>JAHRHZ010000003.1:6624389-6667365 GCA_024137785.1 Ginglymostoma cirratum
TAGACCCCGAAACGTCAAGCTTTCCTGCTCCTATGATGCTGCTTGGCCTGCTGTGTTCAACCAGCCCCACACCTTCCTGAATGCGCCTCAGGCTGGAAGCATATAATCTGTTCTTTAGCCCACAATCTGCAAGGAAGCATGCAGGTTGTGGGCAGGTTTTAGAGGAAAATAGTTGGCCTAAATGCTTGTCAGCTTCCCTGTAAATCTTTGCATTAAACAGCGGATAAGTTCCCTACCCAGAACTGACCAAACCACTGTGTTGGAAGCTGAGGGGTGACATTATCAATGTTAATAAAACCATGAGGGGCGGTGATAGTGTGAATAGTCAAGGTCTTCTTCCCAGGGTAGGGAAGTCCAAAACTAGAGGGCATAGGTTTATGGTGAGAGGAGAAAGATTTGAAAGGGACCTAAGGGGCAACTTTTTCACACAGAGGGTGGTGTGTGTATGGAATGAACTGTCAGAAGAAGTGGTGGAGGCTGGTAAAATTACAACATTTAAAAAGCATTTGGATGAGTACACGAACAGGAAGGATTTAGAGGGATATGGGCCAAATGCTGGCAAATGGGACTGGATTAATTTTGGATATCTGGCCGATATGGACGAGTTGGACTGAAGGGTCTGTTTCCATGTGGTGCATCTCTATGACTATGATGCTGCTGTGAGTTGGAGCCGTTCTGCCCCCTTACTCATTATGAAGCTTCACTTGCAATGGATGTTCAATTCCTTTATCAATGTTATTACCTGTTTCTTTCTAGCTATTCATGGTAAAGTGTTCCATCTTTGAATAATTCATTGTTTCAAATAAGTAGTCTCACTATTCCATTTCTAATCTTCCAACGCTAGTCCCATATATCACTGGCAATTGCATTTACAAAATTTATCGTTTCAGTCATGTATGCTGTGATACCAATGGTGACCTTTTATCATTAGGAGTCCGTTTATTGGTTCCACTGGGGGCAATTCCAGAGGGAAATTCTTGGGAAATGTACATTTCAGTCAATCAAGGCGTAAACAGGTAAGGGATAACATATATCAAAAATGAATGTGACTCTTATGTTCTGCACTTGTATGTTTATTGGAATGGGGAGAGGTGCAGTCTGCCTGAGTGGCATCCCATGTATTCAAGAGTAGGGGGAGTATTTAAGTGGGTCAGTTGAAGTGATGAGGTGGATTTATTTTGGAGACCTGTCATGGTATACTGGCCTACAGACAAGGAAACAACCTGAATAGTTAATTGAAATGTCTGGTTGTTATGAGCTTTCTTTATCTTACATTTAACTTGTGGGCATGGCATCTGAAAAAAAACATGAAATTATGCCATTTTATCTAGAATACTTTTTAATAGTAAATAATTAGAGCTTTGGAATCTAATTGCATGGTTTTTTTTTGGAAAAGAGTAAAACACAATAATTATATATTCACAATGCTTCATTTCATTAGCACTTTGCTGTTGAATGTTCTAACTGAAATATCAGAACTATTAAGGGTATTTATTATAAATAATTAGCTTCACATCAACTAATTATAGATTATTATTATAACACATGAATGCACTTTTAATTATGTTGAAATTGGGTGTATCTGTCGTGGTGATTCACCTAGTTCTTAACAAAGCCTTACTGACTGTTGTATTCTGCCAACATACGCTGTTGACAGAAATTACATATACTGAAGAAAGGTCACTCTGATTTCTCTCCACAGATGCTGCCAGACGTGCTGACCTTTTCCAGCAATTTCTATTTCTGTTTTTTAGGGCTTTAAACTGCATTTCTTCAGCATTGAAACAAAGGCTTACTTGTAACCAGTGCTTTTCATAATCTCATGATTTCCCAAAGTGCTTTACAGCCCAGTAAAGTACTTTTAAGGTGTAGTCACTTTTCTCATATATAGAAAAATGTGGCAACCAGTTCATGCACAGTAAGGTCTCAAATTAACCAAATACCAAAAGCAAAATACTAAGGATGATGAAGATCTGAAATAAAGCAAAAAATTCTGGAAATAAGGAGAGAGATAAAGAGGGAGAACACTTAAGGTCAGTGTCTTTTCCTGAGATTAATTCTGGTGGAAGGTCACAGGTCTGAAATGTTAACACTGCTTCTCCCTCCATGGATACTGTCAGGCCTGCTGGGTATTTTCTGTTTCTGCTTTTCCAGAATTTAGTGGCATTATCACAATTCCGGTTGATCATTTTTCACAGCAGCCGTATTTTTATTTGTATTTCATGATTTGGCCAAGTACTCGTCCTGCTGCAAACCATCATTTATTGGGGCTGGTAACCTTAGTCAGTGTATACTGTCCTGTTTGTACCAGTGGCTGGGTTTTTCTGTAGTACACAACTTCTGGAGTGGGAGTTATACCTGGACCTTTTGAATCAGAGACAGGAGAACTACTGACTAAACCAGTCCAGACCCCTCTCTGAAGTAATTCTGTCTTTTTCTGTGAAATGAATAATCTGTTCCAGCGATATTAGTTGAAGAGGATGAATGTTGGTCAGAGAGCCAGAAGAGCTCCAGTGGTGCCGTGGAATATTTTGTGTTCACCTGAGAGCGCAGAGGATAAAAAGCAAGTTAAGATACCTGACACACATTCGGTTTTCCGGTCAAAAGGCATCACACCAAATTTTCCCATTGCTGGAGGCATCTGTATGAACATTTTCATAACTGTCTGCAGTCATTCCATACCAACCTAAAAAGGTGACCATTAAGCTTCCTCAATACACAGCATCCTGAAACCAAAGGAGGAATAAATTTCACTGCTTGAACTTTAATTATGGTGACACTCCCTTTGCCCTAGCCTTTGCCAAGTTTTGGCATGAAATTTTAATGCAACGATGAGTCTGATTACTAAAAAAATGGACTTGTGAGACTACAAGGGCACAGAAACACATGCGTGAGGAAGCAAGATTATGCTAAATGCATATCACATGTGTACAAATGACAGATAAATTAAGTATCCTGGAGTCTTAATCAATTGGGCACTTGAGTGCCACAAGTAAAACATGTTGAGGTTGAGCCCCAGAGCTGGGTGTCATGCAATCTTGTTTAAGTGAGCTGCTTTCTTTAACTTGTTGACAATCCTGATGAAATGAAGATGTAGGACATGGAGGAAATGTTCAGCCTTGAAAGGTTATTGAATCCCACAGAGCTTTTTATTTTCTTTTTATGGCCTGCAACTAGAAGAGAGTGAAATCCAATGGGAAGTGAGTAACCAAGAACCAAAGTCTTCCCTGAATTATTATTTTTCAAAGCAATGTGTTGATCTGTCATTTTGTAGGCAAATTACAATTCACAAAATATCAAATTATTCTGACACTGCTGCAGTGACAGTCCCAGCATGACAGTAATTAAAAGCCTGCAGACTTGTCAGTGAAATAATCTGTGAAGCAGATAAAAATATAGCGGATGAGGAAGTGTGGAAGTTCTGAGCCCTGTGGTCCATGCTGCAGAAAGACCTTGTCACTTCAATCCTCTTGCCTGCAGTATGAACTCTCTAGGTGGTTACCTCACAAGGTGAAGATTTATGAACAAAGAGCTTCATTGATCACAGTTAAGATCATGTTTCTCTGTCACTGCCCAGCTGAAATAAAATGGGGCCCCACTGAAACCTCCCTGGGCCAAACTGAGTGCTTCATCCAAGTCTGAAGAGGAGCACTAGGCACGTTGCTCCATAATTAAGTCTGAAAAGTTGACGATGAATGTCCCTGCCTTCCTGTAAGTTGGTGCCTCACCACTCCTCTTCTTTTTGATCATTGCACTACCTGAGGAGGATTAATTCAGTAGGTCAGGAACCAAGTTTCCGTTGTTCCGTGTGGAAATTTGGCAGGCTGCATGTATAGCTTGATGCCCACTGTCCTTGAACTCTGAATTCGCATCATTCCTTGAAATAATATAGAACATAGAACTGTACAGCACAGGAACAGTCCCTTCGGCTCGCAGTGTTGTGCCAAACATGATGCCAAATGAAACTAATCCCTTTTGCTTGCCATTGGTCCATATCCCTCCATTCCTTGCATATTCACGTGGTTATTTCAAAACCCCTTAATGGCCCCTGTTTTATCTGCCTCCACCACCATCCCTGGCAAGTGATTTCCAGACTCCTACCACTCTCTGTGTAAAAAGCTCATGTCTGCTTTGAACTTCCTCCCACCCCAACCTTAGATGCGTTCAAATACGGTGGCTTTATTTTCTGAACTCAGAAAAATAGATGATAATTGCTCCAGAGAGCAGATCACATTACCAAACAAACCAGTTCAGTGCTGTGGAGTCCCGTTGTTGCCCCAAGCAATTGGCTTGAGACCACTTGACTCCATTTTGCACATTTAAATGAAGGCATCTTGGAAAACCTATCCAGATTGGCCCATAAACTCATGATTTGGGATGTGCTTGTGCATTCCCACACATAGCAAATAGAAGATCTTTAGTAGGGACCTGAAGGCAATTTATGCAAGCTGCAAGCAGCAAAAAAGGAGCAGTAGATTTATTACACAATGTGCAGGCTTGAGCTGGTTATCTAAGGTCTGTATTCCAGACAGGAAGGCAGTCGAGTGACTACATATATCAGAGTTGTAAAATACTTAATAGCCAGTCTGATACAAGCATGTAATCTCAGTCACAGCATGTTCTCACTGTTCACTTCATCATGCCACGTCAATTCAGCCTCAGGTTCCTTATTTTAGATCGAAGTCACATGCTATGGCTCCCCATAACACCTTCATCCAGTAGTATTCCTCCATTCCCTTTAGGTGTATTCCTGGAAAATAAAAGGCAAACAGTTCTCTGTTGTCAGATAAATGTATTTATTCTTTCGTGGTGTATACGTATCCCTGGAAAGGCAAGCATTTGTTGCTCAGCCTATTTTCCCTTAAAAGCAGTTAAGAGTCAACCACGTTTCTGTGGGTGTGGAGTCACAGATAGATTGGACCTGGTAAGGACAAGTTTTCTGTCCTTAAAAGAGCATAGTGAACCAGATGGGATCTTTCACCGATCAGAGATATTTTAAAACTATTTTTACAATTCTAGACTTTTGTTTTATTCACTCTTGGGATGTGGGTATCGCTGGCTGGCTAGCATTTATTGATTGCCTCTAGCTGTCCTTGAGAAGGTCATGATGAGCTGCCTTCTTGAACCACTGTGGTCCATATTGAATGAATTTGAACTCCAAACTAAATTAAATTGCGACAGCTTCTTGGAGACCTAGCAGTCACCACCGTGACATTGAATGGCCATGTGTAATTTCTTTGTTTATTAAGTGAAATCCCTTTCTCAGCAGTCAATATTCATTTGTCACTTCACAGAATGTGGGTATCGCTGATAGATCAACATTTATTGCACATCCTTAATTGCCATAAAGAGGTTGCATGTGAGACATTTCATGAATGCAACAGAGACTGCAGGGCCATTTCAGAGTGCATTGAAGAGTCAACCACATTGCCATGGGTTTGGAGTCATGTATAGGCTAGACTGCGTGATAACAGCAAATTTCCTTCCTGATTGATCATCAGTGGAGCAGATGACTTTTACCACAACCCATTCATTTTATGGTCACTATCTTTACTCAGAGCCTCCAGATTTCTACTATTCCAGGAATATAACTACAGTGCTATTATATAACTGATAACATTTTGAGATATATCAGACACAATTCAATGTTTTCCTTTTTACTGTCTCCAATTTTCAGCAAATTCTTTGAATCGATTTCTCAAGTTAAACACACACATCTGCAAGCATTTAGCAAAATTGTATGGAATTAGCATTTATCAAATTGCAAGAATAACGACTTTCATTTCTGTAGCAACTTCAACGTATTTAAGGGGTACTGAATAGCATAAACCAGCATTTGCAGTAGTTCCTGACGCTCAAGCATGATCATTCAATTGAATACATTTCCAAAGCATTTACAGATTTTTCATACCATCTGCTGTTCATTCTGCACTGACCTGCTGTACAGCAAAAAAAGACAGATTTTGTCAAAAACCAAACCATGTCTAAACAATGCGCATGTTTGTATAAGTGCATAAGTGTAAACTCTTGCTCAGAAGAGAACATTAAAATTATGAGCAGGAGTAGGCTATGGTGCCCCTGGAACCTGCTGCAGGTAAGGCCATTAAACCCTTAGAAATAGGAGTAGGCCATTTGGTCCCTCAAGCCTAGTGCACTATTCCATACAATCATGGCTGATATGATATTCCTCTCGTCCACTTTCTTACATTTTCCCTGGAATCCTTTATTTCTCTGCCAGTGAAGAAGGTATGTCTCTCAGTCTTAAATATACACAACGACGTTACCCCCCAGAGCTCTATGTGGCAAAGAGTTCTGAAAACTCTCATCCTCATCTCAGTCTTAAATTGGTGCCGCCCAATTCTGAGACTATGCCTTCTAGTCCCAGACTCTCCCATGAAGGGTAACATCCTCTCAACATTTACTCTGTCAAGCCGCTTAAGAACTCGATATGTTTCAATGAGATAACTTCTCATTGTTCTAAACTCCAGTGAGTAGAGGCCCAACCTGTTTAGCCTTTGCTCATAAGACAATCCGTCCATGCCGGGAATCATCATAGTGAACCTACTCTGAGCTTCCTCCAATGAAATAATAGCTTTCCTTAAATAAGAGGGCCAAAACTGCTCACAGTACTCCAGATGTGGTCTCACTAGCTCCTTGTAAAATTACATTAAGATTTCCGTACTCTTATAATCCAAACCCCTTGAAATAAGGGGCAAAATTCTATTAGCCTTCCTGATTACACGCTGTGCCTATGTGCAAACTTTTTGTGTTTCATGCACACATACTCCCAAGTCCCTTTGTCTTGCAGATTTCTGCAGTTTTTTTCTCCATATAAATAATCTTCTGTTCTTTTGTTCTCCCTTCCAAATTGACTAACTTCGTATTTTCCCACATTATACTTGTTATGAACCAGTCCAGACCCCCTCAAAATATTTTGGAAGATAGCCTAGACCCTAACGTTTTCTTAAACGTAGATGTGAAGTGGGCGTTCCAGATGTGTTGCACCTGGTCAAACCAACCAACGTTAAGCAAAACACAATTTGTTTGAACACTGTAGTTAAAATACGAACAGAAGAAAGAGGGATTTAGAATAATTTACTCGTGGAAAAATTAACTAAATAATAGATACAGTACCTATTACTAATTAACTGTTCCATATAGTAACATCCTGTAAACACACCCCTTGGCAAAAAGCGAAATTCAGACACAGATTCTTACATGCAGTTTCCCAATCCAGGAGGGAACAACATCAGGAGAGATTTGAGAGAAAGTTACAGTTTGGAATCATTTATTGAAGCTTGCAACCACTTTGGGGACCCAAGCAACTTCCAACTGCTACAGCTAAAAAAGCTAGAAAGCCTGATCTGGGAGAACTGGCCACTCCCCTTCCATTGTCACAACTGTTTCTAAAAAAAACCTAAAGGCCTTTTAAATTATTGACTTAGGCTGACTCCATTAGACATTTTGGTACCTCTGTCATTGCAGGACAAATAACCATTTTAAAGTGACAGCATCGTCACATAATCTCTTTGCAAATGTATTGCCCACTTTCTTAACCTATCAACATCTCTCTGTAAACATTGTTGTATCTCTCCTGGAAATAGCCTTTCTACCATCTGATTTTGACCCTCCACTTTTCTGCTGGTAACATTCCCCTGACTCCACTCCCCCAACTAGCCCACTCCCTCATACCCTTTAACTCACTTGTGGAACAAAGAACTGATGAAATGAGCCTTGAGAATGATCAATGACCCAGCCTCCACAAGGATCTTGGATAGAAAATCGAGAGACAACTGGCCTTCTGGGAGAAGAGGTTCATCCTCATCTCCATCTAAATTGCGCGACCCCTCACCTTTATGTCTGCTTGTTTAGTTTCTCCATCTAGGAAACATGATCTCAGCATCTGTGGTATTATCCCAGATGACCATTTCTGGTACATTTTGGGATTTGCCACCTCTCCCAGTATGTAGAAACCTGAGTAAGGGTTGTATGAGGTCATTGTCAACAACCAATCCTCCTTCACTTTTGCTTAGTCTTGGGCCTATCTAGTGATTAATTGAAAAGAACACACCACCATCACATCTCTGCAGAAGAGGCACTGTTCTTGGATAATAAGATTTATTGCATGATGGCTGTAAGTTCAACAACATTCAGTCAAACATAATTAATAAGACCTTGTGGAGTTGATACATATACGTTTGCTCCAACTGGAAGCTGGAATGGAATTTCCTGACTCCACCCACAGAATGGATAGAGCCAGCATAATTTGAACTTTAAGCTCTTCAGAAGCATACCTTCTCTGACAGCATCTATCCTGTCTAGCACCTTCAGAATCTCAGTGTTTCAATAAGATCACCTCACGATTTTTGAACTCTAAAAGCCAGTGAATTATGAATCATCATTACTATGCTGGATAATTTCAACCACTCCTTCATTAGTTTCACAAATACGGCATCATAGGTGACTTTCCCAAGGTTTTCATGAAGCTGAAATAGGAGGTTTTCGAGAAACTCAGCAGGTCTGGCAGCAGAGACAAAGCAGAGTTGACATTTCGAGTCTAGTGACCCTTCTTCAGAACCCCTCAGACTCGAAACATTAACCCTGTTTCTCTATCTCCACAGATGCTGCCAGACCTGCTGAGCTTCTTCAGAAACTTCTGTTTTCATTTCAGATTTCCAGCAGCTGCAGTTCATAGAATCACGACAATGTGGAAGCAAGCCATTCGGCTCATCAAGTCCACACTGCCAGTATGAAGGCTATCCCACCCAGACTTCCCCCCCCCCACCCCGGCTCCTATCATATCCCTGCATTTCCCATGTCTAATCCACCCAGCCTGCACATCCCTGGACACTGGGCAATTTGGTGTGGCCGATCCAACTAACCTGCACATCTTTGGACTGTGGATGTTCTTTGTTTATTTTCATGAAGTTGCTTAAGTTCCACATTAACTTGCCATTAAACTCATTAACAGGAGGTAACTTTAGCAATTATCAGTATATGTATGTTATTACTAACTTGAAACCAACAATATTAGTCTCTGCTGCCCAGGTCTGTGGAATTTTATTCCTTTAGCTTGCAAATTCATTGAGTTGATTTTAAAAGTATCTAATTCTAACTTTTTGCTTACTTATTTATTTTTTTCTTTGTCATTTCTTCTTGGTTTTACTCCAAACTTTCTCTTCTCTGTTCAGGTCACTTGCTGCACCAGACCTGACGTTTCATTTCCCAACTCTGATTCACCTCTGTCTGAACCATTCCCTGTTTGTTTCTCAATCATTAAATTGTACTCAAGAATGCGCCGTTTGTCCTGTTGCTCACTGAGGTCACATTTTGAAGCTTACTGAAATGCTGAGGAATATACATCGAGGGGATAGAAAGGCCTGTTGAAGAGTATAGCTGGGGGAATAGCTTTATGATAAAAGCTACGAGGATTAGATGGAATTCAAGGGGAGACTGCTTTCACAGAGGGAGGTACTCACTGCCTAAAAGCAAAATATAAGCACAAGAATTCAAACTGCAAAAGATAGTTGGTAAAGATGGCATCTACAAGGCTACAAAGCAAGAGTGAGAGAGTGGGATTCAGCAGGGTGGCTGCTCGTTCCCAGCACAAACACATGATGGGCCAAGTGGCCTCCTTCCATGCTGTAAATTTGTATTGATTCTTTGATTTCTAAGCTGCATTGCCCTCAATATGCCTTGATGCCTCAAACCTCTAGAAATTTAGTGGGTTTTTTTTAAGTAAGAGCATCAAATCCATCTGTGAATGTGATATGTAAATAAAGGGGCCCCATACGGGCAAGATGCCACATTTTTCCTCAGGATGACCCTGTGTCTAACTGGGACTGGGCAATGTATACACAATGCATTCTTTGTCTCTGAGATTCCATTGCTCGCTTCTGGAGAAACAAGAAGTGCCTTTCAATCAGATTGGTCTCAGTCTATTTGCAAAACAATTGTTTGCAACATTAAACACAAAGCGGAAAATGAAGGTTCAGAACTGGGCTTGATAGCTTCAGGGCTTGATGGCAACGGTACAGTACCATCAAGTATTTCTGCATCCCAGGTCAACTCTGGTGTCTAAAGATAGATGGCTCTTCTGGCTATGCTCATTTGTATTCCAATTCGTGGGAAGTTAGTCAGGCTGCCACAGGGGTACACATTTGCTATTTTTTCCTTTCCTAAGCAGAGAGAAATCTCATGCACTTTGCATTGCAAGCATAGCTCCCTGTCTTGTTATAAATAATAACCTCTCCTGAATTTTGACCACATTGTGATGTGTTTGGCTTTGTACAGATGGTCCTGCTCCAGGCCATATCCTTGGATTTGAGACATTAACAGAAACAAACTCTTCATCATATTCCATGAGAGAATTTGATCAATGCGTTTTCTATAGTTCAGTAACAGTCAACGATACTTCTCTCATTGCAATTAATAGCATAGTTGAAGTGGAAGGAAATGTGAGAACTACTGTGTGGTTTTTGGTGCTGATCTTTGTTTTAGATTACTCTTAATTAAAAAAGAAGTGAAAGGACCATGGATGCTGGAAATCAGAAACAAAACAGAAATTGCTGGACTGAATTACAGAACTAAAGAACTGTCGCTGGACCCCAAATGTTAATTCTGATTTCTCTTCTCATATGCTGCCAAACCTGCTGAGTTTTTCCAGCAATTTTGGTTTTTATACTGTTAACCTTATCCTGTTTATGTATCAAGTTAAAATTCACGTACTGATATGAAATGATTCAAGTGTTCAGAATCAGGTATTATCAACCTGTGTGGTAACAGTGATGGCGACATTCCAAACCGATACAGACTAATGAATTTAAATTGGACAAGCAAGTCACTCAGGGCAAATTGGATTGACAAGGCTCATAGACACTTAAAGTCAATGAGTCATCATCTGGGCCTCCTGGTTTAATGTCCAAGTTTTGTTCAGCTCATAGTTTTCTTCGTTCCTGAATCGGAAGGTTGTTGGTTCAAACCGCCTGCTCACTCCTCTTAACCTCAATCAGCCTTGTTCAACAGACGTCCCTCAAAGAGGCCTAACTGGCCCATGGCTGCACTTCCAAATGCAGGAATTAAATGTCTGAGTGTCTGTGAGGAGGTGCTATTCACGTCAGAGGCTGTTTCTCTCCAACATTCGTAATAGACGTGCAGCCTGTGATTGGAGGAGCCGTGAGTTGGACACACATCGGGAGCATCATTTAGCCTGAGGCATGTGCACCAGAATAAGTGGCAGCAGAGGCTAAATTGCCATGAGCAACAGTGAAAGTAATGTTGATGACTGTTTTTCATTGGGTTTAGTACTTTAGTTACGGAGGAGGTCCAGAATATTATGTCAGCAGCTCTGCAGAGAGCTCAGTCAAGCTTCGAGAGAGGGCAATGTTTAATTTATAAGTCACAGCTCTCTTTTTGAAACCTCTTCAAATTCCGTGTCATGAGATGAACTTTTCATACTCCTTTAAGGAGCTCTGTTGTTACCAGATAGATAGCAACTGGAGAATTTTACTCAGTGACCTGTCTGCCAACTGCACACAGTAACCTTGATGTCCTCAACTGGTAGCAGAAACCTGTAAGTCCAAATATTTAAAACATTCATCAAATCTCCTTTTGTCCATGATATTATCAAGGCATTATCGTAGTGGAACAGATCGTGAACGTGTGTGCTAATATAGAAGGGATATATTCTGTGCAGACATGTTAATTGTCACACTGTTTTTTCAGACCTCTTCTTGTAATATGGTCCCACTGCTGCTCTGCAGTGTTCTGGTTAACCTTAAACCAGGCCTTGGTAAATCAATGTTATAATTGCGATTTCTTTTGTCTCTTTTCTCTTTCAAGCCTGCAGCCTGAAGGAGCCGAGGTAATCTTGAGTCCCGAGGTGACCTGTGGGCCACCAGGTCTGGCCTTGTCCAGCCCCATTGCTCTGACTATTCCTCACTGCGCAATGGTATGTTCAGAGCACTGGAGCATAAAGCTGAAGAGACAGACGCTGACAGGAAAGTGGGAGGTAAGTTTGGATCAGCTTATTGATTGCGTGCAATGGCCAGATTTGCATATTTGCATTCATTCTGGGTCCCTCCGGCCCAGCTCCAGCAGAGTTACTGAAATAGGTTTTCAAAAAAAAAATTATCCCTGCTGCCTCAACTGTGCCTGCGGCATGATGGTGGGGGATCATCATGCTGCCAACACATCCCAACATAACCAGCGTGGGCCTCCAATGAATCTCTGTGTGATATGGCGGAAAATAGATTTATTGTTGAACCTCAGGTCAGATACAGTGCATCACTTAAAGAGTGAGAGATTGAAAGGTTTGGTGATCTGAAGTGATTTGATGAGAACTGTCTGACATATACAAGAAAAAGATAAACAAGAGTTGTATTATTTTGTTTGTGTGTATAATTTGCTGGTTGCACGTTGAATGAAGAGATGTGCTGCAAAATGTATGTGGGATGAAAGCATGTTTCATAGTTATTTTAATGTTAATGCTGTATTGGTGTTCATGAAATTACTCAGCAGCAACTGAAGAATACTTTTAATGATTTGGAAAATTGGATTGAACGATGCATCACAAATGTTAAGTTGAAGCAGATAAATTTTAACTATATTCTGTTAAAACATATTGAATTACCCTTTCTTATGCAAATTAGTTTTGCTTCCATCCAAAGTTATTAAACTTTGAAGTTTCTCAAGGACTTAAACATCCTGTGCGAATATAATCTTATATATATGTGTGGTGTTATGTTACAGGCACTGTTGCATTATATCTGGCATGTTGTGTGTATATCTTGTGTTGTGTTTTCATCCATTTCTCTGTATTGAAATCTCTTTGTCTCAGTATCTATTTGTGTATCACTCGCTGCAGTTCTATCTCTGCTGAAGGCCCAGTCCAATCCCACGGGGAGGCATGGTATTATCGCTGGACCATTAATCCAGAGACCCACATAATGTTCTGGAAACCTTGGTCCGAATCTTGCCATAGCAGATGGTGGAATTTGAATTCCAAATAAAAATCTGGGGAATTAAGAGTCTGATGATGACCATGAATTGATTGTCGTGAAAAGCCCGTCTGGTTCACTGATGTCCTTTGGGGAAAGAAACTGCCATCCTTACCTGATCTGGCCTACATGTGATTCCAGACCCACAGCAATGTGGTTAACAATTAGCTGCCCTCTGGGCAATTAGGAATGGGCAATAAATGCTGCCTGGTCAACGATGCCGTCATCCCGTGAATGAATAAAAAAAGTTTGGGGATGGCAGAATGTTGTTGTACGTTTATATTTGCCAATGCAGTAATCTGTGTGATTTTGCAAAGTCAGCTTCCTCCATACTCTGACCTTAGCACAGGTGTATGCAGTCCTGAAGAAGTCATACTGGACTCAAAACATTAATTCCCTTTCTTTCTCCACAGATGTTGCTAGCCCTGCTGATGTACTCCAGCACTTTTTTTGTGTTTGTCTGCACTGTGTTTGTTCAGCCAGAAGGATACAGAACAGTAGAGTCATAGAGATATACAGCATTGAAACAGACCCTTCGGTCCAACTCTACCATACCAACCAGATATCCCACACTAACCAAGTCTTATTTGCCAGCATTTGGCCCATGTCCCTCTAAATCCTTCCTTTTCATCTACCCATCTAGATGCCTTTTAAATGTTGTAATTGTACCAGCCTCCACCACTTCCTCTGGCAGCTCATTCCATACACGCACAACCCTTCTGCGAAAACAAGTTGCCCCTTAGGTCCCTTTTAAATCTTGCCCCTCTCACCTTAAACCTATGCCCTCTAGTTTTGGACTCCCCCTTCCTGGGGAAAAGACTTTGACTGTCCACCCTAACCATGCCCCTCATGATTTTATAAATTTCTATAAGACCATCCTTCAACTTCAGACACTCCAGGGAAAATAGTGTCAGCCTGTTCAGCTTCTTACTAAAGCTCCAAACCTCCAACCCTGACAACATCCTTGTATATCTTTTCTGGTGCCTTTCAAGTTTCAATACATCTTTCCTATACCTGGGAGACCAGAATTGAAGGCAGTGTTCCAAAAGTGGCCTCACCAATGTCCTGTACAGCCACACCATGACCTCACAACTCCTATACTCAATGTACTGACTAATGATGGCAAGTATAGTGAATGCCTTCTTCATGATTCTATGACTTGACTTTCAAGGAACTGTGAACCTACACTTCAAGGTCTCTGTTCAGCAGCAGTCCTCAGGACATTACCATTACCTGCCCTGATTTGCCCTACCAAAATGTAGCACCTCACATTGAAAGGAAATTTTAATAAAGAGTACTTAAGTTGATAGAGCTGCCTAAAAATAAATAGCCAGTTATCAGAAAAAGTTGAGTAAGTCTTTACAAATTGGATTTTGTAAGCATTTATTAAGGCACGGAAGGGCAATCAAAGAAATTAAGTAAGGAAAACTCAACATGGAGGCACATGGACATTGGGCATTTCACTACAACTGTAAAAAGCCCCAGAAAGAACACACTTGGAGTTGGATGTTCACTTCTGGGAATCAGACCTTAGAATGGACATATCGGTGTTGGACGGAATGCAGTACCATCTTAGCTGCATAACCCTGAACACCTGGCACTTAAATGTTGTCTTGAGGATGAACAACTTGGAGTCGGCGACAGCATCAGAAACAGATTTAAAAACAATGAGTGTGAACACAGGAGCAGCAGAACTGCAGTTCGTCATGGTATAGTGTGAGGAGCTCTTGCATTCCATTCAAATTTAGAAAAATTTGAGAAATAGATGTCTCAGAAATGAATAGATTTGTCTGATGCCAGTTCGAACCAACTCATCATCTCATAGCTGGAACCTGTTTCCATGCAAAAGGATGTTTTTGCCTCAATGTAAATACGGAAGGATATTGGGAAACTTATTTCTTTGATGTGCTTTCCCTATAACAGATTATGTAGGCAAGTGGATAATATGGAGAAATACACTACACAACAACCTGTCCGAGCTGGTGGAAATTTTGCTTTTCAATCAGAGGTTCAAGCTCCCAGTCCCAGATTTGAACATCACTCCACTCTTGCAATCCCCTTGACCTTCTTAATCTCACCAGTTTCTGTCCACATCCCCTGGAGTAATCTTCCCCCAAGTAACATATAACACATGTATAAAACCTCAGACTGATAAACTCCCGGTCTTCTAAACACTCCAGTTTTTTTTTTCAGTTGTTGGATCACATGGAACAGATAGGATGAAGGATTGCTCTATCTGAACCTTATGGAATATAACTTTTAAAAGTTCTGTCCAATATGGGCTGCTTTGTTGACCAGTGAGACACAAAACTTCAAATGGTGACTATCATGATTAGACTTTACTCAACCTTTAATTTCGACCTCATTAAAACTTCTGCTTCAGAGCCATTATTAAGATGGTTATCAATCTTGATACCAATCTAAAACTGATTGTGATGTCAAGTTTCATGTGTTAATGCACAGATTGCAAAATGGATTTTCTGCTTGCACTATCTGTTGAAGTCTTTTGTTCACAATTCACTAAAGCCCTCTCAGTGTGGTAATTCCTGCCGTCCCTTTATGAATAACTGTCCCTTATTGCTGCAGCTTTTTTCTATTTGCATTAATTGGCTTTACAAGTGTGTTTGTCTTTGTGTTCTGCAAGAAAATTGCATGCAATCATCAGACCTTCATTAACAGTGACAAAGACAGCTTTTTAACACCTTCAACTTGGGGTGAAATGTGTGCAGTCATAGTGCTGCTCTGATTTGTCACTGCTTCCTCTTCAATGTTTCTTTGCCTTGCTCCTGTTTTTCTCCTTTTAATAATTTCAGTAGTCTCTTGGTTACATATTGAGTGATTCACTTGTTTGGACACACTTCTTTGCATCCAAAAATGCAGTAACCACAACATTTACACAGCACCTTTACCATTCTAAAATGTCCCAATGTGCTTCGCAGGAACCTTATCAAATAAAATCTGACAATGAGTTAAAGAAGGAGATGTTAAGACAATGCCATCAGTTTGGATAAGAAGGTTGTTTATAATACAATGAAGAAAGAGAATTAGAGAAATTCAAGGAAGGAATTTCAGAATTTAGGGCCCAGACTACAGAATACACAATGATCAGTGATGGGGATGGAGAAAATGGAGGTAACACAATGTGCCAGAAATTAATGAGTGCAGGCACCATAGGAAGTTGCAGATTGCAATGTCAAATGGCATTATGTTAAATCATAGAAGCTTACAGCATAGAAGGATGCCATTCGGTCCATTTTGCCCATGCTTGCAGTTCCTGAGAGCTATCCAATTCATCTTGCTGGCAGCATTTACCCCGTAGCCATTCAAACTTCCACTCATTTACAATGATTGTTTTACTGCTGATAGGAATTAATACAAAACCATGAGAACTAAAGTCTTTACATTATAATGCATTGAGGCAAGAGAAAATTCTGGTATTCTTCTGTCCAGTTTGAGGGCAGCACCTGATAACCCTGCCGCCTGTGCGCTCTCACCAAGTCTCATCCATCCACCCATCCATCCATCTCTGTGTTTGTTAACCTGCACTGATTGTTGATTAAGCAATGCCTTGCTTTTAAGATTTCCCTTGCTTTCAAATCCTTTTGTGGTGTTACTTCTCCCCACCTCTGTTACCTCCTTCACCCCTACATTCCTCTACGCTTCCCCAGTCCTGTATCCTACCTCTCTGCCAATTGTCAAAGATACCACCAATGATGTCCATGTTTTTAATTGCCAAGGCCTTATGAGTCCCTTTCTCCTTCATCATATCCTTCAAAGTCCGAAGATAGACAGGTTAGATGGATTGGCGGTGATAAATTACCTATAGTGTCTAGGGATATGCAGGCTAGGTGGAATAGCAATGGGAAATGCAGTGTCACAGGGATAGGATGGGGGGGTGGTTCTGGGTGGATGCCCTTCAGAGGGTCGGTGTGGACTTGATGGGCCAAATGGCCTGCTTCCATGTTGTCAGGATTCTGTGATTTAAGATACTCCTTAAAGCTCTTTGTCCACTGCACTCTTTTGGGCAGCTCTCCTCATGCAACTTCTGTTTGAAAACATTTGAAATCTACTCCAAAACCTTAGTGAAAACATTTCTGTGAAGTGCCTTGGGGGTTTCACTTTCTTAAGATGAGCCATTAAACTCAGATACTTTGGACTGGATCTGTTGTTCCGTAGAGAAAGTGATAAGACATCTTGACAGACACATGGATAGGAAAAGTTTAGAGGGATATGGGCCAAATGCAGGCAAGTGGGACTAATTCAGTTCAGGGAGCCTGGTCAGCACGGACAAGTTGGACTGAGGGGCCTGGTTCCGTGCTGGATAATTCTATGACTCTATGTTCCCTCTCTGGAAGCCGTTGCTACACAGGAACCTTGGTTGTCAGCACAGATGGAAAACAAAAATTGCCTGGAATGCTGACTGGAACTGAACAGTTGCCAACTGTCCTCTCAGCTGGGCTTTGTAGAAAATGTCTTTCATTCACCAACAGAAGAGCCTGTTTACATGCATAAAACCGGGGATCAATTGAAACAGTGGTGGTGTCCCTACCTCTGGGCCAGGAGGACTCATTCAGTTCGAGTCCCATCTGCTCCAGAAATTGTGTCATTACACATCAGAACAGGTTGTTTTAAAAATAATCTACATCCATTAAACTGGCCAACAGTGAGGCATGATTAAAATAACATTGTGTTTCTGCTGCCCTTCCAACAGCACAGATGCAGTTGTACTGTCAGCAACAATGCTCATCAGGAAATATGTTAAACTGAAGCACGGCTAACTTGTTTTCCATATCAAAAGAAGATATACAGCTTTATGTGACCACCACAAGAGCTGAGGAAATAGTGATGACTTCAGCAACCTACACTTAATTCAGCCCATGGATACAGACCTGAAGGACACAGGTTTAAAATAAACAAGCCACCTCTTGCTTGACACCTTAAAAAAGGAGCTAAGTATCGGAGAGGATTACAAGAATACATATGGCCAAAGTTGAACACATGCTCCCAGAATATGATTTACTGTGCTGTGATGAGAGAATGGTACTGAAAACAAAAAGTGCTGGAGATCATAGCAGGTCAGGAAGTATCCAGGGAGGGAAAGCAAGCTAACGTTTCGAGTCTAGGTGACTCTTCGCCGGAGCTGAAGTGGTGTGGAGTGGGCAGCATTTATGCAATAGTCTGGGGGAGGGGTTTGGAGTACTGGGGGAGAAGGGATGTTGACAAATCAGATTAAGTGATCAGAATGCGAGAATGGCAGAACAATGATGTGTCTAATTTGATGTGACTATTTGTCTTGGGCAAGAGTTCAGTGGTTTGCATATGGGGATATGCAAATAATTGAATTTTCTGCAGCAACGTGGTAGAATTTAAGCACTTTTCTCCGGTGGAAGGTCAGGGTGAATAGAAAATATCAGTGGGCCAAATGGACATCACTTCTCTCGTATCTTCTCGTGGCCCCTCCAAGAGAAGAGAGCAAAAGAAAAAGGAAGACTTATTTATCCGACGTAGAGATAGTAAGAACTGCCGATGCTGGAGTCTGAGATAACACAGTGTGGAGCTGGAGGAACACAGCAGGCCAGGCAGCATCAGAGGAGCAGGACAGCTGACGTTTCGGGTCAGGACTCTTCTTCAGAAATGGGGGAGGGTAAGGGGGATCTGAAATAAAGACAGGGGGGTGGGCTGGGAAAGGTAGGTGGGATGGTGATAGCAGGTAGGTAGTGGTGGGGATTGGTCAGTGAGGTGGGAGGAGCGGCTAGGTGGGAGAGAAGAAGGACAGGCCAATGAGGAGGGGTCAAGAGGGAGGGTTGGTTTTGGGATGAGGCCGGGGATGGGGAGATTTTGAAGCTAATAAAGTCCACATTGAGACTTTTTTATCCAACAACTTTTCTTGATGTCTCAAGGCACTTTATAACTCTTCAGGTACTTTCAAGTGTGTCACTGTTGTCCTGCAGGAAATATAGCAGCCAACTTTCACACAGCAAGCTCCCGTAAACATGGTAATGACCACATGATCTCAATTTAGGCATTGGCTGAGACATTAGGGAATTCTCCTGCTTCTCAAATGAGTATCAGAGGGATATTTTAAACCCAGCTGAGAGAAGAGTTGGTGTCTAAGTTTGGTAGTGTACCTAAAAGATGATACCTCTGAAAGTGTAGCACTCCCTCAGGGATTCACTGATGCGTTATACTGGAATTTCTGCTCTAGCTTCTGGGCAGTGTAATTCAGGAGTCAGCCCAGTTTTGTTCACAGTGAGGGAAAAAAAGGGTAGAGGGAGAGTACCTCAAACTTGGCTGTTACAAAACTGGAGTTGTCCAAGAACTGGACAGTTTTTGCACCAGCTTTAGCTAAGGAACAGTTTGACTGGGCCCTTCACATTGATGGATTGTTCATGTGCAGAAAAATGCTGCCAACAATCCTGTTGCTCATGGTTAGACGTAAGGACATATTTGGTTTACACTGGTACAGGATCGACAACTGTTGAGTCACAATAAGATGAGGCTCTTGTCTTAATATGCACTTTATTGCTTGATAGCAAATGACGTTACAAATGATGTTAGTTCATGAGACATTGTTACAAAGGCCCTGAGGAGTTCTGTGAATAGAGTGAGGTAGTGATAGAATGATAATATCCCTGGATCAGGGACCCAGGTCTAATGTTATGGAGAAATTGGTCTGAATATCATCCTGGCAGATGGTGACATTCGAATTTGATAAATATCTGGGGGAAAGAAAGCCAATCTAATGTCACTATTGTCTTGAAAACCAATTTGGTTCACTCTTCCTTTGAGAAGGAAATCTGCCTTGCCTTGCCTGGCCTATGTGTGACTGTGGACCCGCAGCAATGTAGTTGACTCACTATATCTCTGAAATGGCCTAACAAGCCACTCATTTGTATCAATTGCTATGAAATCTCAACAAAGAAATGAAAGTGGATAGACTACCTAGCATTGATATAGACACCAGAAAAGACAATGGCAGAAACAGCCCTGCTGACCCTACAAAAAGCCCTCCTTGCTAACATCTGCGGGTGAGCATGAAAATTGGGACAGTTATCTCACAGGCTAATCAAGCAACAGCCTGACAAAGTCATACTCATGGAATCATATCTTCCAGACAATGCCCCAGACACCACCATTAACATCCCTGGATATGTTTTGTCCCACCAGCAAGACAGACCCAGCAGATGGCAGCATAGTGGTAATGGATGGGAGTTGCCCTGGGAATCCTCAACACTGGCTCCAGACCCCATGAAGTCTGATGGCGTCAGGTTAAATATCGCCAAGGAAACCTCCAACTGATTACTGAGTACTGTCCTCTCTTGGTTGATGAATCAGTGCTCCTCCACGTTGAACAACATTTGGAGGAAAGTACTGAGGGTGGCAAGGACACAAAATGTGCTCTGGGTGGGGGATTTCAATGTCCACCACCAAGAGTGGCTCGGCAGTAGTGCTTCAGATTGAGCTGGTCGGGTCCGAAAGGACATATCTGCTAAATTGGACCTGCGGCAGGTGGTGAGGTAACCAACAAGGGAGAAGGTTCCTTACCAATCTGCCAGTTCAGATGCATCTGTCCATGACATTATCAGTAAGAATGACCACTGAAAAGAAGTCCTGCCTTCGAATGAGAACAGCGTCCATCATGTTTTGTGACATTATCACTGTGCTGAATGGGACAGACTTGGGACAGGTCTGGCAACTCAAAACTGGGCAACCATGAGGCACTGTTGGCCATCAGCAGCAGCAGAATTGTACTCCACCACGATCTGTAACCTCATGGCCAGGCATATCCCTCACTCAACCATTACCATCAAGCCAGGCAATCAACTCTGTTTCAGTGGAGAGTGCAGGAGGGCACGTCAGGAGCAGCACCAGGCATACATATTTAAAGATGAGGTGTCAACATGGTGAAGCTAAAAACAGGACTATTTGTGTGCCAAACAGCATGAACAGCATGTGATAGTTAGAGCTAAGCGATCCCACAACCATTGGATCAGATGTAGGCTCTGCAATCCTGCCACATCCAGTCAAGAATGCTAGTGGACAATTCAACAGCTCACTGGAGGAGGATGCTCCACAAACGTCCCCATCCTCAACAGTGGAAGAGCCCGCACATCAGTGCGAAAGATAAGGGTGAAGCGTTCACAGCAGTCTTCAGCCAGAAGTGCCAAGTGGATGGTCTATCTCTGTCTCCTCCAGTGGTCCCCAGCATTACAGATACCAGTCTTCATCAATTTAAATTCACTCCCTTTCATCTCAAGAAGTATTGGAGGCACTGGATACTCAAAGGCAATGGGCCCTAACAACATTCCGGCAATAGTACTGAAGCCTTGTGCTCAAGAACATGTCACTCCCCTAGCCAGGTTCTTCCAACACAGTTACAATACTGGGATCTGCCTGACAAGGTGGAAAATTGCTCAGGTATGTCCTGTACACAAAAAGCAGGACAAATCCAACCCGGCCAATGACCACCTCATCAGCTCAGTCTGGATTATCAGTAAAGTGGTGGAAGATGTCAACAACAGTGCTCTCAAGCAGCACTTGCTTCAGAATAACTAATTCACTGACACCCAGTTTGGATTCTGCCAAGGCCACTTAGCTCCTGACCTAATTACAGCCTTGGTTCAAACATGGACAAAAGAGCTGAATTCCAAAGGTGAGGTGACAGTGACAGCCTGTAACATCAATACCATGTTCAACCAACTGTGGCATTAAGGAGCCCTAGCAAAACCCGAAAAATGGCTAGTGGGGGCAAATTCTCCACTGGTTGGAATCATACCTGGCAAATATGAAGATAGAGATAACAAGGTGTAGAGCTGGATGAACACAGCAGGCCAAGCAGCATCAGAGGAGTAGGAAAGCTGATGTTTCGGGCATCTGCAGTTGCTACTATCTCTGAGACAAATATGAAGATAGTTCTGGTTATTGGAGGTCAGTCATCTCAGCTCCAGGAAATCAAAATTCCTCAGGGTAGAGTTCTACGCCCAACCAGCTTCAGCTGCTTCATCAATGTCCATCCCTCAATCACAAGGTCAGAAGTGGGGACATTTGCCAATGATTGCAGAATGTTCAGTGCCATTCACAGTTCCTCAGATACTGAAGCAGTCCACGTTCAACTGCACAAAATCTGAACAATATCCAAGCTTGGGCTTACAAGTGGCAAATGACATTTGCGCCGCATAATGATCATTTCCAACAAGAGACGATCAAATCACTGCCCTTGACATTCGATGATGTCACCACCACTGAATCCCCCACAATCAACATCTTAGGGGGTCACCGTTGAACAGAAACTCAACTGGATTCACCACATAAACACAGTGACTATAAGAGCAGGTCAGAGGCTAAGAATATTGCAGCAAGTAACTCACCTAACTCTCCAGAGGCCGTCCACCATCTACAAGACGCAAGTCAAGAATGTGATGGGATGTACCCCGTTTGCCTGGATGAGTGTAGCTCCAACAACACTCAAGAATCTTGACACCATCCAGGACAAAGCAGCTCACTTGAATGGCACCACTTCACTGCCGACACTCTGTATCAACGCTGTACTGCCCACAAGATTCCACAAATTAACCATGCATCAAACGAGTATGGTTTTATGAAGGAAAAATGGTGTTTGACTCATTTGCTGGAGATCTTCAACGATGTAACTTGCATAGTAGATAATGGGGATCCTGTAAATGGAGTATATCTGAACTTTCAGAATTAGTTGATCAGGTGCTGCAAAAATGTATAATACACAAGGCAATATCTTATTGAATTAGGCATAATATATGAGCTTGGATAAAGAATTGGCTAACCAACAAAAGCAGAGTCAGGATAAACAGCTCTTTTCCGAGTTGTCAAGATTAATTGCTGGAGTGCCCCAGAACTCAGTTCCTGGGCCCCAAATATTTACAATCCATACTTATGACTTGGATGCAAGGATAGAAGATACTGTAGCCAAATTTGCAGATGACACTGAAACAGATGGGAAAGTCAGTTGCAATGAAGAAAGATGAAATTTATAAATTGATATGGATGGGTTAGGTGAATAGGCCAAAATTTGGCAGATGGATAACATGAATAAATGCAAGGTTATGCGTTTTATTTGGAAGAATAGAAAGGCAACTTAGAAGTTAAATAGAGAGAACTTTCAGATGACATTAGTGCAGCGGGGTCTGAATGTCCTCGTGCATGAGTCACAGAAAACTAGTATGCAGGTACAACAGGTTTTAAGGAAGGCAATGGAATTTTAGCATTTATTGCTAAAGGAATACAGTATAAAAATCAGGTAAAGTTTCTGCAACCGTCCAAGGCATTAGTGAGACCCAATTAATGTACCATTTTGGGCCCCTTGCTTCAGGAGGGAAGTGATTGCATTGGAGACAGTTCACAGGAAGTTCACTAGATTGTTTCCAGAGATAGAACATAGAACAGTACAGGCCCTTCGGCCCACAGTGTTGTGCCAACCTATTATCCTACTCTAAGATCAAACTAACCTGCATACCTGTCATTTTACTATCATCCATGTGCCTATCCAAGAGTTGCTTAAAGTCCCTGATGTATCTGACTCCAGTACCACCGCTGGCATTGCAATCCACGCACCCTCCACTCTCTGTCTAAAGAACCTACCTCTGATATCTCCCCTGTACCTTCCTCCAATCACCTTAAAATTATGTCCCCTCATGTTAGCCATTTCTGCCCTGGGGAAAAGTCTCTGGCTATCCACTCTATCTATGCCTCTCATTACCTTGCACACCTCGATCAAGTCACCTCTCATCCTTCTTCGTTCCAATGAGAAAAGCCCTAGCTCCCTCAACCTTTCCTCATAAGACCTGGCCTCCAGTACGGGCAGCATCTGGTAAATCCCTTCTCCACCGTCTCTAACGCTTCCACATTCTTCGTATATTGATGCGACCAGAACTAAACACAATATTCCAAGTGTGGTCTAACCAGGGTTTTATAGAGCTGCAGCATAACCTCGCAGCTCTTAAACTCAACTCCCCTGCCAATGAAAGCCAACACACCATACACCTTCTTTACAACCCTATCATCTTGGGTGGCAACTTTGAGGGATCTATGAATGTGGACCCCAAGATCCCTATATTCCTCCACACTGCCAAGAATCCTGCCATTAACCCTGTATTCTGCATTCAAATTCGACCTTCCAAAATGAATCACTTCACACTTTTCCAGGTTGAATTCCATCTGCCGCTTCTTTGCCCAGCTCTGCATCCTATCAATGTCCCATTGCATCCTACAATAGCCCCCCACACTATCCACAACTCCACCAACCTTCATGTCATCGGCAAACTTACTAACCCACCCTTCCACTTCCTCATCTAAGTCATTTATAAAGATCAAAAAGAGCAGAGGCCCCAAAACAGATTCCAGCAGAACACCACTGGTCACCGAGCTCCAGGCTGAATACTTTCCATCTACTACCACCCTCTGTCTTCTATTGGACCACCAGTTTTGTATCCAGACAGCCAAATTTGCCTGAATCCCATGCCTCCTTACCTTCTGAATGAGTCTACCATGGGGAACCTTATCAAATGCCTTACTAAAATCCATATATGCCACTTTCACTGCTCTACCTTCATCAATGTGTTTTGTCACATCCTCAAAGAATTCAATAAGGCTCGTGAGGCATGACCTGCCCCTCACAAAGCCGTGCTGACTATCTCTAATCAAATTATGCTTTTCCAAATGATCATAAATACTGTCTGTCAGAATCCTCTCCAATAATTTGCCCACCACAGAAGTAAGACTAATTGTCTGTAAATCCCAGGGTTATCCCTATTCTCTTTCTCAAACAAGGGAGTAACATTTTCTACCCTCCAATCATCTGGTACTACTCCAGTGAACAGATGTGGGATTTGTCTTTTGAAGAGTGGTTGAACAGTTTGGCCCTTAACGTCTAGAGTTCAGGAAAACGAGATGTGTAAGATGTTAAAGAGGATTGACAAAGGGGAGCAGATGTTTCCTCTTGTGGAACAATCTTGAAGGAGAGGTCATAGTTTTAGGATAAGGGTAGCAGATTCAGAACAAATGAGGAAGAACTACTTCTCTCCAAGGGTCATGAATCTGTGGAAATGAGTACATTTAAGGAGGACATAAATAGATTTTTAATCAATAATGGGTTGAAGGGTTATAGATAGCAGACAGGAAAGCGGAGTTGAGGCCAAGATGAGATCAACCATAATCATATTGAATGGTGGAGTAGTCTTGAGGGGGCTGAAATGGCTTCTCCTGCTCCGGGTACTTATGTTCTACTATCTTCACAGAAACCATTAAGGTCTCAAATGTGGGTGAGAACTGGTGTCAAAGCCGCCTAATCTCATTCTCCACTTCTCTGATGAGCTGCCATTAGGTGACCAGAGCTCACTGGCTTGATGACAGCTGCTTTAGAGTCTTCACTCAAAGGATGTAGGTGTCACTGGCACAGCTGACATTTACCGCCCATCGTTTCAGGAGGTGGTGAGTTGTCTTTCTCAGTCTGTGTGGTGTAGGGCTGTTGTTAGGAAGAGGGGTGAGAGGATTTTGACCCAGCAATAATAAGGGAGCATCCAAGAATTGGAACCTAATGTTTAGTTTTAAGTGCTGCCTCAGCCTTTAAGCTCCTTTCAGGTGCAGCCCCTGAGCTTCTCATTTTTGGGCACATTTGAATATACATGCTGTGATATTTGCATGAGAAACAGGGAATGAGTTTAGCTCATCGCATTGCATGGTGCAGATTTCTGAAAAAGCACTGGGTGTTTCATGGTTCAAATGATTCATATTGGTCACGAACGTCGCAGTCAAATGGGGAGAAATGGAGAAATATTATCTTTCACTGTTAATAAGATTCTGCTCGCCTGCTGTGCATCTGCATGTGCACAGCCTCATCTGTTTGAAGTGGATAAGGCACTTCACATGCGTCAGTGATTAAGTAGATTCATTTTACCCTCATGTAAACAACCGCCTGGTACTGTGTAAATGAGGGCTCACTGAAGAATAGGTCTTAGTTAATTAAGACAACATTAATGTGAATTGAATCAGACTTCATGTTTAATATTTAAATTAAATCTAATCGCTATTCTTTACAAACCTTCTCCAGTCTTTTTCCACATTAGTTACCACCATTTCTACACTCATTACTGAGCACTGCATTGCTCTGCTCGCAATCTTACAATTACAGTTGCAACAGTTGTTCATTTTACTCCAACTTTGTAACAGCGCTGCATTTTTGCATCTGCGACAAGTCTTTCTCTGCTATCTCAATGTTATGAAGATGTTTTGCTGGTTAAGCACTGGTTTGAAATTGGAAGGAATAATTTAAATAGCTTCTGTTTCTCATCTTAAAAGGTTTTCTGAACCATTTTACAAGCTTTTTTCAGGTCTATTGGAGTCTATTATAAAGAATGTGATAACTGGACATTTAGAAAATAGCGCTAGGATGACACAATGTCACCATGGATTTCTGAAAGGGAAATTGTGTTTGACAAACTCACTGGAATATATGAGGAACTAACGAGGAGAATAGATGAGGCAGAACCAATGAATGTTTGTGTATTTGAATTTCCAGAAAGCTTTTGAGGAAGCCTCACATAAAAGATTAGTTTACGAAATCACAGCACATTGGATTGATGGTAGTATACTGGCATGGATTGAGAATTGTTTAACAGATGGGAAACCGAGAATAGGAATAAATGGGTCTTTTTCAGAGTGAAAGGCAACAAGCTGGGTACTGCAAATTTCAGTTCTTAGGGGCCCAGCTATTCACAATACGTAGCAAGAGTTTGGATGAGAATATCAGATATAATTGTTCCAGTTTTACTGATAACACAAAACTGAGTGACATTGTGTATGGTGAGAAAGATGGAAAGAGGCCTCACGGTGATTTAGACTATTTGAGTGAGAAGGCAATCACATAGCAAATGTAGTGTGATGTGGATAAGTGTGGAATAGTCCACTTTGGTAGGAACACCAAGATGGAAGAGTATTATTAAAATTGGGATAGATTGGAAAATGTTGACATACAAAAGGACCGGAGAGTCTTTGCAAACTGGTCACCATCAGCCTGCAGGTGCAGCGATCAGTTAGGGAGGTAAATGGTATGTTGGTCTTCATTGCAAAAGCATTCAGGTACAGGAGCAAGAAAGCCATACTTTGGTGGTGCAGGACCTCAGTGAGACCACACCTGGAAGATTACGTATCGTTTTGGTCTCTTAACCTCGGAAAAGATACACCTGCCATGGAAGGAGTACAGCAGTGTTTCACCAGACTGATTCTTGGGATGGTAGGTTTGTCATATGAGGAAAGATTGGGTTGACTGGACCTATATTTACTGGAGTTTAGAAAAATGAGAAGGGATCTCAATGAAACATATAAAATTCTAACACGGCTGAACAGACTGGATGCAGGAATGATATTCTCTGTGGCTGGGGGAGTTCCAGACCAAGGGGTCATGGTTTCAGGAGAAGTGGGAGGCCATTTTGGATTGAGATGAGGAGAAATTTCTTTACTCAGAGGATGGTGAACTGGTGGATTTCTCTGCCTCAGAAGACTGTGGAGGCCAAGTCACAAAAGATATTTAAAAATGAAGTTGGTAGATTTCTACAGGTTAAAGGTATTGAGAGGTAGGGGGAGAATGCAGGAGCATGGACATTGAAGTTGAAAGACCTACTCCTGCTCTCATTTTCTGTGTTTCAGAGGTAGGAACCCTAACTCCCTATTATCTTTTTTTTCAAAGATAGTGGTCTGATTGATTCATGCAAAACTTTAGAATGGAAGCAAACTGAATTCTAGGCAAATTTTTAAATTTTAGTTGCAGCTTGGTGTTTATTAATTTTAAATGAGACAGTGGACAATGAAAAATCTGATGAAAAGTCCTTGGCCCAAAATGCAGGGCCTCATTTTAACCTCACAATAAGCACATCACCTATGGGGACTGATGGAAAGTGTGTCTGTGTGCTGCTGGGTACATCTGTCTTCATTGCAACGGAAAGTCACATTACTTAGCGTGGGGAGTGAAAGGGTGTGTGCAGAAAACCCAATTCTATCAGTTCCCAACAAGTTGATCAGCTTAAAATTGTGGGACACTGTTAACGCCTTTTCCTTAGATGTAGCTGAAATACCTGGGTACTTTCTCTTTCTAGTGTGGGTAATTTGATGTGTTTGTTGCTGGTGAGAATTTGAATTTCGGTCGCCAATGTTTCATTAATCCTTTGCAGGAAGTGATGCTGCTTGAAGACGAGACCACGTCCTGTTACTGCCTGCTGGATTCTCAGTCCTGTCACATCCTGCTGGACCACCTTGGCACATATGCACTCGTGGGTGAGGCAGTCACAGAGTGCGCAGAGAAGAGACTGAAGCTCGCTGTCTTTGGGCGTTTGTCCTACAGTTCACTGGAGTACAATTTCAGAGTATATTGTGTAGACGATATTCCAAGTGTTTTACAGGTATTGTACTGAAGAAAGCATTTGCTTGACCTACATTCACTTACCGCAAGAGATGTTGACATCTGACTCCAAGCTTTAATTTTCACTTGCTTCCACACAACTACTGTGACAAATACTTGCTTGAAAATTTTGAATATTTACATGCTGCAATCCGTATGAATTTTACAATGCAGTCATGGGTCATCGTCAAAGTATGACCCAGTTCCATTTGGAAGTTACTGTGGAATCATCTTTGATTGGCCATTCAGGCAGATAAGAGAGGAAAGCAAGGGTAGGGAAGTGATTGGAAAAATGAAAACCAGAAGTGGGAGAAACTTTGATTGCATTGGTAACTGATTGTAGCTCGCTGAATTTGCCTTGTTAACTAATAGTAATCCTGGTAACGCACAGATTTTGCTCATAAGCAATTTGTCAATTGTCTGTATATAACTAGTAGTAAGGAAGTAGTGTGTTCCTTTTATTAAGTAAAAGGTGCAAATACCCAACAACTAGAAGTTGCATTCATACAAGCTGTGCCCAAAGATAGATCCTTGCCTCACTGTCCATCAATGCTTCATCCCCAAACTGGTTCCTTGGCAATTTTTGTCTGTAATATGGTGGTTTTCAATTACCTTCCACTCTCAGGGTAAGAAAGCCTGACCCAAATCACAGCCAGAGTGAGAATCAAATCTGCACTGTTGGCATTATCCTGACCACATGCTAGTTCATGAGCTAATTGCAAGAACCAACTCCTTCTGAAATGAAAAGTCATTGAACAAACTATTAATGAACAGCCAGATTATCTCCATGCTTGTCAACTTGAGGTCCAACTCCATAGTCCAAGCCACTTTCACAGACCTAATCTCTCTCCTTATCTGGTTGTTTGTGAGGGTGATCATTCTGAACTGGACCCTAATTTTGTGTGGTATTTCTGGGGAGAAAGATGCCACCAACTCACTTCTTGACTGGGCCTGTGAACCTGTGGTTTCCAAGTGGTGGATGATCAATCGCTCTTCAGTCTTAACATGAAGAGGTTCTTGTCTCAACAAAATTTACTTTCGTGTTTGATAGCTGAGGCAAAAGTTACATTAATTTGTTAGACATTGTTACTAAGATGACAAGGGACTTGTTGATATAGGTCATACTCCATGAGCTCTTGAGATGTTCTGCCTTCTCTCTTGTAAGAGCTTATGACAACAGATAGGGTATCTCCAACCTTAATGTTTTCAGAACCATTACCTGTGCAACAAACTGTAATCAAAACTCAGCAGTCAACTTAAACTGGATCAAACTGACAGATCACGCAATTGACAGAGCATTGTGTTTTGGGCACATCACAGTGGACACTTAATCTTCAACTCAGCTTCAACTTTTCTAAATCGTGCTGAAGTCAACCTCAAAAAAGGAGAAATTTAGAAAAAAACAATATAAATTGCAGCATAAGAGGAAGGCAGTGTCTTCAGATGCTGGCACTCTGATCAGGAGGACCTCGTAGGGTTCTTGCACCACACATGATGTTCTCTTCTGGTTCAAATCTGCCATTGACATCAGAAAAACTGTACATCTCTGACCTCGCAAATTATCCCACTGTCTGCAATTGCCTCTTCCTTTCCAAAGTCCTTGTTGCTTCACAAACCTGTGACCTCCGCTTCCCTTTGGCTCCATGTTTCAAGCCCGTATAACAGGGCTTCCACCCTGCTTCATCACTGAGGTGGCCCAATTCAAAACCACAAATGACATCCCTTAGACGGAGTGTGTGAGTGTAAACTCTCCACTTTCAATCTGCTGATAAAGCAGACATACCTCTTGTTAAAGCATGATGATGTTTTAAAAAGTGTAATCCTTAAATCAGTTAGAATCTCATATGTTAAATACTATATATCTCAGATTTATTAAGTGCACATCATCTGTAACATTCAAACATAGCTGTCATGGATAAGACCTGGATAATGGCATGTCAGCATCCTGCATTATAAGTAGTTCTTTGGGTTACGTTCCCTAATTTTTTTACCATTTCAGAAAGGATAACCTGAACTATCAAGTTTCCGGGTGAGGTGAGGTGAACTTTTATTATTCACTTACCCCTTTGGTTGGCTGCAACAAGGTTCATTAAAGAGGTTCCCTTTCTTTGTCTCCCAAACTATGTGAATTTATAATTTGAAAGGAACCAAATAACCATATTTACTTGGCTTAACGAAAGAGTGAGTTTATTAGTAAAACTAAACCCGAGAAGAAACAATAGTGCAATACATATACACACAGAACAGAAATGAGAAGTGAGTCCAACTAAAGATGAATCTCAAAAGTTCTATGGATCAGTCTGTCTGGATTGTTCTTGGACAGTAGATTGTGGAAAGTTGATTTCTAAAGAGACAATTTCAGGATTGCTGGCTTTGTAGCATGCTGAAATTTGCTTTCTGTTTCTCTTTGACTGCTCGGTGACTAGCTTCCAGTACTCATTGAGAGTCCTTTACCTGCACTGCTGGCACAGTGTGAAGGTTATTTGACTATCACTTTCGCAGCACACTAGCCCCTGAACGTAGGGTAGTGTGCATAAGTACCTCAGGTCACTAGTACATACGAACCAGGGATGAAGCTCTATTTAAACACCTGTCCTTGTGTATTCTTGAAGGGGACAAATGCACAGAGTTCCCTCACCCATGCCTCTGCAGTCTTTTCTCCCATCATGCTCATAATCTGGGATACTGACAAGATATTAAAGTTCAATTTGTAGTGCATTTATCCCCATTGAAGCTTCCTTGACACATTTCAGTCTGATATTCCAGAGTTCCTCTCCAGGTAGTCACTGAATTTACATTCACAGATAGGTTTTGACTGTATCTCCTTGTTTTAAAAAACAAATGTTGCAGTAAAAAATGTCATAGGGTTCTGGCCTGTGGTCGTGACACTTGTAAATTCTACATAAACCATGCATTTAATAGATGATGCTTCCAACTCCTTGTTCTCTGTGCTATGCCAAACCTGGCCTTTGGAGCATTCTTGATTTTAATTGACATTTGACCTTTGACATCCACGCCTTCAGATTTGTCATAACTAGGCTCCAGGACTTCCCCCTTTCTGCCAGCTTAGTCTCCTTTGAAACTTACTTCTTTCAACAAGCTTTTGATCATCTGTCATCATCACCTCCCTATGAAACCCAGAGTCAAATTTTGTTTTGTATTGTTCCTGTGGAGATCCACAGAATGTGTTTTATACTACTCGGTGAAGGTAGGAGATAAATTCAAGTGCAGTTCTGGGTGCTTTTCCTTCCAAAATGGTGGCTTTAAAAGACAGTCTTATGGACTGAGAATTTCCAGAAGGAAATCTTTGTGCTGACTGGAAATTTCCCTTCCTCCACTCCGGGTTGTCAGTGATGAAGAAATGATCATTAGCTACAGTAATTGGACATAAGTTACTGCAAAATGAATTTGCAAGATTAGTCTCATAAAAGAGAGTTCTCCTGTCACATAAGGAAGTGTGACAAATTTATCACAAACCACTTTGCAATCAGCCCCTTCCTATCACATAAATTAGATCAAACTTCATTCTCAGATTAAAAGAATTTTTAAAAATATCTCTGGGCATCTTCATAACCAGAGAATAAATCATGGACAAGGTTGAGCGTTTTTATTAGGAGAGCTGACTTTACAACCTGTTTTATGCTCTGTCCGTTTTCACCCTCCAGTGATTTTGGGTGGTGAGGTTAAACAGGAAGCTGCAGACTGTGACTGTTGTCTCTGATCAAAGTTAGCTTGTATGTAAGACCATAAGACATAGGAGCAGAAATTAGGCCATTCAGCATCAAGTCTACATTCAGTAATGGCCAATAATTTTCTCACCCCCCAGTCTCCTGCTTTCTCCCCGTAACCCTTAATCCCCTTGACAATCAAGAACCTATCTATTTCCGTCTTAAATATACTCAAATGACCTGGCCCTCACAGCCTTCTGTGGCAGTGAATTCCATAGATTCACCACTCTCTGGCTGAAGAAGTTTCTCCTTATCTTTGTTCTAAAAGGTCTTCCTTTTACTCGGGTCCTAGTCTCTCCTACCAATGGAAACATCTTCCCAACATCCACTCTGCCCAGGCCATTCAGTATTCTGCAAGTTTCAATTAGATCCTCCCTCATCCTTCTAAATTCCATCAAGTATAGACCCAGAGTCCTCAAATGTTCCTCATATGTTAAGCTTTTCATTCCTGGGACCATTCTTGTGAACCTCCTCTGAACCTGCTCCAGGGCCAGTACATCTTTCCTTGAGATATGGGGCCCAAAACTGCACACAGTACTCCAAATGTGGCCTGACCAGAGCCTTATAGAGCCTCAGAAGTACATCCCTACTTTTGTATTCTCGTCCTCTCAGAATAAGTGCCAAAATTGCTGTTGCCTTCCTAACTACTGACTCAACCTGCAAGCTTACCTTTAGAGAATCCTTGACTAGAACTCACAAGCCTCTTTGCACTTCAGACTTTTGAATTTTCTCCCCATTTAGAAAATGGTCCACATCTCTATTTTTCTTACCAAAGTGCATGATGTCACACTTTCCCATGTTGTACTCCATCTGCCACTTCTTTGCCCACTCCCCTAACCTGTCCAAATCCTTCTGCAGCCTCCCCTCAATACTACCTATCCCTCTACTTATCCTTGTATCATATGCAAACTTTGCTTGTATCTTGGGGACGGCGATTCCACCTAATTTTTGTTCTCCCTGCCACACAGCCCTCTCCCATCTTCTGTTCATACATCAACCCAATAACAGAATAGCATTAGTAACTGATTTCTCACAGTTTCTGATTCCACATCTTTTATTTTGCATTTCCTTGCTTGCGACAGGGATTGCAGATGACCATGCGAGAATGAGATACCTGTCACTAGTTTCAACCTCGAAATGTCAACCCATTTTTATTTTGGGATAGTGCATTTCCCTTCTTGTTGGTGAAAGTTTTCTGAGGTAGATTGGCACTGATGTTCTTGGTGCTGTGAAATATTGTTTGAAGACAGTTGTGTTCTGTCCTGTGTTTGTATTAGCTGCACTGAACATTGTACATTGCTCACTGTACACTAATAACTTGTGTTTGTAAGGAGAAACTCAACAGGTCTGGCAGCATCTGCGGAGAGAAAAACACAGTTCATGTTTCGAGTGCCGTAACTCTTCAGAGCTCAACTTTGGCATTCTGAAAAAGAGTCATGGGACTTAGAAACATGAACTCTGTTTCTCTGTCCACTAATGCTGCCAGATCTGCTGAGTTTCTCTAGCACTTTCTGTTTTTCAGATCTCCAGCATCTGCAGAATTGCACTTTTAATTCCATTTTTGTAGCATCTTGTCACTTTGTCCAATGCAGTTTGCAGTTATTCCAGTCCTTTTCAATTGTTTTCATTGCTGCAATGTTTTGGATGTAAAGTTTCAAATTTGGACAGCACAGGATCCCACCATTGGCAATGTTTTGCATTCTGTTGGTGAAGTGCATTTTGGTAAGGCAAATCAGGGTAGGACTTATATACTTAATTGTAGACCCCTGGGAGTGTTGCCAAACAAAGAAATGCTAGGGTGCAGGTGCATAGTTCCTTGAAGTTGGACTAACAGGTAGACAGGGTAGCAAAGAAGGCATTTGGTACGCTTGCCTTTATTGGTCAGTGCATTGAATATAGAAGCTGGGATGTCATTTTGAGGCTGTGCAGGACATTGGTTAAGCCACTTTTGGAATACTGCATTCAATTCTGGTCATGCTGCTGTAGGAAAGATGTTGTGAAACTTGAAAGGGTGCAGAAAAGACTTACAAGGATGTTGCCAGAGTTGGAGGGTTTGAACTATAGGGAGAGGCTGAATAGGCAGGAACTATTTTCTCAGGAGCTTTGGAGGCTGAGGGGTGACATTACAGAAGTGTATGAAATCACAAGGGGCGTGGACAGGGTGAATAGCCAATTTTTTTTCCAGGGAAGGGGAGTCCAAAACTGGAGGTCATAGGCTTAAGGTGAGAGAGGTAAGATTTAAAAGGGACTAAGGGACAACTGTTTCATGCAGAGGGTAGTGTGTGTATGGAATGGGTTGCCAGAGAAAGTGGTGGAGGCTGGTACAATTACAACACTTAAAAGGCATCTGGATGGATTCATTAATAGGAAGGGTTTAGAGGGATATCAGCCGAATGCTGGCAAATTGGACAAGATTAATTATCTGGTCAGCATGGACGAGTTAGACCGAAGCGTCTGCTTCCATGCTGTACAACCCTGTAAATGAATGTTGATCAGGACAACTTTGAGCAGTACCATCAGCTGTTTAATGAGAGGGAAAATGGGATCTTGGTTTAAGGCCTTCAGCTCAGAGGTGAAAGGAGAGACTGTTCAGAGGAATTTCGATAAATGAGTCCAAAATCATGGCAGACGCTAGTCTAAGTGAGGAGATATTGTTTTCCCTGACAGGTGAGCTGGTCATCAGAAGACACAGGTTGGAGATAATTGGCAAAATGACAAGAGAATTTTATTTGTTTTCTGTTTATGCTGTGCTGTGATTTATGTATGACCTAAAATGGTGAATTCAGACTCAATCAGAACAATCAAAAGCAATTCTTTGCAAAGAAAAACAATGCAGGATTCTGAGGAATGAACATGGGAAGTGATTGTTTTGAAGGACTCCTTGTTTGGTTTGTGTTTCTGTGATTCAATGTGACACTTGCGACAGTGCAGAACTCCTTCAGTTTTGCATTGAATCTTCAGCCTTGGTGATATGGTTAAAATTTTGGAAAGGGGCTTGAAGCATCTGACTGGCAAACATGGATCCAGACTAACATACGTCAATTCTTTAGCCTTTAGCAACAGAAGAAAATCTGTAATGGTTTTCAGTAATTGTGGGGAGTGGATGCCAGTCACAATTTCCTAATCATCGTTGAATGTAAACTATTTCATGCAAAAGGGAAGGCAATGGCGTAGTGGTATTATCTCTGGACTGTTAATCCAGAGACCCAGCTCTGACCCCCAGTTTAATTCAATGATCAAAGAGGCCCACACCCGAAATCTGACTATTTAACACAGGCTGGAGTGTTGCACTGGACTGTAGCGCCGTTTTTGCATTCAGGAGAGGTGAGAAGGAAAGACAAAGGTGGATGAAAGGTAAAGGGGAGGTGATGGTCTAGTATACCATCGCTGGACTGTTAATTCAGAGACCCAGATACTGTTCTGGGGACCCGGGTTTGATTCCCGTTGGCAGATGGTGGAATTTGAATTCAGTTTTTCAAGAACCTGTAATTAAGAGTTTAATGGTAATCATGAATCCATTTTCGATTGTCAGAAAAACCCATCTGGTTCACTAATGTCCTTTAGGGAAGGAAACTGCCATCCTTACCTAGTCTGGCCTACATGTGACTCCAGACCCACAGCAACATGGTTGACTCTTAACTGTCTTCTGGGCAATTAGGGATGGGCAATAAATGCTGGCCTAGCCAACTATACACACGCCCCATGAATGAATTTAAAAAAAGTATTGTCAATTCATCTTCAAGCACTGGAATTTTGAAGTTACAGTTTACAGGTTTCTTGCCACTGTACCTTCCTAAATATCCAGCAAGTTAGGGTTGCTAAATCCCAGGAATGCCCTGTAGTCGTCATGAATAGTAAATTTATCTGCAAGACTCTGCTATGAAAAACCCAGGAGATAAATGACAGGGACAAGAAGGAATTGTGTCATTTTTTTGTTCAGTTTTGTTTGTTTACTTTTGTTCATTAGTTGTAAAACAAGTGAGACTTTGAGGAGGAAACAGCTGTTTGAATTGTAGGTGCCAGACAGTGATAATGAAGAGTCTGTTTGAAGAGTTTACTTGTTTTACAATCATTTGAGAATGTGAGCATGGATGCATTAGGCAACTAATCACAGGATTGTTGGGGTAGGGCTTTTGGAAATACTTCCAAAGGATCTGGAAGGACTTTGGAATGTCCCTGGTGCACTTGAACAGGCACTATAGAAATGCTTGTCTTCCCAATGTATAATCCTAAGTGATTTCCGCTTTAGAAATGTATTCTCTTGCATATCCACACCCAGAAAGATTATAGGGGTGACCTAGTGGCTCAGTGCCGCCTCACAGCACCAGGCACCCAGTTTTGATTCCAGCCTCGGGCGACTGTCTGTGTGGAGTTTGCATGTTCTCCCTGTGTTTGTGTGAGTTTCCTCCAGATGCTCCAGTTTCTTCCCACAGTCCAAAGATGTGCAGGTTAGGGTGGATTGACCATGCCAAATTGCGCATAGTGCCCTGACTGGGTAGATTAGCCACGGGAAATGAGGGGTCCTGGGATTAAGGTAGCAGTGTGGGTCTTGGTGGAATGCTCTTCGGAGGGTTTATGTGGACTGGATGGGCTGAATGGCCTGCTTCCATACTATAGGAATTCTATGATTCATGTGGCTTTAGGTTTACCCTGCGAAGAGAGAGAATTTGATTTTCAATGGCAGGCTTTAACTGCTGTGCTCTTCCAATGCCAGGAACTGATGAGTGAGGAGAAGAGCCAGGGGGGACAACTTCTGGACGAGCCCAGAACTTTACACTTCAAAGCAAACTCATACGGCCTTCAAATCTCCGTGCTTGACGTACCCCAGTTCTTGTGGAGAATCAAGCCACTGACTGTATTTCAGGTAATTATCATTAATTTTGTGCTTGTTGCATTGTGTGTAAGACCAGAAGTCACAGTCAGATGAATGGTTACCCATGAAAAATTAGGTGACGCAACCAGTTTTGGTGTTGTATGTTATCAGCGGGTGATAGATGGAGTATACACAGCAATCAGAGGAGGCTGAAGGAGCTGGGAAGTGAGTGGTGAGAGATTTTGTTCTTCAGCTCATATCTATTTGTGGGTGAGTGAGCTGCCTGTGAAAAAACACTCTTTCCAACAGGTGTCTTGGTGGCACAGGGATAATGTAACTAATCATCCGAAGGTAAGACGGCAATCATAGATGTGGGAACAGAAGTTGAAAATATGGACCATTGAGACTTCTCCACCATTCAATGATTCATGATTGATCTGATGACCCTGAACTGCACTTTCCTATCTTTTCCCTACAACCGCTAATTCCCTTACTGATTAAAAATCTATCTGTCTCAACATTGAATACACTGAACAATTCTGTTGCTAAGGAATTTCTCAGATGCAGTTTCCTTTGAGAGAAGAAGTTCCTCATCATCTCAACATTGAATGGGTGACCACTTATTCAGAGATTGTGCCCCCTGGTTCTACACTCTCCCACAAGGGAAAACAAGCTCATAGAGTCATAGAGATGTACAACATGGAAACAGACCCTTTGGTCCAACTCATCCATGCCGACCAAATATCCTAAACTGATCTCGACCCATCTGCCAGCATTTGGCCCATATCCCTCTAAACTCTTCCTATTCATGTAACTATCCAGATGGCTTTTAAATGTTGCAGTTGTACGCACCTCCACCACCTCATCCGGCAGCTCGTTCCATGTACCCGCCACCCTCCGGTCCCTTTTAAATTTTTCCCTTCTCACCTTAAACCGATGCCCTCTAGTTTTGGACTCCCCAACCCTGGGAAAAAGGCCTTGGATTTTCACCTTATCCATGACCCTCATAATTTTATAAACCTCTATAAGGTCACCCCTCAGCCTCCGATGGTCTAGGGAAAATAGCCCCAACCTATTCAGCCTCTCCCTGTAGCTCAAACCCTCCAACCCTGGCAACATCCTTGTAAATCTTTTCTGAACCCTTTCAAGTTTCACAACATCCTTCCTATGGAAGGGAGACCAGAATTGCATGCACTATTCCAAAAGTGGCCTAACCAATGTCCTGTACAGTCACATCATGACCTCCTAACTCCTATACTCAAAGTAAAGGCAAGCACGCCAAACGCCTTCTTCGTATCTACTCTGTCAATCGCCTTAAGAATCTTATATGCTTTTGTAGATCACCTCCCAGTCTTCCAAGATCCAGTGATTGCAGTCCAGACTAACCTTAGTGTTGAGTTCAGATCACATTGTTAACGTTACAAATCAAATCTACCATCAGTTGTGGTGAAAATGAAATCATTGGATTGGTGGCTTAAAAAAAAACAACGGATATCAGGAGTGATCTTCCATTTTCAGGACTTGCAGTGGTCTCAATAGTAAAGAAATAATTGTTTAACAATGCATGTGAAATATTCACAGCAGCAGTTAATATGACCTTGGTGGTACCAAAAATATTGGGTTGAGAGTGGAATTCTATTGACTACAATGAAACTGAATATCAAATTCTGCAGATATCAGGCAAATAATCTAATACCTCCTGTTCTGAAAAAATCCCGACCCGAAATGTCAACTTTCCTGCTCCTCTGATGCTGCCTGGCCTGCTGCGTACCTCCAGCTCTGCACCTTGTTATCTCTGACTCCAGAATCTGCAGTTCTTACTGTTTCCAGGATGAAATCCTAATTGTTTCATTGCCATTCTGGCAATCTTGCTTCATCGAAACAGGTCTGAAGCACATAGAAGGCTATCGCCTTTTTTATTCGTAAAGAAGTAATTTGCACCTATTTTCCACCTTTCACGATCTTTACAGTATCTAATTGTCTTTGAAACGGTTGTTGAGTAACAGCACATTTCTTACATAGAGATAGTAAGAACTGCTGATGCTGGAGTCAGAGATAACACAGTGTGGAGGTGGAGGAAGGGGAGAAGAAGGGTCCCGACCCGAAACGTGAACTTGCCTGCTCCTCTGATGCTGCCTGGCCTGCTGTGTTCCTCCAGCTCCACACTGTGTTACCACATTTCTCACATAGAACAGATTTGAACATCAGAAGCTCTTAATTGTGTGCACAGTGCTCTGAGATGTCCTGTGGCTGCAAAAGGGACTACACTGCAAGCCAATCTTTCAAACACACTAATTTGTCCACGGCATTGGCCCACGAATGTAATGGAATAGGTAAGTGGAGATTTTACTTTGGCAGTAATGTTTGGGTACATGGGAAACCCCCCTGCTGTTCTTCAGTTAGTGGCATGGGCAACATTCCCTCTCAGTTGTGCCACCATGCAGCTGCTCTGAGGGTCCATGCACTCTAGTTGTCAAGCTGATGTTGTTCCAAGCATTCAGAAGTTGCAGTGCAGAACAATAAAATAAAAGGGAATGTTGGGCTTATCGTACTCACCTGAGAGGGTAACATAAGCTTTGGTTTCACTTCTCATATGAAAGACAACAACTGCAGCGGCACAGCATCCCCTCAGCACTGCATTGAAGTATCAGCCTTGACTTTGAGCTCAGGTCTTTAGAATGCAGCTTGAACCCACAGCTTCTTGAGAGCCAATGGTGCTTCTAGTGAATCAAGGCTGATATTAATATTCCATGTAAATCCATTAATTTTCATATCATTTTGAGTGTTGGGAAATGTAATTAAATATAAAATTGATTTATTCATTCCAGTGAATACATAACGTTTTGTAAATTGCTGATGTATTTTTTAAAAATTATGCAGAAATTACTTTATTTGAATATTTCACATCACAAATTTAAATACTACCAATAGGCACAATTATTAATTTATGTTGTTAGCTCTGTAATGATAGTCTACTTACATCCCAAGTGTAACTGTGGCACTTGTCAGTACCTTTAGCCTAAAACTTCTTTGTAAGAGCAGGTGCAATTGTTTTATTAATGAATGACATTTTTCTACAATTCAGAGACCATAATTATCTAAATTATCAATGTACTCAGAATGAGGAACTTGCTTCTGCAAGGAGGAGGTGAAGCGAGTCAGGAAATAACAACCTGTTATAGGAAAGATGTTTTTAAGCTAGAGAGTTCAGAAGAGATTGACCAGGATGTTGCATGAGCTATAAGGAGAGGATGTATAATCATCATAGAATCCCTACAGTGTGGAAACAGGCCCTTCAGCCCAAGTCTGCACTGACCCTCAGAGCATCCCACCCAGACCCATTCCCCTATAACCCACCTAATCTATACATCTCTGAACACCAAAGGCAATTTAGCGGGGCCAATCCACATCTTTGGGCTGTGGGAGGAAACTAGAGAAAACCTACACAGACACAGGGAGAATGTGCAAACTCCACACAATCACCCAGCGGTGGGATTGAACCCAGGTTCTTGGTGCTGTGAAGCAGCAGTGCTAACCACTGAGCCACCATGCCACTTTTCTCACTGGACTGTAAGAAGTTGAGAGGTAACTTTATGGAGGTTTGTAAGATAATGAGGGGTATAGATAAGGTGAATGACAGGTGTCTTTTGCCTAGGATGGGGGATTTCAAGACTAGGAGGTAGGAATTTAAGACGAGAGGAGAAAGAGTTAAAAAAGACATGGGGCAGATTTTTTTACACAGGGAGTGGTTCGTGTGTGGAATGAATTTCCAGAGGAAGTGATGGATGTGGGTACAGTGACAATGTTTAAAAGACATTTAGATAAGTAGATGAATAAGAAATGTTTAGAGGCATATGGGCCAAATGCAGGCTGGTGGGACTAGTTTGGGATTATGGTTGGTGTGGGCTGATTGGACCGAAGGGTCTGTTTCCGTGCCCTATGACTCAATGACTGTACTGCCAGGGTTTCAGGAGTTATTGTATATGAAGAACAGTTTTAGAAACAGTCCAGAGAAAGTTCACTTGACAAATTCCTGGGATGAAAGGCTTGTCTTAGGAGGAGATGTTAGACAGTTTGAGGTTGCATCCACTGGTGTTTTGAATAATGGGAGGTGTTCTTATAAAAGCGTACGAGAATCGGAGCGAGTTGGCAGGGTGGATGCTGAGAGGTTGTTTTCCTCAATGAGAAATGCTAAACTGAGGGGAACAGGTTAAGAACAGAGGGGCCTCCCTTTAAGATAGAGACAAGGGGAATTTTTCTTCCTTGCGAGTTGTTATTCTGTGGAATTTTCTTCATCAAACAAGAGTGGAGGCAGTGTTGTCGAATACTTTTAAAACTGAGTTAGAGAGATTCTTGATTGGTAAAGGATTCAGATGGTATTGTGGGTACGTAAAGGAGTGGAGTTAGGACTACAATCATATCACCTATGGCAGAGCGGTCTGGAGGGGCCAAAATGCCCTACCCTTGCTCCTAACTTATACTTTTCTATGTACATTCATATGGCTGGAACTGACAGAGGTGCAGCTGTGGAGGTGGGATTTAGTGAACTTGCCTATGCAGTGGACAAATGGGTTCAGAAGTTCAGACTCAAATGGGATGCCTGAATGGCATGTAGTGGTTCAGCAAAGCCCCAGTTTTACCCACAGTACTCAGTAAACTTAAATGTTTGATCTTAATTAACTATTATAGGTTGAGTATGTAGAAATAATTTCTCACTACAAAGAATCTCAAATAATTTCTCGTATTTATCTAGTGCTCTTAACGTAATAAAATATCCCAAGGCACATCACAAGAGCATTGTGAAGCATAATTTGACACTTAGCCAGAAAAGGCAATATTAGAGCAGAGAACTAAAAGCTTTGGTACAAGAGGCAGGTTCTTCAGAGCATTTTGAAGGAAGACAGCGATGGAAAGAGTTGGACAGGCTTAGCAGTTTGTATTCCAAACCACGGCAGAAGCAGAAGCAATAAAGGCATGCCCCCCATTAAAATCAGACATTCCTCAAGAGACCAAAATTAGACAAGTCCAGACATCCTGGAAAGTTATAAGGTTAGAGGGGAACTTGAAGATTGGGATGACAATTTTAAATTCAAGATGTTGCTTGAGCAAAAGTTTGTGAAGGACAACGAGTGAAGGAGTGATGGGTGAATGGGATAAAATGTGACAAAAAGTAAAGGCATGATGAATCCATGTCTCTGTAAAAAAAGTATAGACAAAATCACTGACTAATGTACACAGCATTTCATCAACAGTGAATTGCAAAGCCGTGTAGGTCCGTTTTAGGCGAATTTGTTTCCCTGGAAGGTTTTCACGAAGCTTCACTTGTTTTGGAGCTCAAAGACCATGCTGACGTTTCTATCATTGAAGAGCTTGTTAACAGCTTGAGGAATGCTCATGAGAAATGGAGAAAGGGGGGGCACAATTGCAAAATAAGGAGTCTTCAGTTTAAGATGAAGATGAGGAGGAATTTCTTCTTTCAGATGATTGTTAGTCTGTGGAACTCTCTTCCACAGAGCATTGGGGATTCTGGGTCGTTGGGCTCTACTCAAGTCTGAGTTGGGCAGATTTTTGATTGACAAGGGAGTCAAGACAGCCAGAAAAGTGAAGTGTGGATCATCATCTGATCAACTATGGGGAGTAGACTTGACTGGTAAATGGGCTACTCCTGATCCTAATTTTTATGTTTATAAGTGTGAGGTCACAGGTTTAGACCCTAGCAACCAATTTGTGTATCATAACATTTTCTGCATTCAGATGCCATTTTTTGTCCATTCAACCAAATTCTTTTGCAGATTCTCTCCACAAATAAAGATAAATATGGCTGTTTGTTTAAATGTAATCTTCCAGCCACCAATTGCCCGTTGGCTCTTTAAACCCTTGTCTAACAGATCCCACTCAATTCAACTCAAAGCCATTCTACACAAAAACAAAGTTGCTGGAAAAGCTCAGCAGGTCTGGCAGCATCTGTGGAGGAGAAAACAGAGTTAACGTTTCGGGTCCGGTGACCCTTCCT
>JAHRHZ010000003.1:6667765-6681656 GCA_024137785.1 Ginglymostoma cirratum
CCTCAGTTCTGAGGAAGGGTCACCGGACCCGAAACGTTAACTCTGTTTTCTCCTCCACAGATGCTGCCAGACCTGCTGAGCTTTTCCAGCAACTTTGTTTTTGTTCCCGATTTACAGCATCCACAGTTCTTTTGGTTTTTAGCGAAGCCATTCTACATTTCCATTTGCTTGTATTTGTTCATGGAATGTGGGCAGCGCTGGTTAGGCCAGCATTTATTGCACATCCCTAATTGCACTTGACAGGGTAGTGGTGAGTTGCTACAGTTCAGGAGGTGTAAGTGCACCCCTAGTGCTGGTAGGAATGGATTTTGACCCATTGGCCATGAAGGAACGATGATGAGAATAGTGAGTGGCTTGAAGAGAAACTTGCAAGCAGTTGGTGATCCCATGCATCTGCTGCCCTTGTCCCTCTTGATGGTGGAGGTCATGGGTTTGGAAGGTGCCATAGGAGAAGACTATGAATTAATCTCGTTGGCTTGGTTGTTACATTCCACGGACATCCAGTATCAGTTTGCTTTCATCTGCATTGTTCAGGCCTTTGATCATCAAAAGTATATTCATTATATGCTCTTTCAGTCGATTCTTCAATGTCGTTAAAATCTCTCCCAGCCTTCAGATCCAGGACTGCAGCAGCAGAAAAAATTCTACTCTTGTTAACATCAGTCTATTTGTTTCGTAATACATATTTTCCACAGGGAGTCTGATTCTGTTTTCTGTCTCCAGCAGGAATTTGCCTTCTCCCATATCTGGTGCAGGAACCAACAGCCCCTGCCGTGTGCCTTTAGAGTGGAACGATTCAACTCAGCTACCACACACTTCTCCTGCAAGATCTGCATCCGGCAGCTGAAAGGCGATGAGCAGATCTTTCATCTCAGCACCTCCATCCTTGAGGTAAACTTCACAACAAAATTTTCCCAGCGAACATAGATTTCAGGTTGGACTTGATTCATTGTGATAGCCAAATCACAGAAGTAGTACACCAAAGGTGTCAGTGGTTCAAGGTTTAGCTTACTGTACCTGAGAGGCAAATGTTCCAGGTTCAAGTCCTACCCCCTGGAACCTGGTGATGAAGGAAGGTGAGAATGCGGCCATGTAGATACAGCATCAACCTGCAAATCCTTCCAACAAAAGTGATTGATAGCTGGTAGAAAGGGGAGAGATTTCTGGTCACCCACGTGAAGGAAAGAAACTTGAGCTTCTACCATCACTATCCATAGCTCCAGATGACAAAGTACAAACTGAAGAGCATGCTGCCACAGCTGGGTGAAATTTAACACATTGTCTGCGCAGTGGAGAAGGAGGCATTTTGCTCATCGAATCACTTTCAGAGATAATCATTAGTCTTACTCCCTGGTATTTTTCTCCCTTAAATATTTATTTGACACTCTGTTGAGGGCTATGATCAAATCAGTTTCAATGACTGTGACAGGCAGCGGAATTGAAATCCTAATCCTTTATTACATCAGCTTTTTCCTCATGTCACCTCTGGTCCTTCTGCCAGTTGTCTCGAATCTGTGTCCTCTCCTGATCAATCCTTCAACCACTGGGGACAATTTCTTCATATTTCCTGAGCCGACACCTGTTGTGATTTTAAACAAACCTGTCAGGCAGAGAGGATTATAGTTCTCCTTCGGTTGATAGTTTGTCTTGATTTGTTCTGTTTCTGATCCATCATTTTCTGACCTTTCGACCAGACACCTCTTCAGGAGACAAATTCTGGCCTTGAAGCTTCAGCTCTTGAGCCAATTTCAAGCCCAGCTGGCTTCCAGTTTTAAATGTAGCCACTTCCTCTTCAATCTGCAAGGGAAGCAATCTCTCCTGGGATATATACCCACTTTAAGTTAATACCATTCAAAGTTAAATGGTACAGGGAAACATCCTAATGATATTATGTGATAGGTTTACAACCTTGCACCTGGACAAGAAGCTGGTGTTGCAGGTTTTCTGCTAATTATATGAAGCCCAGGAGTTGATGTTTTTACATCTGACAGGAAGGTAAACGTCTACCCTGGTGCAGTGCATACAACTTTAGGTATCAGTGTGTTACAGCCTTGGAGAGATCACAGAGGGTGTTTACTATCTTCGTACTTGGTGCCAAGGATGAGCGAGTTCAATTCACTGGAGAATTCATTTGAGCAGACGAGAAGTTGTTCATTTTCTCAAAGGGTTTTGGAAGGGTAATTGAGGAGAAAGTGTTTTCAGTTGCGGAGACTTGGGATACAGATCAAAGATAATTGACACAGGAGCCTAGAGGCAAGGGGAGGAGAATCACCTCACAGCGTGCAGTGCAATCTGGAGTATGCTGCCTGAAAATGTGGTGGAAACAGATACAATAATAACTTTCAAAAGTAGTTTGTATCAGCACTTGAAAGGGAAGATCTTGCAGGGCAACAGTGTAAGGAGAGAGAAGTGAGGCTCATTGAAAAGGTCTTTTAAAGAACCTACCATAGGCATGATGGGCTGAATAGCCTACTTTTTGTGCTGTACCATTCTGTGAAATATGCATTTTTATTTCAGGACAAGATATATACCTTTCCATATTTCTTTCAAAAAGTTCCTGCAGATTTTACTTTGTCTCTGTTTTTAAAACATGTTGCGAAGGAATCCACAATTTTAAATCCTTTGCTCACAGGGGCAAAAAAATTACAGTTGTGATTCTGCATGAGGCCACGTCCATAATAAGTAATTCTTCTGAATCTCAGCTACACTGGTTCTGCATTGTGACCCTTCTCTTCAACCTTGACAGGGGCTGCCTGACAGATTAGATCAGGCTTGCATATGGATTAATTCAGGTCCTGCGATGTCAGATATTTCTGCCAAAATAGATCCAGATGCTCTGTAAAAAATTTCCATTTGCAGAGGATGATATGTGCCCTGTGGCTAAATGAAGCTTAGCTCTTCATAATATAGACTCCTTCAGCCACCCACTCGCCACTGTATGGGCAATCCTCAGCTGTAGTTAATGACCATTTCATCAGAATATACATTCCATAATTAATGTTTTCCAAACTGATGCATTATAAATGATCTTTCATGAACTTCATTAACAGGATGTGGGTAGTGCTGGCAAGACCAATCACATGTCTACCCAGCATCAAGATGACCTACTTCCAGTTCTATAATGTCACCTGTTTCTGCCCTATCTCAGACCGTATATTTCTGAAATCCTTATCCACATATCATTTTACCTCCAAAAGGGTCCTGAGTTGGATGATCAGCTGAGATCATCATGTACAGCAGAACATGCTCGAAGGGATGAATGGCCCACTCCTGCTTCTATTTTCTATGTTTCTATGGTTAGAGTATTCCGATGCTCTCCTAGCCAGCATTCCTACCTTTCCAAATTTCCGGTGGCAGTCATCTCACTTGCAGCAAGACCACATAACTCATCGTCCCATGTTCACTGACCTGTATGGGCTCCTCACATAGCAACACTCAGTTTTAAAATTTCTCTTCCTCATTTACAAATTTATCCGCCCCCAACCTATCCCTGTTCTGAGTTGTCTTCAGTGTAATAATATCCTTCCTATACCAGGGAGACTAGAACTCAAAACAGTATTCCAGAAGAAGCTCTTTCTCTTGGATTTTTTTTGGTATTCATTCACAGGATGAGGGCATCACTGGCTAGGCAGCTTTTATTGCCCATCCCTAATTGCCCAGAGGGCAGTTAAGAGTCAACCACATTGCTCTGGGTCACATGTAGGCCAGACCAGGAAAGGGTGGCAGTTTCCTTCCCTAAAGGACATTAGTGAACCAGGTGGGTTTTCCTGACAATGGATTCACGGTCATCATTAGATTCTTAATTCCAGATATTTAATGAATTCAAATTCTGCCACCTACCATGGCAGGATTTGAACCCAGGTCCCCAGAATGTTATCCAGAATGTTAGCAGTCCAGCCATAATACCACTCAGCCATCGCCTCCCCTTTCTTTCAGACTAAGCCTGTCTGTGATATTTACTGAATCACAGAATCCCTACAGTGCAGATAGAGGCCATTCGGCCCATCAAGAGTGCACCGACCCTCTAAAAAGCATGCCACTTTCTCCCCATAACCCCACATTAACAATAACTCACCTAGCCTGCACATGCCCGGACACCACGAGGCAGTTTACCATGGCCAATCCACCTGACCTGCGCATCTTTGGACTCTTAGAGGAAACCAAAGCACCCAGCAGAAACCCATGCAGACATGGTGGGAGCGTGCCATTCTACACAGAAGGTCACCCAAGGTTGGAATCAAACGTAGATCCCAGGTGCTGTGAGGCCACAGTGCTAACCACACTGTGCCACTATGCTGCCCTAGATACAGGAAAATCTGCAAGGTTATTCTGCAATCACTTTCTGTATATTCTTCCCCAGTTTGTGGCGACATGAATCTCATAAGCCTTGTAACTGCTTGGAATTGCTCATGAGTTTTCCTCCAGAACTCTGTCCCCAACTCCAGTACATCTTGGAATTAAATAGATGGTTTAAAGTGTAACCATTCCCAAATCCTGACATTCTTTCTACCTCATTGTCACTTGGAAACAAACAGACATCCAACATCAGCACAGCTGCTTGTGTCTTATGATTTATAGGCATATCTTCCATCTTCTTTCTCGTAAACCAACCTAGATCCCTCCCACCTTCTAAAATTGTTACCAAACAAGCCACCAAAACTTGCTGCCAGCAGAATTCAAAGCAGGCCATGTGATCACTCTCATTCCACTATTGTCCCCTAATTTAAAGACAGTTCTAAAACATAACAACCTAATAAAACCTTGCATTTGTCATAAAGGATTATTCACTCAAAATTTTATTATCTCCTTAAACAGCTCAGTGTTGCTTTCTTTTTTAATCACACTATTGTGTATCTTGGGATAATTTCCTATAAAAAAGATGATACTTAAATGCAAGTTGTAACTAATCCTGAGTCTCCCGTTGCTGATACCAAATAGTTCACTTCAGAGGATGGCTCCTAATTAACCATATTGGTATCAGACTGGATCAATTAAAGTTTCATGGCAAAACAAAATGTTGTGTTTTTACAGCAATCCAATTTTATGTGTGTTTTTATCTTTCCCACTCCATGTAAGTTCCCAAACTGTCATTTAAATTCACATATCTGAACAATTATTCCAAATCTGTAGATCACTGATCTGGAATCAAATCCACAACGAGACGATTGTCTCCAAGAATCATGATGGGACGGACACGTTTCCTTGGGAACTGTACCCTGGACAGCCAACATACTGACAAAGAGCATTTGTAGTCAGGACTTCAGGGGACTCTTGGTTTCATTACCCTTCCTTTCTCAGGAGAAACTCCACTTGTTTATATAATAATGTGCCCACTTTGTGACTTTCCTTGGAGGGAGTTTTTCAGATGTCACAGATAGTTGCCATGATCTGAGTTGAAGAAAGTTCAGCATTTTCCTTTCTCAAGTCCCATAAGGAAACAAACTCTGCACAGCCTCTTCATCGTGAAGTGTGTTGCCGAAGTGTGATAATCATAAATTGTTAAAAACAATGGAAGGCCTACATGAGGGGTAGCTCCTGGAGATTTTTTTTTGAGAAAAAATTTAAATTGTTTCTTTACTTCCTTCCTTTGGGGAGCCTTCGTAAGCACAATTGGAAAGAATTTTAAAAATGCTCAACCTGCTCTGACCTCTTTTGCATCAGCTTACTGTTTAAATATTCCAGTAGTTATTAACATATGACTTTGTATTTTATTGGAAAGAGACACTCTTGTGAGACTTGGAATAAAGAATGCACAAATGTAAACAGAGTATCCTGTGGACCTATTGCAAGTAATATGTATCTCTGAGCTGATTGGAAGTGGTTCTGGCTGGAGGGACAGGCAGCAAATTTGGCACAATATCGCATTCCCAACACCTCTTTCCGTCAGCTGTATTCATTTACTTGCAAGATTTGTTTGAGGTATTCACACTTAATGAATGTTTTATGCAGATAGGTAGTTCTGAAGTAACACATCACCAGGAGGATGGTCCTGTATCATATTTCTGAAGTCACATTGTGAAGGAATAGCCTCCAGGTTTCCTGTGGGGAAGATTTGCAACCAATTTAAAAGTTGTCTTAATCATAATGTGACAGTTCCTTGCAGTTGTTGACAAACTCTAAACATACACTGTCTACTGTTACAGGACGAGAGAGAAGCAGTTCACATCTGCACACAGGCTGCAAGTGAAGTGGCCACATTAGCAGGTCCCAAAGCATTTAAGATCCCATATTCCATCAGACAGAAGATCTGTTCCACTTTTGATGTTCCCAGTGCATCAGGCAAAGACTGGCGGCTCTTAGCACAAAAACTCCACATAGACAGGTGAGTGGAAGCAAAGCAAGCTAACTGGGTGAGCTGTCTCCTTTCCAAAAGTTAAGCTTGGTTTTCATTGAGGTCAAGTTTGCTCAACTGCATTAGTATTACCTCTAAATAGAGCGAAATATTGAGAAGCCGTATTGCAGCGTACCAGGGTCTATCAGAGAAAGGGACTAACAGAAGCCTAGGTAATACTGCTATCAGCTAATGGTGTAGAAGGACCTTGGGAGAGGCATTTTGAGAACCAGAGTCTGCACGGTCTCTCTGGCCATAAAAGTTAACATCTTTTCACCACCTGGCAACTGTATAAGGTTGCACCAAAACATTTGCAGTATTACAACCATATTTGACTGCACAGCCTCACCTGATCTGCCTATTTCCAGCTCTTGTTCAACCTAGATATTAAACTCTAGCAGGTTATTCAACTATGAAGGCATTATTGCCCACCTTGATCATGCCCTAGCCAGCAGCCAGATGTGTACAGTCCCAGCATATAACCTCTGGGCCAGAAGTCCAGATTCAAGTCCCACCTGCCCTTTGGGTGTATCACAACATGTCTGGGCAGTTTGGTTAGAAATATCTGTGTATCTCTTAGATGGTAGGATCATTAAGCAAAGGTCATTGCCTTTTAACTTTTGTGTAATGTAATGGATTGTAGGGATCTCAGTCCCTTCATATGTTAGGCCACCTTAGGAGATGGCTGTTTCTGGATAGTACTGCAGAATGAGAGAAATTGGAAGCAAGCACCCACTGCACATTTCTCCCGATTGTCAACATATGCTAAAATTGTCTCGAAAATTGCAGGCAAGTGGCCATTTAGGATGTGCGTAGTGACTGGGGTAGGTGGGACCTCTACAACGGGATGGTCTACACCTGAACCAGAGGGGTACCAATATCCTGGGGGGGAAATTTGCTAATGCTCTTCGGGAAGGTTTAAACTAATTCAGCAGTGGGGTGGGAACCTGAATTGTAGCTCCAGTGAACAGGAGGTTGAGAGTAGTGAGGACATGAATAAGGTTTCAAGGTCGCCGGAGTGTACCGGCAGGCAGGAAAGTGGTTTGAAGTGTGTCTACTTCAACGCCAGGAGCATTCGGAATAAGGTGGGTGAACTTGCAGCATGGGTTGGTTCCTGGGACTTTGATGTTGTGGCCATTTCGGAGACACGGATAGAGCAGGGACAGGAATGGTTGTTGCAGGTTCCGGGGTTTAGATGTTTCAGTAAGATCAGGGAAGGTGGTAAAATAGGAGGAGGTGTGGCATTGTTAGTCAAGGAAAGTATTACGGTGGCAGAAAGGACGTTTGATGAGGACTCGTCGACTGAGGTAGTATGGGCTGAGGTTAGAAACAAGAAAGGAGAGGTCACCCTGTTGGGAGTTTTCTACAGGCCTCCGAAAAGTCCCAGAGATGTAGAGGAAAGGATTGCAAAGGTGATTCTGGATAGGAACGACAGTAACAGAGTAGTTGTTATGGGGACTTTAACTTTCCAGATATTGACTGGAAACGCTATAGTTCGAGTAGTTTAGATGGGTCAGTTTTTGTCCAATGTGTGCAGGAGGGTTTCCTGACACAGTACGTAGATAGGCCAACAAGAGGCGAGGCAACATTGGATTTGGTACTGGGTGATGAACCAGGCCAGGTGTTAGAATTGGATGTAGGTGAGCACTTCGGTGATAGTGACCACAATTTGATTACGTTTACTTTAGCGATGGAAGGGGATAGGTGTATATCGCAGGGCAAGAGTTATAGCTGGGGGAAAGGCAATTATGAGGCAATTAGGCAAGATTTAGGATGCATAGGATGGGGAAGGAAACCGCAAGGGCTGGGCACAATTGAAATGTGGAGCTTGCTCAAGGAACGGCAACTGCGTGTCCTTGATAAATATGTAGCTGTCAGGGAGGGAGGAAGTGGTCGAGCGAGGGAACCGTGGTTTACTAAAGAAGTTGAATCTCTTGTCAAGAGGAAGAAGGAGGCTATGTAAAGATGAGGCATGAAGGCTTAGTTAGGACACTTGAGAGTTACAAGTTGGCCAGGAAGGACCTAAAGAGAGAGCTAAGAATAGCCAGGAGGGGACAAGAGAAGTCTTTGGCAGGTAGGATCAAGGAAAACCCTAAAGCGTTCGATAGGTATGTCAGGAACAAAAGAATGACGAGAGTAAGATTAGGGCCAGTCAAGGACAGTAGTGGGAAGTTGTGCGTGGAGTCCGAAGAGATAGGAGAGGCGCTAAATGAATATTTTTCGTCAGTATTCACACATGAAAAAGACAATGTTGTCGAGGAGAATGCTGAGATACAGGCTATTAGACTAGACAGGATTGAGGTTCACAAGGAGGAGGTGTTAGCAATTCTGGAAAGTGTGAAAATAGATAAGTCCCCTGTGCCGGATGGGATTTAGCCTAGGATTCTCTGGGAAGCTAGGGAGGAGATTGCAGAGCCTTTGGCTTTGATTTTTATGTCGTCATTGTCTACAGAATAGTGCCAAAAGACTGGAGGATAGCAAATGTTGTCCCCTTGTTCAAGAAGGGGAGTAGAGACAACCCTGGTAATTATAGACCAGTGAGCCTTATTTCAGTTGTGGGTAAAGTGTTGGAAAGGATTATAAGAGATCGGATTTATAATCATCTAGAAAGGAATAATTTGATTAGGGATAGTCAACACAGTTTTGTGAAGGGTAGGTCGTGCCTCACAAACCTTATTGAGTTCTTTGAGAAGGTGACCAAACAGGTGGATGAGGGTAAAGTGGCTGATGTGGTGTATATGGATTTCAGTAAAGCGTTTGATAAGGTTCCCCACGGTAGGCTATTGCAGAAAATACGGAGGCATGGGATTGAGGGTGATTTAGCAGTTTGGATCAGAAATTGGCTAGCTGTAAGAAGACAGAGAGGGTGGTGGTTGATGGGAAATGTTCATTCTGGAGTTCAGTTACTAGTGCTGTACCGCACGGACCTGTTTAGGGGCCACTGCTGTTTGTCATTTTTATAAATGACCTGGATGAGGGTATAGAAGGATGGGTTAGTAAATTTGCTGATGACACTAAAGTCGGTGGAGTTGTGGATAGTGCGGAAGGATGTTGCAGGTTACAGAGGGACATAGATAAACTGCAGAGCTGGGCTGAGAGGTGGCAAATGGAGTTTAATGCGGAAAAGTGTGAGGTGATTCACTTTGGAAGGAATAACAGGAATACAGAGTACAGGCCTAATGGTAAGATTCTTGGTAGCGTGGACGAGCAGAGAGATCTTGGTGGCCATGTGCATAAATCCCTGACAGTTGCCACCCAGGTTGATAGGGTTGTTAGGAAGGCGTACGGTGTGTTAGGTTTTATTGGTAGAGGGATTGAGTTTCGGAGCCGTGAGGTCATGTTGCAGCTGTACAGAACCCTGGTGCGGCCGCACTTGGAGTATTGCATGCAGTTCTGGTCGCCGCATTATAGGAAGGATGTGGAAGCATTGGAAAGGGTGCAGAGGAGATTTTCCAGGATGTTGCCTGGTATGAAGGGAAGGTCGTATGAGGAAAGGCTGAGTGACTTGAGGCTATTTTCGTTCGAGAGAAGAAGGTTAAGAGGTGACTTAATAGAGACATACAAGAGGATCAGAGGATTAGATGGGGTGGACAGTGAGAGCCTTTTTCGTCGGATGGTGACAGCTAGCACGAGGGGACATAGCTTTAAATTGAAGGGTGATAGATATAGGACAGATGTCAGAGTTAGGTTCTTTACTCAGAGAGTAGTAAAGGCATGGAATGCCCTTCCTGCAACAGTAGTAGACTCGCCAACTTTAAGGGCATTTAAATGGTCATTGGATAAACATATGGATGATAAGGGAATAGTGTAGGTTAGATGGGCTTCAGAGTGGTTTCACAGGTCGGCGCAACATTGAGGGCTGAAGGGCCTGTACTGCGCTGTAATGTTCTATGTTCTGTGTTCTATGATTTCAACAAGCTGTGGAAATGCTCAGTCCTTCTCAGTGTGGTCTTTCTCCTCTTTTTTCTCACTTTGTAGAAACCTGAGCTACTTTGCAGTTAAAAGCAGCCCTGCTGGTACTATTTTGGACATATGGGAGGCACAACATCAAAATGACAGAGACCTTGACTCTCTAGCCAGTGCTCTGGAGGAAATAGGCAGGATCCAGTGCCCTGCCTCAATGACAGCTGAAGGTGATGGTGATGAATCAGACTACAACTATGGTGGATGAATCAGAACCCCTTGCCGTCACCACAGGAGGACTCTGGGTTTAGCTCACCCCTGAGCAAGTTCCGCTCAGTCACAATATTGGAAAGATTTCTCAGGAAATGAAATATGGTTTACTGTCCAGATCTTTGGATGTGTATGTAAATAGAATTTACTTGTAAATATTTCCAACAAGGGTGCACCAATTATAAATTATCAGATCAATTTAATCAACAGTTTGTCGATCAGCTACAGACAAGAGCTGTTCCATCCATACTTTGACAGGAAAATCCCCGGAATTACACCCTGCTCCTCCCATTGTTACTTCAGAGGTACACCTGAGATCCTGTAAGGCACACACTGAGGGACTTCCCAACTTAAGTCATCGTCAATCGCTGTTTATTGAAAGCAACCTCTCAGCCAATCCCTGTGGCAGTGAAGGGAGCAAGCTGGTGTCAATGATCAGCATTTTGAGTTCTTGCTTACTGTTGATTGTGTTGGTACTGGAACATCAATCGTTGCCCTGGTGGCTGTGAATTAAGTGTTCTGATTGTAATGAGGTCAGCCAGGTTGACCTCATGGAATCTGAGTTCCCTGACTGGGCTGTTAATCTAATCTGATTGGGGAACCCTGGCTGACAGATATAAACAGGAGTGTCAGAGGTTGAGTTCACTCTGAGAGCTGGCTCTGAGGGAGCTGGATCAGTGTCAAGGACTCTCCGCATGTATAAATAAAGGGTGACTTGGTGATGGCATACCTGCCTCTGTAGAGTTTTTTTTTAAGCAAGAGCAGTAATCCATTTATAAGAAGTGATTCTCTGCTGCTATGAAGTGGGGAGGTAATCAGATGGTAGGAGCTTGTTAGATTACCTCAGAATGACATTGAAGCAAGTGGCTTTCAGGTTGCGTGGCCAACTCTTTTTGAATGGACTGCTGAAAATTTCATCACTTGACCACCCACCTCCAACTTCCTAGTTCAGTCAAACATCCTCTTTGTTCAAAGAGGCAAAAAAGTAATCACTTGTACCCATGCGTGACATTCAGTGCACGTGGATGTGTAAACTTTGTGTAGGTACCAATTAGCTGCAGACAGAACAATGCCAAGGTTAACCAATTGTGGGCCATCCTTTTTCAGTGTTGGTGAGGGTTCTTAAACTGTGCAGAGTGATTGTGCAGGACGTTTTTGCCTGACAAGTACTACAGTCTCTTTGTTCTGTTTTCTTAATAAAACCTTACTTTTGTGAGGGATATTGAAAATATCTAAAAGGGAAGAAAACCCACTTTAATTGATCTGCTGGTGGATCAGCATGATAGTCCTTTTTGAATCTGGTTCAAACTGGTTTAATCACTTGAAATAATCAATGAAATAATTGTTGCACCCTCATACTTAAGCAACTCATCCATTCTCTCATGTTCTTTGTGTATATTGTCTTGTTGATACACATCTGATGTATGTGTACCTGCTGAACTCTTGACGGATTTTGTAAGCTATATACTGGTGCCTCCATTCTGCTCATCAATCAGCAAAGCCCTATTTCTATTGAAGTCCACGTGTAAAGGGTTACTGCACAGACTGGTGGGCCCTTGTGGTTTTATTTGTGTACAAATAATCATAAAGTTTCTGTGGGTCTTGATTTTTCTCCTTGTTTTGATTGACGGAGCATTCCATTGTTCATGGATTGATAAGATGGTGACAGGAGCAAAGCCAAAACACTGGAGATGTGAACAGCTGTCGTTCTGAGAATGCTGAGCTGTGTTGTTTGATTTACATATACCACAGCCTTTAACTTACAACCCACTGCAAAATCTCCCCGTGCCAACTTCCCTGCGCTTCTTGTTCCGCATTGTGTCGATTTTGCATTTCTCAGTGATGCTTACGAACCCTCTCCTGTGTCTGCCCTCATCCCAACTTGGCCTTTCTCTCCAAGTGTACATAGCTCCTCAATGAGTTTTCTCCTTTTCCACTCATTCACAGGGTGAGGGCATCACTAACTAATCCAGCATTTGTTTCGACTTGCCAGTCGCCCTTGAGAAGGTGTCAGTGAGCCATTTTCTTGTCAGGCAGGGAGTTCCAAGATTTTGTTTTGTCACCACTTGATCCAACTTAGTGGTTTTGTACAGCCTGGCTAAGAATTTGACTGCACTGCTGCGGGGCTACTACTCTGCCTAACTCCACTCGTCTTCCACCCTGTCCCTCCTAAAATCCCAAAATCTTCCCTGTCTCCTTTCACAAGCCTCCTTAAAAGTTCTTCTCTAAGTTCCCTTTGAATACTTGCACCATCTGTTTTCTATGAATTGTGCTTGTAGCCTCTTTCGCCCCAAGCCATCATTTTTTCCATTTATTCTTGAGGTATTTATTACTGTAGTAATCAAAGGTTGCTGGATGGTTTGTCAAGCATTCCACCAGCATCTCTGAGGCAATCTTTTTGGATTGCATTGCATTAAATTAGTCACATTCATTTTTGGATTTCACTAAACTCTATTTTAAACTGCTTCTTTTTGCCTCTTTTATTTAAGGCTGCTTTAATGCCCAGTTGCAGTGAAAGGAAGACATAGACAACCATCAGCGAGTAATACATGAGATAAAGATGGAGAGCAGGAGATATGAAAGGAATAGAAATGCTGAGGTAGGTGTGAAGGAGACTTTGAGAGAGAGGAAGAATTGGAGACAAAAAAGAATGAGACCACAGAAATAGAGTAAGATAAATTTAGTAACAGAATAGCTACTTGTAGTAATCAGCATGGCATCCATGTATGTACTCTTGGCGGTTTATATTCCCTGTCGTTCATCCTCTTTCCATTTATAATTTATCTGCTGCACTGGTTCCAGGAGCTCAGGGATAGGGCGCTTGGCTTGTTTGTCAACAGGGAGAAAAAGCGAGGAAAAGTTGGGATGCAAGGAAGGGTCGTGGACCATTCTACAGCCAGTGTAGCATCCAGCTACATTTCAGTCACCCCAGTTACCAAAGGTCACTTGGAAAGGGGATGATATTGATTTGTTCACCTACGGTATACCATGCCTGGTTTTCACTACTTTACCTGGTTTATTATTTAGTATTCAAATGGTCCTGTTAAATGGATTTTCACTCATTCAAATTGTGTCTGCTCATCGTGTAAATCTGAATTATAGGAAGTAATATTTTACATAGTGTTACTTATACTGTTACGTTTCCATCAGTTTGGAGGCTCAGTGAAATTACTTTGTGAATGGAAGTGCCCTACTTTCGTATTATTGACAGTGACTAAAGAAAAAATCAAGGCTTTTCATAAACAATTAAGGTCAAAGGCTAGGCTCAAAGATTGGTAGAATATACAGAGATAACAAGGTGTAGAGCTGGATGAACACAGCAGGCCAAGCAGCATCCGAAGAGCAGGAAAGCTGACGTTTCGGGCCTAGACCCTTCTTCAGAGGAAA
>JAHRHZ010000003.1:6696656-6869612 GCA_024137785.1 Ginglymostoma cirratum
CAGGTGCTGCCTGGCTTGCTGCATTCTTCCAGCCTCCTGTTTGTCTATCCCAAAGAATGACGATGACTTGGATTTATGTAGTTCAAAATCCCAATGCAACATCACAGGATCATGAACAGAGAACTTTTGGCCAAGATTTTAGTATTTCAAAGCCAGACATAATAGGACCTGTGCTCAGATGATTGATCAAAAGGTGGGGGGGGGGTGGGGTGGTTTAAGGACCATGTTAGAAAGCAGAGAGGTAGAAATGATTAGAGGGGTAAATTTCAGAGCTCAGAGCTGAGGTATTTGAAGGCATGATCATCATCAGTGGTATGGTGATAAATATCAGGGATGCACAAGAACACATCTTCAGAGAGTTGGAAGAGGTTAGAGTCTATGAGGGACCATAAAGGGATTTAACAACGAGGATTAGAATTCTAAGTTTGGTGACATTGCCCAATGTAGGCGAGCGAGTACAGGCAAATGGGATGTGGTCAGTCACAACAGGGCATGTATTTTGGAGGGACTGAAGTTTATGACACTCAGAATCTGGGAAGCAGGCCAGGAGTGTATCAGAATAATTGAGTCTGAGTAAGCCTCCATGTTAACTCTTTATGTCCTCTTACCCACCAATACCTCAACCGGACCATGAGCAGCGTGGCCACTTCTGACTTGCCTTTGCAGAAAAAGATAGGTCCAAACTTGTATCCACTATAAATGAAACACATTAAACTCAACCAACACCATGGTATATAATGTCTACAACTTGCCCAGACTCATCTTGCTTTGTACGTTGAGCTTGCCCTAAAGTCTTCTAGCTGGAACACAAATGCACACACACACACAGGAAGAAAGTACACTGAAGGACATTTCTCACAGAAATCAAGCGTTTATTTGGCAAATTCTCATTGTCAAACAATATACCTCAGACCTCATACATTTTTAATTTTACAGTGTGCCATACTGTTTTATATATATATTTATATATATTTATATATGTTATCTCCCAACTAAACTAAAAGATAAATTATCTGTCAGTCTTTGCAGAACCGAAATATACTTATTTTAGAGAAAAAAAATAAGATTTTAAAATTGAAAAAAAAAACTGAGGTATCTACTAGATATCTACAGAGTCACATGTCCATGTTTAACATTACATACAAGCATTAGTAATAGAAAACATCACTGGACATTAAAGTTGCGATACAAAAATACAAAAATCATGTGACTCTTTAGTAGAAAAAGCAGCATCTCATTTTTTTGATTTATATATTTTCTTTACAAAACTGCTAAAATCTAGTTCAAGTGTCAATTATACCAAACACTGGTAGTTCAGTTAAGGTGGTGGCAGGGGTTTGAATTATTAGATTAATGCAAGAGCAGATACACCAGCTGTTGTACAAGAAATATTACACTTTCCCTGTTCCCTTCTACATCTCCTCCCCCAAAATCTTCCAATTACTTTTCAAGCCTTATCCACCCCCCCACAATTTATGATACTTTTGCCTCACCACCTCGGAACCACCAACACGTACCCGCTCCTTCAGTCCGATTCCCAACAACTGCGGGATGCCAACTGTGATCACAGAACACGTGTATATGCCTCATAGAGGCCACTCGACATGTCACCATGTGTGTCCACCACCTCTGCAGACTCAACATGGCAACCCACCCTTGGCAACTGTCTTCTGTGACCATTACTCAGCCCCTTCGATACAATGGATAGACCGCACCTCGCTCAGCCTGATGTTCTGCTCATCCCCTCTGTCACACGTACCGCCACAACAGGTACTCCAGACATCAGCTCGATCTGCAGCTGCCTTGTCCAAGACCAGAAAAGCTCAATAAAATGTACTAATACGCCCACCTCTCATCTTTAATGGATTGCACTGCTTGGTCTAATCTGTTGCTTCATGATGAAGTTCCTCCATCTCAACAGACCAAGGCGGGGAGAAGAAAAACAGATGCAAGCAATCTCTCACTGCCCATCCAGAAAAATCTCTCGAACTGAATCTAATTTGGGCTACCATTTGACTCGGACGATCAGGTGGATATACTTCCCATATTTCTAGGAACCACCTTACCTGAAAGTGTCTCACAAACCTCTTTTTTAAAATGAGAAAACACCCTTCTGGTCAGACGAAACGAAAGGAACATTGATAAACAAATAAACTCTCAGCCTCGATGACGGATGCTTGGCATCTCTGTTTTTATTTCTGTCAGGACATTCGATCAGAAACGTGCGTGTCTGTGTGCGTGTCGGGGAGAGAGAGACTATGCACTCACAGTTGTCACAGTGCAGAAAGGATACAAACGGTACGTGCACAGCGCTGCATTGAGCAGGGGCTGACTGTCGAACAGAGGCATTGGTGGCAGCTTTTCAAGGGCTCATGTGACAGAGAAAGGTAGACAGTAGAATGGAGCCATAACCAAGTAACTGATCCCAACACACTTTCTACATTGGCAGTACTTAGATAGCCTAATGTTTAAGTGAAGAACAAAACTCCAACGAACAAAGGGATAAGTTAACAAACAGCATGCATGTCCTTGCACTCAGATAAAAGTAAGGTGGTTTCACTGTGTTACTGTTTTGTGTTGGCGTGTGGTGTGGTGATGGGATGAGAAAGTGGTAAAATGCTGTTTGTGCTATATAGAATCAACATGACATTCATTTCCTAACACGTGCAGCCAATTCCTGGGCTCATGTTCTTTTTGCTCCAACAATATGTCCATGAGAGTGATCTTCCAAATGAACCAGCGAATTACAATCCACAACATGCTACTTGACCACACAATTGTACTGTGGCTAACCTTCCCTGAAGCCAGACAACAAGGGGTGGTGAGCACAAGGAGGACCCCTGACTTGTCTCTTGCCTTCCCTATATGCCAGGATTGCTTTGGATACAAATCTCGGATCGACACAGGGAAGCCAGGCCTTCCATGATCGACTCAACAACGACAACACACTGTGAAACATAACAAAGGCTGCTCAAATAAGTCCAAGCTAAGGAAGGTTCAGTTGTCCTGGTCGCAGGATGCAGGCCTTGTGTTGGGGAACGAGCAATGTGAGTGGGGCTGTGTGGGAGAGAGGGTGTACTTGGTTGAGTCAAAACTGAACCACCGAACAGCACAATTCTTGCTGATGGCTAGAGCTGGGAGAGGGGATTCAGAAGGGGCTGAAGTGGGCTTCACCACCTCCCGACAGAAACATTGCATTGGACACAACACCAACCAGAGGATGTGGTTAAGGGAGCACTCCTCTCTATATCCACACTCCACCCAAGTATAAAGCGAAGCCTCAGTACGAGGACAGACCCAAGGCTCATCTGATGATGAGGTGGCAAGGTACACTGTCCGAGATTGGATTGAAATAAGCCAGTGAAAGGTGAAACAAAAAGTACCTCCTGGTGCTTGGGAGAGTTGGGAGGAAGGTTCGTTATGAGCTGCTGAAGACCAACCCAGAGACTTGTAGGGAATTCTTCAAGTAATATTCAGCACTGTGGAAGGAACTGTGCCAAAAAGGTGGGCAGCAGAAAAGAGAATGCATTAAAAATTCAGCCATGAAACTCAAACTATGCTCAATAAAGAAGTGATGAACTGGGAAGCAGACACCCATTTTAGCTGCCAAATTGAGAGTAAGCTAGGAAAAAATAAACATTGTGTCCAACAGAACTAACAATGGGCATTCGCACAAAGTGTGTCACCTAGATTGCACGCACCAGCTTCCATGGCAGTCCCCTCCTCTCATCCTGCATCAGTGGCACAGTTCCACAAGGCTGTTTGCTTCACACTTTCATAACAGATATGACTCAGAGCCTCTGTGTCTTATGTTGCTGCTCTCTTATCCTGTGGGGCTGTCATGCTGTGACATTAAGTAGGCTGGAAAAGGAGAACCCTAACCCTAACCCTAACCCTAATGCAGAGTGCACAGGGACCAAACACTCACAAAGTGAAGATCATTCTGCTAAAAGTACACGGCTGCAGTCTGAAATAGGTGGATATTGCTCCAATTACCAGCCTCACTGCATTAAACCAAAAACCACAGAAAAGATGTGATCAAGAGGTCAGTGGCAACACAATGCTTGTCCCAAGATGACATTACAGGCAAAGACCAGCCAAGTGATTGCACAATAGCGTCAACTCTTCCAAAACAGTTGAGCAGAAAGACGGGTGAAGGTATGCACTCCAAAGACCTAATCTGTAACTAACACAGAATCTTGTGTTTTTGTTTGTTCCCAGAGGAGCTTTATTCATCATTGACCATCCAAGAACACCTTTTGGATTCTGCCCTCAGCAAAGGGATGGATGCTAACTGATGAGGAACAGACACGTCCCATTTCAGGCTCTGAGCATCAACAGCAAGCCCGACCAGGTGGAACATCTACAGAGTGAAATGCCCCTCTTCTGCCCCAGAAGGGCTCCAGTCCTATGCCAACTGCGTGCCACAACAGCAGATGTGTGGTCTGGGGCTCAGATATCCTTGGAACTGAACTGAGATTGTCTCAGCTCAGTCTGCGCAGGGGCCTCATAGCCAAATAAAACGGGAAGACGCATGACATGAATGAACATAACACGGCATCCAGTTCCCTTCAATTTCAGATTTGATCTATTTTTCTCACAAGTGCTACTGCCCTATCCTGGGCAGAAGTATCTTTGGGAAGATGACTCAAGATGGCCAACTAGTTCGCCTGACAAACTGCTCAAGTAGTGTAAACATCTTAATCACTGCTGAATACATTCAAAATTCTGGATTTTTTTTTTAAGATCAGGCAACTGATCCCTGTACAAGCAGAAGTACACAGATTTCAATCATTAAACCAGAAGATGTGAACACAAGTCATGGAGACTCCAGTTTATCCGTCCTCACCCTTCATGTCCTGAATCTTGAACATGTTCTGACAGCTTTCATAGCACACCCCACAAAACTGGCCAAAATGCCCAACTGAGACAGATGTCAGCATCTGGGAAAGGTGTTGCAAGCAAGCCTATTTCCCCACCTGAAACCCGGACCCTGCACACAGCAGCAGACTCCAGCGACAACCAGAAACCTCAAGACGTGACACTGCTCCCGAATTCCTGCGTCAGAGCAACCAAAACGAGACTTGCTGACTCAGCAGAAGCCAGGGGAGGTAGATGCGTGAGAGCGGATCAGTAACGGACAGACTTGTGCGCTTGTACAACCATGGGCTGTCAGGAGATCTGTCACTCAGAAGGACTTAGTTTCATCTTCGCCGGGTCAGCCATCCCAGCTGTCAACAATCACCTGAGCACTGCAGCGTCACAGCATACTATATTTCCATACCACTTTTGATCAATGCATGCACTCTGGCACTAGCGGACCCTTCACTCAACAGCACAATTCATGCCCACCATATCACCCCCCTCCCAACCCCCATCACCCCAGAACACTCATTAACCCCACCCTGTACCCAGAATCACTCTGCTTGGTGCATTCAATTAAATCCCTCACCCCTGACCAAAATAAAAAGAAGAAAAAAATTTCATCGGTGGAGGACTACAAAAAAAAACACTATTACACCTTCATTTTATACATCTGCACTAACAAGATGGGTGAACAGGCAAAGCCAGATTTTTTTTTTATCCTTTTTCTAAAAAAAAAACAAAAGATATACTGGGTTGGAAATTCTGTGCACAAACACTTCTAGATAAAGGAACGGCAGGTTAACAAATAGCCACTAAATATCGATTCGTGGGTCCCGCAAATTGGTGCCCTTCTTTCCCAAAAAGGGGGGGAAAAAAGAGAAAGAGAGAGACAGAGACGGGCCATGCTCAGCTCCAGCGAAACGGTAGCTGTCGCAGCCTCTCCCCGCCCTCCTTCACCAGCGGCTTGTGGTATTCGCGACCAGCCTGGGAATGGATGCTCGTCCAGCAGTAGTCACAGTAGTACTGCAGGCAGGTGATGTTGGCGCAGAAGAAAGGGGCAAATTTGCCGTTGCAGTGGGCGCCCTGGCATTCGTCGCACAGCTGGTCCACCAAGACGTACGGCTTCACCTCCACCTGGCCAGTGAGAGAAAGCAGAGGGAGTCAGCAGTGTCTCTTCTCACCCACTGTTTCTCACCCTACCTGAACATCCCTTCGACTGAAAACACCACCTCTGGTCATTACTGTTTTGAGAGAAAGAGGGAAAAAAAAAGAATGGCGACAGGACGTGGCATCTCCAGTTGCACTCGAGAAGGTAACGTTAAGTTTCCTTCTGGAATGCAAGGACAAGGCACCTCATTTAAGGGGATCAAACATTACGTGCGGGTCAGACAGGTTAAGGATGGCACTTCCCTCTCTCTTATGAAAGCAACAGTGAATCAAATGGATATTTTTACGACAACCTAGATCATTTCAAAGTCACCATTACCATGCTTTTGTCATTGCTTTCAATTCACTCGTGGGACACGGGGTCATCGCTAGCTCAGCCAACATTTATTGCCCATCCCTTGCTGCCCTGGAGATGGCGGTGGTGGGATGCCTTCTTGAGTAGCTGCAGTCCTTGGGGTGAGAGAACACCCAAAGTGCTGTCAGGGAGAACGTTCTGTGATTTTGACCCAGTGACAGGAAAGGTACGACGATATGTTTCCAAGCTAGAGTGGTGCATGGCCTGGAAGGGAACTTATAAGGCAGTGGTGTTCCCATGTATCTGCTGCCCTTTTCCGTCCAGGTTGAAGTGGTCATGGGTTTGGAAGATGGTATCTAAGGAGCTTCAGTGAAAGAAAAAATCAATCATGTTGGCCCATAAAATGAACCAGGTTGTCATAAGAATGGTCATGAGATCATGTTTTAACTTCCAATTCCAAATTTATTTACTGCAAAGTCGCAGCTGGTGTAGTAAGATTTAACATTTTGTCTCATTACCCCTACTTCAAGCCTCTGGATTAAGGTTTGAGTTCAGGTCTCACCCTGAGGTTTGAGTGTGTAATATTAAGGCTGAAAGTCAACTCAGGGACAGGACTGAGGGAGCACTGCACTGCCAGAGGTGCTGGCTTTCAGTGGAGACATTAAACTGAGGTCCCAATAGCCTCATTGGGTGAATATTAAACATCCGACAGTACCATTTCAAAAAGAAAGCCTGGTCACCTTTCCAACATCCATCCCTCAATCAGCACTGCAAAAATACACTATTTTGTCATTGTTCATGATATGCATGAACGCCAGCAGCACAGGAATGTTAGCCTGCGATCTGACATAACTAAATTAAAATCACTCCAAGGAGGCAGGTATGCCATCACCAAGTCACCCTTTCTTTACATATGGTTAGTACATGGGCTCTGATCAGCCAGCTCAGAGCCAGACCCTACACTGAGGAGACCTTCTGAATCTCTTGTTCATATCAGTCAGCCAGGGCTCCCTGATTGGGGCTGTTAACTTGGACCAATCAGGGAACTCATATTCAGTGGATCCACCTGGACCTGGTTCCAATCACTACATACCTTGTGCACATCTGAGCCTGTAGAGTGATCTCCTCCTAATCTGACCCTAGCACAGGACTATTCCAACAGCAATCACTCAATGGACACTTTGCCTGATTGCTCCACTCGAACCAGCGAAGATGAGAAATCATGGTGAATGCAAGACTCTCCACAAGGTGAGCAAGAGTACAGCTGGCCATGATCAGAACATCAAATATTTTGCCACACAAATTATTCAACCAGATGGAATGGATGGACATGGTCAACACACATTGCTGTGCATAAAAATCGTAAGTTTTTGCTGCGGAAATACTTCTGGCCGCAAATCAGTTTCCTTTCCGGTGTTTTCCTTCTGATTTCAACACATGACTGTCCTCGTACACAAACTGGGGCTGCACCGGTTGCTGCAGCTAGTCAAAAATTAATTCCTCAAGACACAAGGACCTAATCAGAGGCTGCACTAAAAAGGTACCCACCAGAGGGCAGTCTGTACCAGCAAAGAACCGACAGGTGCCAAATGCTTGTGCTCATTCTAACTGACATTTCTTTCACATACGTAACTCCTTATCTAGACTCTCAAAATTTCAGGGTCCTTCAATATAGGGCTCCAGTGAAGTGTAGGCAAACAGCAACCATTATGATCACAGTCGCAACCAACCATCAAGGGGAAAATTGCCTGAGTTTGACCTATTTTCTTCTTAAAAATGGAGCCTGAGGCATTCACACCTCCCATGTTTTCAAATCCATACACACTGTCTTTACCAAACGCCATAACCTGTGAATCAGCATCTTGATAGAAGTACAAGTCACCACAGAAGATTAGCCTGTGCTCTCTACTGCCCTCACATGGCAGCCTGCACAGGATGCTAAGATTCTGGACCTGCCCTGGAAATCTCAATCCTTTTGGCTTTGAAGACTAAGGAATTGGTCACAGAACCAGGCTGATGGAGAGTGGAGGGCCAGAGAAAAATTATTGTGTGGAAGCAGGTCACCATACGGATAGGTTCTTAAGCTGCGTTGTGATTCAGGAGTTTAACAACAGCTGCAACTTGACCAACACTTCTATCTCACCCACCAAAATAAGACAATCGTTTGTTTTGCAAACTGACCAATTTGGGAACTATCCGAGAAACCAGCAGGGCTGAAGGAGGCCATTCAACCCATCATGTCTGTGCCAGCTCTTTGGCAGAGACATCCAGTTAATCTCAGTCACACAGTCTCAGCTCACAACCCTGCCACTTCTACCTACTTGAAGTTTAAATCCTATCCACTTTTGAACAATGTAATTTCAACTTGCTTGTGCCATGCACTCAGCCAGAGCAAAGGGAATTATACTGAGCCTGCGTCAAAGCAGCTACGTCACAGTCGGTTCAGATCACATGCAAACAGTGTGTGGGTTTGTCAGGCTCCAGATAGGATATCCAATCTTACCATCTGTTTTCAATAAAGCTTGCCGCTGTTGTCTCAGAAAAAATGTGAATCTCACCCTGCTACTTTAGCACCTCGTCTTGATCTGTCACTATACTGCTCAGTTGCTCACTACCCACATTTTCAACTGGATCATTGGTCAAGGCAGAAGCCAATGGTGACAAATTAAAAATGGACTAATTTAGTACCTCTGCTGTAGACTTTGCAGCAAGGTGGATCAGTGGTGAGCACTGCTGCCTCACAGCATCAGGGACCCAGGTTCAATTCCACCCTCAAGCGACTGTCTGTGTGGAGTCTGCACATTCTCCCCATGTCGGCGTGGGTTTCCTCTGGATACTCCGGTTTCCTCCCACAGTCGGATTAGGTGGATTGGCCATACTAAATTGCCCATAGTGCCTAGGGATGTGCAGGCTAGGTGGGTCAGCCATGGAACATATGGGGTTACAGGGATAGGGTAAGGGAATGGATCTGGCCGGGATGCTGTTCAGAGGGTCAGTATGGACTTGATTGCCTGAATGGCCTGATTCCACACTACAGGGAAGCTACGAATTTATGATTGGCTTGAAGAGAAAAGTCCTCATCGCCCCATCTGGATTTTTCCACCGCACAGTGGAAACTGTTCCCCTAGCCCCCCTTTCCCCATTATTTTCTCTGTCAGCCCATATGCCATTCAATTGAGTTCCGATCTAGCCTCATAGGAACATAATTGATCTAGTATTTCAAACAGTAATAGAGGGATTCCATGCAATTCGGATCAATATTAAGTCGGTAAAGGATAAAAATCAGTCAAGGATTCAGATCACAAATTAAAAAAAGGCAGATTTTAGCAGGCTAAAGATTGAATTGCAGCAGGTTGATTGTAAATGCCTTCTGGTAGATAAAACAGTGGATGGAAAATAGGAGACTTCTAAAAGAGAGATGAATAAATAACAACAATAGAAATCAGGAAGAGTATCTCAAATCCAGGCCAGAAGCAAAGGCTAAAATAAGGAAGGCTAAGATGCGTATAGGAGTTGGGAAGTCATGCTGAGGTTTTACAGGACGTTGGTGAGGCCCCTTCTGGAGTACTGTGTCCAGTTCTGGTCACTGAGTTATAGGAAGGATATTATTAAGCTAGAGAGGATTCAGAAGAGATTTACCAGAATGTTGCTGGGTATAGAAGGTTCGAGTTATAAAGAAAGGCTGGATAGGTGGGATTTTTTTCATTGTAGCGTAGGAGGTTGAGAGTTGACCTTAAAGATGTTTATAAAATCATGAAGGGTATAGATAGCATTACTGGTAGGTGTCGTTGAGGAAAGGACGGCAAAGATGATTCTGGATAGGAGCGAAAGTAACAGGGTAGTTGTTATGGGGGACTAACTTTCCAAATATTGACTGGAAACGCTATAGTTCGAGTACTTTAGATGGGTCAGTTTTTGTCCAGTGCGTGCAGGAGGGTTTCCTGACACAGTATGTAGATAGACCAACAAGAGGCGAGGCAACATTGGATTTGGTACTCGGTAATGAACCAGGCCAGGTGTTAGAATTGGAGGTAGGTGAGCACTTCGGTGATAGTGACCACAATTCGGTTACGTTTACTTTAGCGATGGACTTTAGGAGGGACCTAAAAAGAGAGCTAAGAATAGCCAGGAGGGGACATGAGAAGTCTTTGGTGGGTAGGATCAAGGAAAACCCTAAAGCTTTCTATAGGTATGTCAGGAACAAAAGAATGACGAGAGTAAGATTAGGGCCAGTCAAGGACAGTAGTGGGAAGTTGTGCGTGGAGTCCGAAGAGATAGGAGAGGCGCTAAATGAATATTTTTCGTCAGTATTCACACATGAAAAAGACAATGTTGTTGAGGAGAATGCTGAGATACAGGCTATTAGACTAGACAGGATTGAGGTTCATAAGGAGGAGGTGTTAGCAATTCTGGAAAGTGTGAAAATAGATAAGTCCCCTGTGCCGGATGGGATTTATCCTAGGATTCTCTGGGAAGCTAGGGAGGAGATTGCAGAGCCTTTGGCTTTGATTTTTATGTCGTCATTGTCTACAGGAATAGTGCCAGAAGACTGGAAGATAGCAAATGTTGTCCCCTTGTTCAAGAAGGGGAGTAGAGACAACCCTGGTAATTATAGACCAGTGAGCCTTACTTCGGTTGTGGGTAAAGAGTTGGAAAGGATTATAAGAGATCGGATTTATAATCATCTAGAAAGGAATAATTTGATTAGGGATAGTCAACACGGTTTTGTGAAGGGTAGGTCGTGCCTCACAAATCCTATTGAGTTCTTTGAGAAGGTGACCAAATAGGTGGATGAGGGTAAAGCGGCTGATGTGGTGTATATGGATTTCAGTAAAGCGTTTGATAAGGTTCCCCACGGCAGGCTATTGCAGAAAATACGGAGGCATGGGATTGAGGGTGATTTAGCAGTTTGGATCAGAAATTGGCTAGCTGTAAGAAGACAGAGAGGGTGGTGGTTGATGGGAAATGTTCATTCTGGAGTTCAGTTACTAGTGGTGTACTGCAAGGATCTGTTTAGGGGCCACTGCTGTTTGTCATTTTTATAAATGACCTGGATGAGGGCGTAGAAGGATGGGTTAGTAAATTTGCGGATGACACTAAAGTCGGTGGAGTTGTGGATAGTGCGGAAAGACGTTGCAGGTTACAGAGGGACATAGATAAACTGCAGAGCTGGGCTGAGAGGTGGCAAATGGAGTTTAATGCGGAAAAGTGTGAGGTGATTCACTTTGGAAGGAGTAACAGGAATACAGAGTACAGGCCTAATGGTAAGATTCTTGGTAGCGTGGACGAGCAGAGAGATCTTGGTGGCCATGTGCATAAATCCCTGACAGTTGCCACCCAGGTTGATAGGAAGGCGTACGGTGTGTTAGGTTTTTTTGGTAGAGGGATTGAGTTTCGGAGCCGTGAGGTCATGTTGCAGCTGTACAAAACTCTGGTGCGGCCGCACTTGGAGTATTGCATGCAGTTCTGGTCGCCGCATTATAGGAAGGATGCGGAAGCATTGGAAAGAGTGCACAGGAGATTTACCAGGATGTTGCCTGGTATGGCAGGAAGGTCTTATGCGGAAAGGCTGAGGGACTTGAGTCTGCTTTCGTTCGAGAGAAGGTTAAGAGGTGACTTAATAAAGACATACACGATGATCAGAGGATTAGATAAGGTGGATGGTGAGAGCCTTTTTCCTCGGATGGTGACAGCTAGCATGAGGGGACATAGCTTTAAATTGAGGGGTGATAGATATAGGATAGATGTCAGAGGTAGGTTCTTTACTCAGAGAGTAGTAAAGGTGTGGAATGCCCTGCCTGCAACAGTAGTAGACTCGCCAACTTTAAGGGCATTTAAATGGTCATTGGATAAACATATGGATGATAATGGAATAGTGTAGGTTAGATGGGCTTCAGATTGGTTTCACAGGTCGGCGCAACATCGAGGACCGAAGGGCCTGTACTGTGCTGTAATGTACTATGTTCTATGTTCTATGTTCTAGGATAGGGGATTTTAATACTACAGGGCATATTTTTAAGGCGAGGGGAGAGAGATTTAATAAAAGACATGAGGGGCAAATTTTATTACACAGACGGTGGCGCGGGTGTGGAACGAACTTCCTGAGGAAGTGGTGGATGCGGGCACAGCTAACAACATTTAAAAGACATGTGGATAAGTACATGAGTAGGAAAGCTTTGAAGGGATATGGGCCAGGAGGAGGCAGATGGGATGAGTTCAGTTTGGAATTATGTTCAGCACCGATGGGTTGGACTGAAGGGCATGTTTCAATGCTCTCTGACTCTGAGGAAAGGACAGTAGTCAACGCTAAAACAAATTGTGAAATGTTCTTCAAACATATTAATAGCAAAATATATTACTGAGGGATAGAATGGGGCCCATAAGGAACAAGCAGGGTAAGTTGCTCAGTGAAGCAAAGACTATGGCAGAGGTGCTAAATTAGTACATTTCTAATTTGGTCCAGACAGAACCCAACAGTGACAATGACCCAGTTGAAAACGTGGGTGGTGAGCGACTGAGCCATATAGTGACAGATAAGGAAAAGGTGCTAAAAAGCTGGCAGCCCTCCAGGTAGAGAGGTCACCAGGCTCATACAGGAATTGCCGAGAGACGCAAGGTAGCAAGTGAAGGAGCTGTTGACAGAAATTTTCCAGGCATCTCTGAACACAAAAGTCCCGGAGACTGGAGGATTATAAATGTGACGCCATTGTTTAAAGAAAGGGAGAAAGGATAACTAGAGACATATCAGTTTGACATCAACTGTGGGCAAACTGATGGAGGCCACGACATGGGATATATAATTAGAAAAAAAAAAAATCAGTTAATACTAGACAGTCAACATGGCTTTGTCAAGGGCAGGTCATGTCTCACGGATTTAATTAAGTTCTTTGCAGATGTGACACAAGCAGTGGACAAGGGTACTGCTGTAGATATTGTATATTTGGTCTTTCAGAAAGCATTTGATAGGGTGCTGCACGGCAGTTTAGGAAACTAGACATGTTCGGGATTGATGGGTCCTTGGCAGCACGGATTAGAAGTTGACTCAACTATAAGAAACAGAGGGTAGGTACACATGGACATGTCTCAGACTGGGGATGGGTCTAAAGTGGTGTTCACCGGAAATTGGTTTTGGGACTCTGACTTTTTCTGCTTTATATAAACAATTTTGAAATTGGTGTTGAAGGCAATATAACTTAAATTTGCAGATGATACTAACCCTGGGAGAGTGGTCAATTATGAGGAAGACAGTGAGCGACTTCAGAGGGGCACTGACAAGTTGACCAAATGGGAAGACACCTGGCATATTAATTTCTATGTAGAGAAATGTGAAGTTGTGCATTTTGATAGAAGAAACACAGAGGATAATATAGTCTCAATGGTACCACTTTGAAGAAATCAGAGGGACCTCAGGGTTCAAGTCCATAATGTTCGGAAAGTGGCCAGGCACATTGAAACAGTTGTTAAGAATGTTAAAACGATCCTTGAGTTTGTAAATTGAGGCATAGAGTATAACAACAAGGAAGTGATGCTGTACTTCCACAAATCATTGATCAGACCACACTTGGAGGATTATGTTCCGTTCTGGACACTTTATTTAAGGGTGTCAAAGCCCTGGTGAGATTACAAATGGAATTGAACTAGAATGATGCCACGAATGAAGGATTTTAGATACATGGAGAGATGAGAGAAATTGGGCTTATTCCTTTGGAGCAGAGAAGATTATGAGGTGACCTTATCGAGGCATGCAAAATTATGAACAGGGTAAAGAAGGATATTCTGTTTGTACAAAGTGGTATGTCATTAACTAGAGGTCACAATTTCAAGACTGTCACAAAGAGAGATGGAGTTGTTTCGATTTGGAATGCACTGCCTGGGAGTGTGGTGGAGGCAGATTCTATCAGAGGTTTGTGAAGACAGCTGGATATATCTTTGAAAGTGATGAATTTAGAGGGCTAAGGAGATAGGATTGGATAATGAGACAAGCTGGGTAGCTATTTCCAGAACCAGTATAAACACAATAAGTGAAACGAGCCTTCTCCTGCACTGTAAAATTCTTTTGACTCTATGGTGTCCCGGGTCAACACTCAATTCTCGACAAAGAAAAGCAGAAAAATGAGGGTTGACCGGTCACAATAACATGGCTATTTGTGGCAGCTTGCTGTGCACAGATTGGTTGCTGCAATTCCTACGTTACGACATGGAACACACTCCAGGAGAACTTCATTGAGACATCCTGAAAAGGTGTTACGCAAAGGCAAACTTCTTTCTTTTTGAATGCCTACATCTTAAATTCGTCATTTGCTTTCTCTATGCTAAACAATGCCCAAACTGGTTGTACAAATAGGTCTTACCCGTTTGTCGATGTCCCGATGTTGTAGCTGGAGGAAGCGAGCACTGATTGCCGCAATGTAGCTCTGTTGATTGGCAAATGCCACCCTGCCTGCTCCTTTTGGGTATTTCAGCTCAGGATCAGTGTCAATGCCAGCATAGCAAACTCCTCCATACAGCTGGTCCATGATCATGGCCAGCTCCACTGCAACAGCAAACTCAGAGTTACGGGGCTGGTTTGGCAAAACCTGCAACATCTCCTGCATTCCCGACCAAAACCCTCAAACCAATACCCCATGGCCCAGGATAGAAAATTTAAAGCACACAAAATATAACTTGCGTTGCAGACAGCGTGGAAAAAGACTTCACAGCATTCACATCAAATTTGTTACCTATTGTCATACACAATATTCCCCCATTTGGGAAACAGTTTGAAGGATTAGCAAATTCATTATCTCTATGTTTGAAAGATGTCATGACCATTCCTTCTGTTGCCAACACATCCTGCAATAGGTCTTGAACACGGGAGCTTCTGGCTCAAAGTTATGACTTCTGCTCAAAAACTGAGTGCAAGGGAAGGCTCAGACAGTCCAGTTATTGACTTCCCTCCATGTGATCAGGTGTAAGGGATTGTTGAGGGTGGGAATTCTTGACACACGACATCAGAAATGGCAACAACTCAAGCTTCCTGATTCAGTACCCATCTTGCCCCCACCCCCTCCCTCCAACCCCTATGCCGGTGACCCTCCCATCACAAGGACCAACAGCAAGATTATTGCAACATCGTCGCCTGTAATTTGCACATCAATACTTGGCTGCACTTTGTCCTTCTTTCATTTTCACAATTCACATCTTCCCTGCACCGTTTGCAGGATTTAATCAAGAGGCGGTGTTTGGGATGGGATGACTTTGTTCAGTGACTACAAACTTCCAGTTGAAAGATCAAGACAGGGAAGAATTAGAGTGTGTCAAGAGGCTTCTCCAAGCTTTAGATATGAAAGCTATTGGAAGGCACTATTTTGGCAGACAGAAATATGGAGCACGAGCATTTGATCTGATGTCATAATTAAGATACCTACTTACTTTTGATTGGTAGATGTATATTGTGCTGAGCAAATGTGAACAGATTCAAGCTATTCATTTTCCAGGTTGTTTTAGGGTTTCAATGGTTAGATGGCATGTACATCTCAGAAGCAGGCCACTGGGCCCAACTGGTATTGTTCGTGGTGCACACAAACCTCCTCCCATCATCAAAACTAGTCAAGACATTCTTGGATTCCTTTCTCCACCAAGCCTTTTCTGGCTTTCCTTTAGATGCAGCTGTAGTGTTCACCTCAGCCATATTTCACGTAGCACCGAGTTTCACATTCTCATATAGTCATAACAGGACAGAAACAGACCCTTAAGTCCAACCAGTCCACACCGACCATGATTTCAAACTAAACTAGTCCCCACCTGCCTGTGGTTGGTCCATATCCCTCCAAATATTTCTTTGCATCTGCTTACCTAAATGTCTTTTAAATGTTGAAACTGTACCCGCATCCACTACTTCCTCTGGAAGATCATTCCACACATGAACCACTGTGTAAACAAATTGCCCCCATGTCTTTTTTGAATCTTTGTCCTCTCACCTTAGAAACAAGCCCTCTAGTCTTGAAACCCAACAACCTAGGGAAAAGACACCTGCCACTGGCCTTATCTATACCCTTCATAATTTAATCAACCTCTGTAAGATCACCTCTCAACCTCTTACGCTCCAGTGGAAAAAGTCCCAGCCTATCCAGCCTCGCCTTATAAATCAAACGCTCTATTCCTGGCAAATCTCTTCTGAACCCTCTCCAGCTTAATCATATAATTAATAATATCCCTTCCATAACATTACACTCTGGATAAAGGTGTTTCCCAATTAGATTTACTCCTAACTACCATATTTATGGTTCTTGGTTTTGGTTTCTGTTACAACTGGAAATGCCTTTGCTATGACTACTTGAACAAACCATTTTAAAATCTTCAAGACCTTTCTCAGGTCACCCATCAGGCTTCTCCTTTCTGGCAAAATGAATTTGTTCAATCTTTCGAGGTTCTAACCTCGCAATTCCATCTTCATTATTGCCAATTTTTTTGCACCTTGTCTAATACCTTCTTGGAATACGGACATGCGCATAGTACTTCAGGTGTTTTCGATCAAAGATTCTACACAAGTTTGATACACCTTTGCTGCCTTTTAATCCCATACCTTAAAAAATGAACCCCCAACAAATCAGTATGCAATTTTGCTGATGGCACACATGGCCTCCTACTAGAGTTACAGGGTACTCTGTTTTATACTTGTTGACTGTATCAATGCCATTACAAAATGCAATAGCCAAGGTGGTCTTGAAATAGGAAACAGAATTAGGTTCAAGACATTATTTAGCTACAGACTTAGCAGTTAATAAGCTGATAGACAGTGTTTTACAGGAACTACGCTATTTATGGCTGATGTGTATAACATTGTAAAGACCCCATCATTTCATAAATATGGTAGTTAGGAGTAAATCTAATTGGGAAACATCTTTATCCAGAGTATAATGTTATGGAAGGGATATTATTAATTATATGATTAAGCTGGAGAGGGTTCAGAAGAGATTTACCAGGATGTAGCCAGGAATGGAGGGTTTGATCTATAAGGTGAGGCTGGATAGGCTGGGACTTTTTCCACTGGAGCGTAAGAGGTTGAGAGGTGATCTTACAGAGGTTGATTAAATTATGAAGGGTATAGATAAGGCCAATGGCAGGTGTCTTTTCCCTAGGTTGTTGGGTTTCAAGACTAGTTTTAAGTGTATTTTAGATGGTGGACCACACTGGGGAGAAAAAACATCGGGGATTGCTGCACTTTTCAAAACTCAATGTGATATTTGCATTGCCGTTTTGTTCAAGCAGTTGCAGGAGAGGCATTTGTCAATTACACAGCACGTGGCTGATGTGTATGCACAGTGAAATTTGGCCAGCAACAAGTAGCAGATTGATTTGGGACCACTCACAGATGCCAAAAGTCATCAGCCTGGCAACAACACTGATTGATTGTTGCAAAGCTGAATAGCATGTGGGTGTGAACAATTACTGAGAAGCCTTTCGACTGCGGGAAGAACAGGTGGTCTAACTCTCTCCTTTTCTATCACCACCACGTCCTTTCTGTCCCCCATCCCACCACCCCATATCTTCTCCCATTAGTTGCTTTAAGCTCTTGTCTTTAACAGGTAACTAAGAGACGTTGTAGTTAGCGTACAAATGTTGTACCTCCTGCAAAGAAGTGAACAAACTCGAACAAAAGAGACTTAAGAACATAAAGTCCTCAAAAGCAAAACAAACACCTTAACAGAGCCTTCAACCATAAAATCATTGTTTTCTTTCATTTGTCTGTGTCCATGTGTGCATTTGGAATTTTAAAAAGGAAGTTACAATCTTAACTTCGTGAGCCATGCACAAGTAGTTCACAGCTGTTGCCTTGTTCCTATTGCCTATTACTGATTTGTAATAAACACTCGTTCTTGTTTTGTGCAGGGACCTGATCTCTCTCTTCTGTTAAATTAAACTTTGTCTGGTGTGATTACATCATTAATTTTTGTCAAGACCCTGGAAGCACCAGGATTCAAGAGTCAATGCATTTTACCAAGTATTCTTTTATTCGTTCATGGGATGAGGGCATCACTGGCTAGCCCAGCATTTACTGCCTATTCCTAATTGCCCAGAGGTCTGGAATCACATGTAGGCCAGACCAGGTAAGGATAGCAGCTTCCTTCCCTAAAGGACATTAGTGAAGCAGGTGGGTTTTTCCTACAACCGACCATGGATTCATGGTCATTATTAGACTCTTCATCCCAGATTTTTAGTGAGCTCAAATTCACCAACTGCCGTGGCAGGATTCAAACCTGGGTCCCCGGAACTTTGCTTGGGTCTCTGGATTAACTGTCTAGTGACAGTAACACTAGGCCCTGTTGAGGGTGGGTCATAAGACACTTGTCAGTTATAATGAATGATTTGGGAGTGTGTGTAACTAGGGACCGAGAAAAATATGCAGCCTCCCTTCACCAACTGCTTAGAGAGACAAGAATATGAGTATTGATGGTGTGCCCGGATCAGGAAATAAGAAGAACACAGCTGCATTTATTGCTTTGCAACACTTCTTTGAGACACTAAGTGTGTCAAAATTGTGGTCTGACATAGTTACACATTTAAGCAGCAAAACTGAATTTGGTGTCAGATTTGAACTCGCTTTGTTTATCAAACCCTGTTCACCTGTTTGCAATGTGTCCCACACTCCTATCTTTTCCACTCCTTACACAAGCATCAAGACTTGAAACCTCTCACTGCACCAGACCAGTTCCTCAGCAAAAGCCCAATGGAATTGTTTTCCCCCCACCTCTGAGTTAACCGGGACTTGTCGTGCACACTCTGTCAATCACCCTGCTTAACTCAATAGTGTGCAGTAACTTACCAGCTTTCAGGGGTCTTGGTACCCCTCCCACAAAGACGGTCTTCCTGGGATCTAGAGGCTGTGAGCCATCCAGCACAAAGTCGCTGTCACTCAGACTCCAGGGTCTGATCTGCACCTGAAGCCAGAAGGAAAGCAAATCTGATGAACCACCACTAATACGCAGACTAGACTAACAGAAAATGCAGATTCAGAGTTTGATTCCTGTGTGCACTGTTCTCCATTAACTATAACAGGTCCACAGTGCAAGCAGACACGGCTCAGCCAACAGTATATGAACCTTTCCCTTTCAGAACAGCAATTAAAATCTATTTACTGCTCCAGTGGAGGCAGGGAATGCTACAAATGATCCCTGCACACAAGGGCAGGAGTGAAAGGAGTGAGAAGGAATGGGGAACAAGGGTAGGGTAGAAAGTGGAGGGACAGGAGGTTGAGGTGCAGAGGCATGGAAAGGATGTCTGTAAATCAATCAGCATAGGACTGTTTTAAATGCCCTCTCTTGGGTCTGGCTTCTTTCCAGTCACTTTCAATATTCATTGTCTAAGATGAGGAAAAATTGTGCTTACTGGAGTTTGTCGAAGGTGTGGCTATTCCCAGTATACACTTAAAAAGAGACAGTGGAGAATAGCTGAACACTACACGCTCCTGACAATACAGTTTTGAATTATTTTTTGCTTCATAATAAGCCTGCGGGCACTCAAGAGTTTCACCTTCCATAACATCCAAATCTGTCTTCTGCTCCTGGGTGCCCACATAATTAACATTGTTGCCCCCAATCTTAAGGCAAAAGACGATTTATCCATTAAGGGACAGCTGCCTGATCACAAATCCATTTTCCAACACCACATCCAGCTCATCCTCCAATGTATTTTTCTCAACAACTTGTGTTTACATAACACCTTGAACAGAGAAGATCGTCCCAGGGTGTTTCAAAGGAACAGCTGCCAAGATGAACTTCACACTCAGCCATATGAAGAGGACACGTGACCAAAAACTAGGTCAGAACTAACCTTCAAATAAGCAGTTATTAGGTTCAGACAGACACAGAGACGTCAGCTGCTTGGGGAAGGAATTCCTGAATGTGGGGTCCAGGCACCAGACGGCACAGCCACCAGTGGTAGGGCAATGAAAACCAGAGACGGAAGAAAAAGCCAGATTTAGAGGAGCCCTGCAATCTCAGGGAGGCTTGGAGGAGATGATACAGGGACAATCGCAGAAGAATTTGACAACAAGGAAGAGAATTTAAAACTCATGCAGTGATGGTATCAGAATTCAATGATGGGTGAAATTAACTTGGCACAAGTTAAGGTTCTTGAAATTTTTGACAAATATGAAGCGTCCAAGGTGCCAAGTGGGCCCATTAAGCTTTACAGTAGTCAACCATGGAGCCAACAAAGACATGGATGAGGGCTCTTCAACAGCAAACGAGCCAGGTCAAGGGCAGAGACGATGTTCGAGGTGGACGTCAGCATGGTTTCAGGTGTGAAAAACCCAAGCCAAGTCAAAAAGGACACCAGATTCTGAACGATCTGGTTCAGCTGCAGTCAGTGACCAGGGACAAGGACGGAGTGCCTGGCAGGGGAATAGGGTTTTATTTTTTGATGGGAACCCAAGTCTGTGGCTTCAGACTACCCACCATTTAGTCAGGCGAAACTTCTGGTCGACGTCATAAGTATTGATATCTTCATATTTGGGCACCAGCTGTGTTTTGGTTGGGGGCACTCTTGGCTTCAAGATCAACTCAAGGCCTCAGCACAGAAGTCTGTGCTGACACTGCTTTGCTATTCTGAGGGATTACTGCACTTTCGGTAATGGTGTCTTCCAGATAAGACATCAAACCAAGGCCCATCTATCTTCTCAACTATGAATACTTTGAAGGACAGCAGGGAGCTAGCGAATATTTCACTGCTCTTTATGGGAGCTTGCTGTGCGCATACTGGCAGCTGCGTTTCCACCTTTGCAACAAAAATAACTCTTCAGGTCTGGACCCTTCTTCAGAAAAAAGGGTCCAGACCCGAAACGTCAGCTTTCCTGCTCCTCTGATGCTGCCTGGCCTGCTCTATTCATCCAGCTCCACACCTTGTTATCTCAGATTCTCCAGCATCGGCAGTTCCTATTATCTCTCTCTTCAAAAGGACTTCATTGGCCATGCAAGGTGCTGGACTGCCCTGTGGACCGAAAAGGTGTACGATTGCAAGGCATTTTTTTTTTCTTACAAGGGGGAGAAAAAGTAAGTGAAATTGCCCTTAATTTCTTCATCTCAATCAATGTTGCAATTAAGGAGCAACGGATCCAACACCAACTCCAGGTTCCACCACAATCTCCATTCCCCAAGGAAGGGCCGCAGCTCACTCCCTGCTTACTGTCTGAGGGATGGAACAAACCCAGGCTCCAATCTCAACCGATAAGCACTTTCTCTAACCCCAGAACTCACTCGAACACAAGTCTATCTTCATATTGCTAAGCAACTTCTGTCTCAGATTGTAACCAATTCCATCCCCTCAGCCAATGAATGCAACCGACTTGACAGGACTGCATGTTACCGAGGGCCCAAACACAGCTACACAGAATGTAACCGAATAGTAACATGAGAAACAAAGTGACAACGGACATTCCTCACACGCACAAAGATTACTCACTAAAAATACAAATGGAAACATAGAGGCTATCCGATGGAGAGGAAGAGGTTTCTAAGTCACAAGCTTATGCACCCAGATAGCCTGAGGAATTGCAGTAAGTGTGATGTCAGATATCCAGAAAACAACTGACCTTTCAGAAGATCATCATATGAAGTTGGAGCAGGAAGAGGCTGTTTTGTCCCTCAGTGCTGTTCTGGCATTCAAGAAGATCATAACTGATCTGATGGTGGCCTTCACTTCACTGTCAGTCCCCCATAACCCCACAACTCCTGTGTCAACTAAAGATCTGTCTGACTCCGCCTTGAACATATTCAATGATCAAGTCTACAATGCTGTCTAGGAAAGAGAATTCCAAAGACTAACCACCCTCCAAGAAAGAGATTCCACCTCATCTCTTGCTCAAATAGGACACTCCTTATTTGCATACTGTGCCTCCTTAAAATTCAGGTAAAACAAAGATGAGAGTCTGTCCTGTGCTCAAGGATCCAATGCAACCTGATGAAAACATCTGTAAACCTTTACAGTTCCCACCAACATGAGTCACACTGTCAACCAGGCACTGAGTGGACTTCAGCCTGAAGCAGCAAGATGTACCTCCTTCAACAATCTTACATGATGACGGATGTAATTAAGAGGGAACATCTGTCACTGAAAAAACAAATCCATCAACCTTCTCTACCAGGATGGGGCAGTGCAGAGGGGCCTTCACAATACATTGAAAATGTGCCATACTTGAACTGGAAGTTGGTACAGAGAGCCTGAAACGTAAACTATCCTCATCCCCAGCAGTAACATCTCAGTTTGTGGAGGATGGAATTCATTTCTGTAAAGGTGTTATAATTGGAACAGCTTCCAGAGCTCAGAACTCCAGAGGCACAGGGCACATGACAAAGAATTAGCAACTCTCATACTCACCGGCTTGTCCTTGACTGTGCGGCTAGAGACGCACAAATAGAGTTTACCATCATCCTGAAAGCAGGCATCAATCAGAACCTGAACTGAACACTCCTCCTGAAACAACAAGAAGGCGTAACCTGCAAAACAAGAGACACAGTCAATAGCAAATAAAAGTCTGCCCTGACTCACTCCTGTAGGGACTTCAAACACGTCAATTTTTTTTTTAAAAAGAATTACGACGACTGACCACCAGCCCCTAACCCTGCAGTATTCTCTTTCCAAGACACACAGAAAAGAAAGATATTGGCAAAGATACCTGGATTCCCATGACTGCTAGGGCACAGGCAGTAGAGTATTGGATGACCTCACATTGACGTAAGGTGGACTGCAGGAAGCTTGGCCAGGAAAGCATTGGAATGGTCAAGCCAATAAGTTCTTTAAAAATTGGTCATGGGATGTGGGTATTAATTGCCCAGATGGTGGATAAGAGTGAACCAGAGTCACAAGTGGGCCAGAGATAACAAGCATGGGGCTGGATGAACACAGCAGGTCAAGCAGCATCATAGGAGCAGGAAAACTTGACGTTTCGGGCCTAAACCCTTCATCAGGTAAGGATAGCAGATTTCTGTATGATTCTGTGACGAGTCTGGTAGACCACTGGTTGTTGACAGGAATCGTGCTTGAGACCAAGGAAAGTGCTTACAGTTTTCGTAATGTTGAGTCGGAGGAAACTTCCATTCATTCAGGACAAGATGGTAGACAAGCAGCATGACAAATCCAAGTCGAGGAAGAAGTCAAGACAAGTGGCAGGTGAAGTACATGTGGTACCTGGTGTGGGATTTCATGACAGAGGAACATGTAGGTTAACAGACAAGGATAGATCCTCGGGGAACACCAGAAATAAAAGTTGGAACGGAAGCCACTGACAATGACTGCCCATCTAAAATTAGATGGATAAGAAAGGAGAAATAAAGATGTTTTGAGATGCCAGACACTCAACAGTTCAGACAGAAATTACTATCTTTTGTGCAGAATTCAGAATCAGAGACATAATTTTAGAATAATAGCCTGACCATTTCATAGTCAAACTGTAAGGCATTTTCTTCTTTACAAAGGGTCACGAAAGTCTGGAATTCCTTACCCCAAAATGCTGCGATGACTTGTGGATCAATTGAAATTTTCAAGACAGACATAGGTCAGACATTTTTTGGGTAAAGGGATCAAGGCAAGTGCAATTCAGTCAAGTAAACAGAGCTGAGGTGCCAATCAGCCATGGTCTAACTCAATTGCATAGCAGACCTCACACCCACTCTGACTCCTATGAAGACACAGACAGGAGCAGGTGCAAACCTAAGCTGACTTCTGCCTAATCTCATCCAAGATGCTCAGGCCAGTGCAACTTCCGGACACAGATGAACTGTTGAGTCATTCGGCCGGAAACAGACCCTTCAGTCCAACTTGTCCGTGACGACTAAGTTTCCAAAACTAATCTAGTCCCACTTGCCTTCGTTTGGCCCATACCCCTCTAAACCCTTCCTATTCATGCACACATCCAAATGTCTTTTAAATGTCGTAACTGTACCTGGGACCCAATCGATGCCTTTTCTAGCCATCAGTCTAAGTTCTGCATGAGGCACTGTTCACCAAGTTGGTATTGTGGTACACCCAAGTTCTGTGAAAGGACAGTTCACTGATCATGATAACACCAATTCAGTTAAATAGAACTGCTCACCTTTGGGTGGAAAGTAGGATTTACTTCCCGACTTGTGAGGCCAGTCTACCATGAGCTGTCCAAAACAGCAGAAAGTAGCGATTATCTCATCTAAACAGAAATAAAAGTGGAGACAATCAGATACATTTACCTCTCATTTCCATTCCTCAAATGAAAACACAGGATTACAACTAAGACACCTAACAGCTGATGAAATTTGGAACTGTTCTACCATACGGCAATTGATGACAGGTCAATAGTTAATTTTAAAACCTCAGATTGACCCAAGTTGGGTAAGAAAGGGTGTGAATGGGGACAGTCAAATTTTGGGCTAGATGCCTCCCCATTCCTCTGCCTCAATTATATCAGAAAGGTATCATCAGACATCGATGTGCATCTCGCGTGGGCTTCCTGGTAATGACTCTAAGGATGTACAAGTTTAACTTTAGTCATGCACATTACAGTCCGCTACCACAGACAGCATTCACCCAAAGGTGCCCTTGGAAATGGGACCTCCATTCCGCGAGCCACTTGCTCAGGTTTTCAACAGCTCGTGATGCAACAGGATGATACCCATGGTCTCCTGAGATCACACTAGCAAACAGTCATGTAAAAAAGGGGCAGGTTGTCAACTGTGGACAATTTTCAATTTGCTATTTAAATTGACTCAACCCATCAGTGACTCACAAGAAAGCCAAAGCTCCCAACTGCCTCTAGAGCATAGATCAGTAGGGAACAGCAGTGGCAAGCCAAGGTTTTATGTCATCAGTGGACTGGACTGTGTGGAAGATGCTATTCTGACTATTACATCTCTTCATTTCCAAAATACAGTTTTTTCCGCATGCTCTAAAATATTGCAAACTGAGATGAAGTTCTGTGGGGTTTCTGGGCAGGGTTTTAGAATGTGAAAAATTTGACCACAGCCTAGCGAGCCAGGAGCTGTTCTTAACAGTTGTGATTCTGCATGGGGTCCAGATGGCTGTTGGAGTCCCAGAGGGACCCATGTTGGGGCAGATGCTGCTTGAACGTCTGAATGAAGACACTGACCAACTACTGATGGATGAGACAAGAAGTGAAAAATTATAAAAGTACTGAAAGGACTCTGCAGGACCAGCAGCATCTGTGGAGGGAGAAACAGAGTTTACTTGTTGAGTGCAGAATCACAGTTCTTCCAAACTCCAGAGCAGAAGTGATTCTGCACTCAAAGCATTAACACTGATTCTCTCCCCATGGATGCTACTTGGCCTGCTGATTGCTCCAGCACTTTGTTTTTATTTCATCATCAAGCATCAGCAGCATTTCTTTATTCTTTATTCATTCACAGGATGAGGGTGTCGCTGACCAGGTGGCATTTATTACCCATCCCTAATTGCCCAGAGGGCAGTTTAGAGTCAACCACATTGCTGTCGGTCTGGAGTCACATGCAGGCCAGACCAGGTGAGGATGGCAGTTTCCTTCCCTCAAGGACATTGGTGAACCAGATGGGTTTTTCCGACAATCAACAATGGGTTCATGGTCATCATTAGATTCTTAATTGCAGGATTTGAACCTGGGTCGCCAGAACGTTATCTGGGTCTCCGGATTAACAGTCCAGCGATAATGCCACTAGGCCATTGCCTCCCCATTTAGCTTTTATACAGATGAGCCAAGGTTACCTACAGATGATGAAATACCGTACTCTCTACGTCTCAGGCTTTGTTCAAGATTCATCTAAAGAACTTGGGGTAAATTTTCTTCCCCTTACATGATGGGTGATGGAGAAGGTACTGTAACGATGTCTGGTTTTCAAGTCCTTGTTACCAACATGGATTACTATCAGGTGTGTGGGCATAAGACTAAGTTTAGTAAGATTTAGTAAGCACTTGGATTCACAGGGAGAGGAATAAAAGGAGCAAAGAGGAACAGCAAATGTTCTTTTCTCTCTCCCAGTCTCTCAGATGCACCACTGAGCACATGTTCTGGACAGCCAGGGATTTCTGAACTTTGGATTAACAGTAAAGCTGTCCGTCTCTGCATGTCAGTGGTTTCAACAAGGGAACCAGACATCTACATTCAAGTGTAACCTTGCATGCTCCATCCTCCTGCGAGCTACCAAAGAAAAGTGTTAGTTCAGCAAAGTCCAATCTAGAGAGAGCAGCTTTCCCACCAGTGGGAAGCTCTGCCACAATGGAAACATAGCTACAAGTTGTATGAATTTATGTTAAATACTTTACATCTGGGGTTATTCAAATTTAAAGGCCTTCATATTGTGCATGGGCAGCAGGGACCCCTACACGTTCCACAGAGCTCCATCTTTGACAAGCCAAGGGTCATGCTGTAAATCAGTTTTAAAAGCAGCTAAATGCAAAATTTGTCCATTGGTTTTGATTACAGGCTAGGAACAACCATGTTATTCCCATAATTGTGACGTGAAAACTGACTTTCTCTTTTACAGTTGCCTGTAATGTTGCACTGCTTGCTGAACTAAGTCTCTTCAACTAACCAGATGCCTCAACGGTGAGTTAAATCCTTTTGCAAGCATTGCATATGTATAGGATAGATGCAATTGAATTTGACGAGTACGAGATAATATATTTTAGGAAAGGAAACATGGAAGGGGAGTACACACTAAATGGACGGATGTGGCTGGTCAGAAAACTGAAAGAGTGTTGGTACAATGTGGCTATCGAGAAGAACTCAATGACAGTTTATGTTTTGCAGACCAGGGATTAAAAACATCAACAAATATTCACCCTAACTCAAGCTGTGCCTTTAAACAAAGCTATGAAGTATACATTTAGTTGGGTGATGTCTGTGGTGGGGAAACCAATTACAAGCAGAAAGTTGTGGTTCAACGGAAAAGACAATGGGAGATTTTATTTTTGAAATTACACTGAATTTTGAAAAGATGACTTCTCTTGTAAATTTTAAAATGATTATTTCTCGTGACATCTGTTGACACAAGCACAAACTATATTGATATTTTGGAGGGAATTGAATAATGAGTTGAAGTGGAAAAGGATAGAGGAATATACAATGCCTGCAGAATACTTCTGGATTGCTTCAGCAAAGGGCTGATTGGCTCTGTTTTCACCGTGTTCGTTCAACAATTCTGGATTTTCCCATGCATTGTGCGAATGACAGGGAGGTATTCTGCTTTTTGAAGGACATAACATGCCTCTTAATTACTAAAGGAGCACTCATTTCACTGATAGCCCGAAGAAGTTGGTGGTGGGGTCATCTTCCAGAGCTACTCCACTGCAATCTGTATGGTGTAGGTACACCCACTGTGCTGTTCGGGAGGAAGTCCAGGATTTCAATCAAGGGTTCGTGAACGGTCAGTGATTTGGAGACCATGCCAAATGGCAATTTGGTTTCTCTAAGTCTATACACACAATATAGGCCTGTTTACAGAAAGAGGGCAGGATTCCTCCGCCAAAGGAAATTAATGAACCATTTGGGACTGTGACTTGAAAAAATAATTGAAGCTATATTTTATTGCAGGTTTATTTTATGAGCTGAATTTAAATTCATAAACTGCTTTGACAGACTTTGAACGTATGACAAATAAAAACCAAAAGAACTGTGGATGCTATAAATCAGGAACAAAAACAGAAGTTGCTGGAAAAGCTCAGCAGGTCTGGCAGCATCCGTGAAGAAACAAAATCAAAGTTAATGTTTCGGGTCTGGTGACCCTTCCTCAGACCCTTCCTTTGAATTTACGACAGTGGGTTATTTGTCCAGGCTGCAGGATTAGTGTTCCAGTCGGGAACCATGATGCTCCCTGACATTATCATTTAAGGTGCGAGAGGTTGGACTTCCTACATACTACATTATTGAAGGAATGGTGTCTGTACACATTGACCCTGCGCATCCCAACACACATTACCAATGTGATGGAACAGCCAACTTCCAGAGAGAGTGGTTTGTGAGCTATTCTTTCAAATTAAATTCAAAAGCTCAACTGTCAGCCACTCCAGCAAGAGAGATGTTTACACTTCATTTGCTATCCTTCAGGCCCGACCGAAAAAGTCCAAGCACAAAATGTTCCATGCACAAGAATCTTGAACTCACCTTCGTCGATGTCTGGTGGCAAACCGCCAACGAAAACCTTTCGGGAATATCGTTCTCCTGATTTCCCATTCTGGCTGAGAGCTGGGGAGTTCAAGCCTGAAGATAAAGATTGGTCACCCTGGCTATTGTCAAGGAAGCCGTCTTCAACAGGAAACAAAGCTGATCGACCTGCAGCATAAGAGAGATGGGCAGCTATTGAACTTCACCCAGATTGTTCAGCATGAAATCCTTTGACTCCCGGTTAAATAATGCCTCAAATTACTTAGCCATTAAGTCCCTCCCTCACCTGCTTTCCCCCTGCCTCAGTAACCTACATCCACAATACTATTGAGATAAGAACATAAGAAATATAAGCAGGAGTAGACCATTTAGCACCTCCAATCACGACTGATTTGCCCCTTCTTTTGTGCCAGCTCTTCCTACTTCTGAACTCCTCAATATTTCAAAAATCTATGCTCCATTAATTCTGGCTTTTACTTTACTTTCAAACCTTCCACCACTGGCAGAAATATCATGACCTGCTAAGGCCTGAAGCTTTGAAATCCCCTCCTTAAACTTTTCCTCTGTCTGCTCCTTAAATCTGTTATCTTCCATCACGCTTCTGGCTACCTTCCCCAAGAGTTTGGGGGGGGGTGGAAAAAAAACTAAAGATCATTTTCTGTCCAGAAGATTAAGGGTGAGACCAAATAGAAGGAAGGAAAACAAGTGTTTTTTTAAAAAAATGATACAGACTACGTAAGGAGGAACCATTCCCTTTCAAATTGATTGTTCAAAAGGTCGGTGTCTAAAACCAGTGGACGTGGTCTCAAAATAAGAGGCCATTTAGGACTGAGATGAGGAGTTCATATTTCATGAATATTTGGAATTCTTCACTATAAAGGGTTGTGGAAGCTTAATCATCAAGGAAATTCAAGGCAGGGGTTGATACGTTTCTAGACAAAATGGCACATGTGTGGTTTCACAGATTCATTGGCCTGTTCACGCTGCTATTTTTCCATATTCCGGAGATCACAGAACAGGAACAGCGAGGAAATTAGGACTGTTTTTATTTAAATCATCAAAACAGATGCCAGGATCACGTGATGCGATCAGGTTCCACGGGAACTCTTAGACGGCAACTGAAATGTGCGCTTGGAAACATGAATAATCTTCTGGACCCCAGAAGCAGCTGAGGTACAGATCTAAATTGAGCAGGCTTTTTTAAGAAAGAGAAACAGATTCAGTTGACTGGATGGATTCTGTCCTCAACATCATATTTTGCAATAAGGACGGCCACAACTGGCCTGACAGAACAGATTTCCCAGGCCACTGTATGACTTTGGGAGAGTAAAGTGCCACTTCAAAGAGATGAGAGTATTGGCAGGGAAACTGTTCCTTGTTGAGCAGAAGTTCAGGTTGACCAACTAACTGGCAGCATTCAGAGGAAACGTCGCAAAGTTATAACGTTATATAATCATACACTACATGGAACGTATTAAACATTATTATACTGGCTCGAGGTTCGAGAACCAGACCTTCACTGTCTGAGGATAGGGTATCAGCTCTGCAGGGCTGAAAAGATTGGAAATTTCTACAGTCGGAGGGTCATCAATCAATGGAATTCTTTACCCCGAAGAGTTGCAGATGTGAAATAAAGCCAGATGGATTTTGAATATCAACAGATATGGCACATAGGTGCAACTAAGGTAGAAAAATCAAACATGATCTTACTGAATACAGACTCAAAGGATCAAATAGCCTCCTCTAGGTATTATTTCTTAAAGGTGAAAATATTGCAGTAATGGGGAAGAGAGGAAATTCTGCTTATTCATTGAGAACCCTAAACGCAAGACTGTTATTTCAGCTGAGATTTTCATCATTAGGCATTGGGGTCAGACCAGTCTTGGTGCGTTATGTTTGATTTGGTCATCGAGCGATGAAACAGATGCAGATTCTGAAACAAAAGTTACCTAATCCCTCAGACGGAAGCAAATGATTGATCCCTCCCTTGTTTGTGTGCTGTGTGCTGTGTGCTGTCAAACAGCTGCTTGTGGCAGGTTGAGAACAGCCATCAGGAACTTGGAACACTGCCCAGTGGTCTCCAGTCCTATTTGTTAAATAACTGGGCCACAGCTTCTCCAGCAGACTGGGCTGCGTCTCCCCTCCTCAAACCAGGGCAGAGCCATAAATTTTTAAACATGTGAAATGAGCAGTACAGCAGTCTCCCCCACCCACAGTGAAACCATCTACTGTCTAACATTGCTGCAGTGCTCTGTCAGACAATCAGGAGGCAGTCTCCTAGATTGCTCAATGGCAAGCTGATGTTTCTGCAGTTCACTGATTCCAAACAAACAAACTTTGCATCACACAAGAAGTGCCATTTGATTATCATGTCAGTACCAGCTCCGGACCCGATCAAATCAAACCAAATCCCACGACGCTGAATCTACCATTGCTGGAACATTTCTAAGTAACCAAATAGCCTCCTTGATTCTTTGGCTCTGCAGTAGTTGCAGATTCCTATCAGGCCGTCTAAAATCCAACCTGCATTTGAACTCAATTTAGCTGCGGCTAACTAGTACCACCCTACACTCTCAAGTCAGAAAAGCTGTGGGTTCAAATCCCTCTCCAGAAACTTCAACATACGAAAGGGAGACTGGCAGTCCACTAGGACTAAAGAGTCCGAGAATCGGTTTTGGGCTGAGACTTTAAACTGAGGACCCCATCTCATGTGAAGTAAAAGTTCCTATGGACACTACTGAAGATAAGTCAGGTAGATCTCTTAAGGTCAAAGCAACCCTTTATGACAAAATCATTACATTTCCAGAATATTTATCATTTACTATTAAGTCGTTGCGGAGCATGGAGACCATATTTTTTTCCAGGACATTGTCCATAAATTCTGTTGGGACCTTGTTTGATTGTGCAAGCTACTCCATAAACTCCAGTTAATCGTTAACTGCCATCCTCTTTTCCCCAACTTGTTGCCCTGTTGTAAGCTTATAGCCAGATGTATAAACTGCTAATACATATTCTAGATTGTCAGTGCACGCTGTTCGCTGTACCATGATCTTCCCCCATTTCACAAGACCAAACCCAACACTGCTAAGGTAAAGACATAATCACAATCAGATCACTGGTTGATAGTGGGATCTTGCTGTGCACACTTTGCTGCACTCATCACTTCAAGAATCTTATGGGAAATATTGCGAGGATGTGAAAGGCATTATGCAACTGCAGTTATTTCTTTGTATGCATGCACCACTCTTCTTTCATAATTCCTGCATGTGGCACCCATTACCTCACTGAGAGACTCATGCAAATGCACACCAGTTCAGCAGACCCATGAAAATCACATGGAAATGACCACATGAACAAAGTACCGGCCCAACTATTCAATGGGGGAAAATACACAAGCCAAGATGGCCACGAGACTCACCCTTGAGTGGTTCCTGTTCGTTCTGTAAGATGTCAATCAGGGAGTTCTCCAGTGAGTGCATGTTGAAAGTATCATATGGGTGCGTCCATTCCTGCAAAGGAAAAACATTTTGAAAAAAGAAACTATTAAACCAAGGAAGGAGATGGGAACAACGCAGAGGATGCAAAAAAGTTACAATCGCTCATTTCGATGTTACGAACCAGTGCTGATAGCACATTCCTTAAAACAAGTGCGTACTGCAAAACTATTCTTGGTGGAAACTATCTTTTAATTAGTTATTTCCTCTCCTCCCTGGACATTACAGACTTTTGGCATCCAGGCCCATGGGTACCAGAAGCTTCCCACTGTGTTTGGAAGGAGGCCAATCCTTATGGGAGCCTGGAAGATGATCCATGCCCCTTAACACAGTTTTTTTCTACCCACCAGAACACAGTTGAATCCAAAGGTAAAATGTCTATCCTGTACACTCTTTTGGATTTATGAGTGGCTGTCCTTTACTTACAGGCCTTAATTCTGGCTCTGTTTGCAAGTGGAAGCATCTTTGTTACATCATCCTTCGCCTTTACATGACACATCATTCCCTTATCTCATCATGGAGGCATCTAATCAGTTCACTCTCCAGTCGATAGGTGTTTCAAATAATGAAGGGTTTGGGAAAAGCAGTTAAAGACAAACTGTTCCCGTCGGCTCGAGGGTTTGGAGTCAGAGGACACGGACTTATGATGGTCAAAAAAAAAAAGCAAATGGCAACATGAAGGAAGTCATTTTTAAATGCAGTCAGTAGCTTGGACCTGAACTGCACTGCTCCAGTGTGTTTTGGATGCAAATTGAAAAGAAAACACAGGATCTTTACCTGAAGGGAAAGAGAATTGCCAGGAAAAAGGAAAAGTGGGGGGGGGGCCCAAGAGCTGTTCTGAAAAGAACCGAATGATCATGATTTGTGCTGTATCCATTCTATTATTCTATTTTCCTCTTCCTCAACTTTTCCTCCTGACCTCAAATGATGTCATTTGTCAAATGAATGAGACCGATGAAAGCTAGTGCAATACAGCACTTTGTGAAATGCACACAGGAGGCTTGTGATATTGAATAAAGCAGCTGAGTCACTGGTGAATAACAGAACCTGGCAGAGTTGAAGAAGAGGTTACAGAGCTGTAGGATGAAGAAACCAAACACCAGCCAGCTCCCATCAACAAGGCCAGTCACACAGGCTGTTTTACAGCTTCCTCCCCTTTCTTGCTGAAGGTGTATGCTAGTCTGTTCTCTTTCTTTCCCCTGACAGTGCTGGTCTCAGCTAAGAAAATTGGGTGGGGGTGTGGCAGTCATGGATATCACGGCTTTGAGGTGACGGCCTGAGATTGAGTTGAGTGAAACTCGAGTGACCTCCTTCTGCACTGTAATCTTATCCTTCTGGTCTGGTTACACAAGCTGCCAGCACGACCTGATACCTCACACATTCGTCACGAGAGCACACACAGTATCAATGGATTGTTTTGTTGCCATGGGGGGGCTGGTGTTGCAAGCTATTAAAAGCCTTTCTGTCATGGAGGGCTGTAGTTGACAGGACAGGAGTACCCACCAGGCACTGATCAGAAACTTGACCCCTAACGTCCACCTCCTTTCACTCCTACGACCCCTCAAGGTCATCCCAACAGACAACTGGAATCCCATGCGAGTTATCTCACTCAGTACTGATTCAGATCGATCAATTCGCTCAGTTCCATGAGTTTGCCGGATAAGTTACATTGAAGTTATTAGGATGAAGATGCTTCGTATAAAAAGCAAATGTATTTTACTTCCAGAGTTGCATTGGACAACTGCAGATCTAAACGTCTGTCAGTGAAGGCAACACATTCATGGGAGAGGGTGTCAGCTGTCAATACGAAACACTGACTAGGCCACATCTACAAAATTGCTCTTCCGAACAGCTAATGGTCTAAAGGCAACAAGGCCCTTCAGGTGCAGTGGTAGCATCCCTATCTATGGGCCAGGCGGTCTGGTTCAGGTCCCACCTCCTTCAGAGGTGTGTTATGACATCACTGAACAGGTCCATGTTAAAAAAAAACCGCAGGATTAGTCGACACAAATTCAAGGCATTGACAAAAGATGCAGCTGGGATACGCCAAGAACTTATTTCGTGCAGGGTAACTCTCTAACTTCAAGGGTGGTGGAATCAAAGAAAATCCATTATTTCACAAGGAAACGTGCAATATTTGAAATTTGAGAAGCAGGTCATTCAGCCCCTTTGAGCCTGCTCCACCATTCACCTACATCATGTGCAATAATCTGCCTCATCCTATTTTCCCCCACTATCCCATATCCTTCAGTGTATTTTTTTAACTTTGAACTGAGGAGGAACAGGAATCGGCTATTCGGCAAGATAATGGCAGATCTGCTCGTGTTCTCAACTCCATTCTCCTGACTGTGCCACATAACTCCTCCCTTGCTAACCAGTGACTTGCTCACTTATCAAAAAACTAAATTTTTCTTCACATGAACCAGCCTCCACTGCTTTCCAGGGAAGAGAATTACAGACCAACAAACTGCAAAGAAAATAAAAACTCTTCACTGCCATTGTAAGACAGACGCCTCTAATTTTTAAAACTGTCTCTTGTTCTAGTCTCTCTGTTTAATCTCTAGAAGTCAATGTGGGGGCCCTTTCAGGCATTGGAATTGTCCCTGCCTCTGAGCCAGAAGGTTCAACAGAAAAAAAAAATGGAGAAATCTATCAATCTCTATGTTGAACATAGAAAAATGATGGTCACCTGAGGGAAAGAAACTTCTAGAACTAGAGATTGAGTAGCCAGAGGGATGGATTAGATCACTGTGCAGAGACCTAGTTCCATCGTCATGACTCTCATTGAATTCTGACAGACATAGGTTCAAGTTCCATTCCGGAGACTCGAGCACAGAATCCAGACTAAACACTGGCGCAATGCTGACGGAGAGGTGCACTGTTGGAAGTGCATCTTTCAAATAAGATATTAAACAGAAACACTGTCTGATCTCTCCGGTGTGTACCACGAAAATCTCAGGACACAAATGAATCCAAGCAAAGCAGGGTCGTATCCTGGCCATAATTTACTTCTGCCAATATTAATGAAAAGGCAAAATTGGATTACCTGGTCATTTAACTCAAAGTGCTTTGAGGGATACTGTGTGCAAACTGGCTCATGCATTTTCTACATTACAGTGGTGTTTGCATTTTTTAAAATAGCGGTATTTTAACACAAGATTGCTTGCTTGCTCCCTCAAACTATTTATCCCATTCTTTGCAAAAACCTGATGAGCGAAAAGGTGGGTCTCAGGAACACATAAAGACACCTGTACTTGGATTCTTGGATCAGCAAAAGATGTGGCTTGGGATACAAAGACAGTTTCTGCAACTTAAATGGTTAAGGAGCCATTTGATAAGGATTTTCAAGTTATGAGTGGCAGATATCGTCGAGAGGCAACCAATGGTGTCAGAGAGTCAGACAAAGGAGAATGGTATTATAATTAGAGTACGACCTTTCAATTGTGAAATTCCAAAATGTTAATTGTTGGAAGGGTGTCAGAAACTTGGAACTTTCATCTACAAATACCATTTGATGCTATATCAATTGTAAATTTTATCTCCTAGACTCAGTACAGGATATTAGGCAAAGTTAGTATCTAGGTATATTCTTATCGAATGGCCGAGCAGGTTCAAGGGTCTGGATGGTCTCCTCCTAGTCGCATGTTCCTCAGACATAGGGAAGGACTCTCGAATCCTCATCCTCTGTAGGGTACTTCTTTCGCCCCTGTGACAACTCACACAGTAAGTTTTCCACACTGGTTTGGAGAAACACTGGGCCAGAAATGTAGGCCTTGCTCCCAAAGTATCTGTCCGCACAGATCAAACTCTTGCATGATATGGTCTGAGGTCAGAACAAAGCCACGCAACCCAGCAGGGCTTCCAGCAAAAAATTTTCCAGAAAAGCGGAGATTTCAGCCAAGTGGTAGGCTTGACCTGTGGTGACAGTGAACTGCAGAAATGGTGTTTCTCAGTAGGTTTACTAGCTCTAGTTGAGTATGCAGTAGGCAATGCCAGCATGATGGGACTGGAGTTATTCCTGTGCTATGTATTGTAGTGGAAGTCCTCTGCATATGCAGCAACATATGGATTATGAGCAAAAGTTGGTATCTCTGCCCTGCAAGCCTGCTCCACCAATGGAATACAATTGTAACTGAATGCTTTACCGTGCTCCCTAACCACTCCTGTTAAACAGAAGGCTCACAGTAATGGAACAAACCAATCTGCCTCCCTAGCCACTCTCTTGACTCTCCCTTTAATGATAGCCAACACAGAAATATGACAACCCATGGAGCTTTTCTGGGGTAGGAAAACTAACAATCTCTGAGAAAATTCATTTGGCCCTCCCACAAAACAGAAAGGGAGGCAGTTGCACCAATCCTTTGTTTCAACAAATGAAATGAAATCAAATTGTTCTACTTTAATTCCAGTTATTTACTGGAACATACAGTGCTTTTTCACAGGGAGTGGCCAAGTCAGAGAACTGTACTTTTTGAGACTGAAAAGGTACAAGTCTTTTTGAAGACAGGAAGATACAGTGCTTTGAAGACAAACTATCAGGGCATTCTGATTGGATGGTCATTACAAGGTATCATGCAAGAGTCCATCTGGGCCATGAAACCTCCGCCAAATGTTTGGTAGCTGTTTCATTCTTGCCTCTAAAATGAGTGTACTCTTACTTTAGACTCATCAACTGCAGGGATTTATCTTTCCAACTCTGCTTCCCAAAACCCTCTGCTCGTTACAAAAACCTCCAGTCCTTCATACCTCACGTCTCTATTCATAACTGGCCACCATCTCCAGAAACACACCCAAGAACCAGTGGTGTACAGTCTCACTGGCTTTGACCCGAATAAAGGCATTTCCCAGAACTGAGCACTGTAAGCTCTTCACCATCACTTGTCCTCTACAACTTTAGCACAGTTGCTCGAAGGTAATGAAACTGGAACATCAACTGAGGCATCGAGAAGAGCAAAGCACGAAAGCAATTTAAATAGCCAATTCCCAATGTTACCTCCATGCTTTACCCATCAAGCGACAAGACAAAAAAAAAATCAGATGATCTTGTCATGATCCCATTGTTGTTTGAGAGCTTACTGTGTGGAAACTGACTGTGACATTTTCTACATTGCAATAGCGACTGCACGTCAATAGTACTTAATTGTGTCACCACCTTTGACTCAGAAGACCGTTCATTGAGAAAACTGGTGATTTACGTATGCAGCATCTGTCATTTTAAGAATGTCTGTAAAGAATTTTTAAATATGTACAATTATAAAGAGCTCACTTATACTTACAAATTTTGGCAAAGATTATGTACTGGCCCCTTTGACCCAGTGGCCTTTCTCCTGCGTGCAGTACTGGCATGAAACAAGTTAGGCAAAAAAGCCATGTGCCTTTTAGATGCAAAAGACAACTACAAGCAGAACAGCTGGAAAGTTATGGCAATCAACACACAGCAGCAAAGTGCAACCATTCAGAAACAGGAGAGGGAACTCAAATTTTTTTCCCCCCAACAAGCAATACTATGAAAATAATTCAAAGGGACACTTAAAAACTGGGTGTTTTTGACTGCCCTCTTTGCTCAGACCTTTTGAGTATAGGCTTTGGGGCATCATACGGAGGTCGTACAGGACATTGGTGAGACCTCAGCTGGAGTACGTTGTGCAGTTCTGGTTGCCCTGCTGTCAGAAGGATATCATCGATTTGGAGGGGATTCAGAAAAGACTGACCAGGGCGTCGCCAGGATTGGAGGGTCTGAGTCATAAAAATAGGCTGGATAGGTTGGGACCTTTTTTCCACCGGAGCGTAGGAGGTTGAGGGGTGACCTTAGTGGTTCATAAAATCCTGAGAAGCATAGGCTCTTTTCTCCGAGGGTGGTGGAGTTCTAAACTAGGGGACATATTTTTTAAGGTGAGAGGAGGAAGTTTTTAAAAAAAACATGAGGGGCAACTTCTTTTACCCCCAGAGTGGCTCGTGTGTGGAATGAACTGCCAAAGGAAGTGGTGAATGCAGGTACAGTTACAACATTCGGATAAGAACATGAGTAGGAAAGGTTGAGAGGGATATGGGCTAAATGCAGTGGTTGGAATGAGTTCCATTTAGGAATATGGTCAGCTTGAACTAAAGGGTATATTTCCAGGCTGTATGTCTCTAAGCGGTCAAATCATATTCCTGTGTCACAACCAAAATGAGAGAGGGTATATACAAGCGTGCCTTAACTAATGATAATTGTACTCGTGAAATTCAAAGAATAAAGCTATGGTCGGTTAAAACTCATGTATTCTCATGAACAAAGTGCAGCATTCTGTAGAACTGTACAGCTACATATTGCCATATTTGTGCAGGGGGCATTGTGAAGGCTTGTGGTTGCATGAGACATAACTTTGTTGCACGGACAAAAGGACTTAGAGTGAAATTTACCTTATTGCTTGAAATATTATTTAACCGTTAGTCCAGTGTGTTTGTTTGAATTCGACTCAAAGTGGCATCCTGTTGCCAAATTCTTCATTTGGGACGATTCAATTAATTTGGTTAGTTTGATTTCCAGTTTTTGCACAGGGATTGTAACAATTGGCTGTAAAATGCTCAGTAGCTTTGCAGATTTATCTGTTCTAAAACTTGAAATCAATTGTCTTTATTTCTCTCTGGCATGCTGCTCATTCTAAACCCTCAAAATATTCAGACTTTTTTTTTTACCCAATACATCAATCATCTGCTCAATACTGAGCTGAATTTGTCACCTGACTGTTATACTAACAATCCTCTCAGCATTAGATGAGAACAGGTTTGCTTTGGCTCTGCATCCCTCTGATTGAATAGCCCGCACTCGAATAACTCATGAATAGTAGTTTATGGATATGTACACCCAGCCATTCCAGCACAAATTCTTGGCTGATACTCCAATGCAGAACTGGGTATGCTTTCTTTTAGATTGGACGTAAAACCAAAGTTCCCATTTGGACTCTCAGGTGGATATAGAATCATAGAATTGAAGATTATAGACTCCCGACAGTGTGGGAACAGGTATTTCGGCTCACCTAGTTTACATCGACACTCTGAACAGCATCCCACACAGACTCACCCCTCTATCCTATCCCTATAGTTCACATGACTAATCCACCCAAACTACACATCCCTGCACACAATGGGCAATTTAGCATGGCCAATCCACCTAACCTGCACACCTTTGGATCGTGGGAGGAAACTGGAGTACACAGAGGAAACCCACACAGACACGGGGAGAACGTGCAAACTCCACTCAGTCATCCGACGCTGGAACCGAAACTGAATCCCTGGCGCTTTGAGGCAGCAGTGCTAATCACGGAGCCACCGTGCCACCCCAACCTATTTTAAAAAAAATGTCATGGCACTATTACAAAGAAAAGGGTGCCAGGAGCTGGCATTATTTCCTCAACGCAGTGACCAATGTCTATCCCTCAGTTATCACCAGAGATTATTTGGCTATTTCCATGTTTTGTTTGGGGGAGTTTGCTGTATGTGAATTGCCTGCTGCATTTCCTTCGTTACAACAGTGAGGGTACACTTCGAAAAGCACTCAACTAGATGTAAGCCACTCTGGAACGCACAAGGTTGTCAAAGACGCCATATAAATGCACGCTCTTCCTTGCTTTAGACCATTCCAAGCAACACTTATTTGTTCCAACTTTGCTTCCTGTCTGCCAGCCAACTTTCTTTCCATGCTGTTACATTTGCCCTCTTGCCATATGCCCGGGTTTCTGCAACTGGGCTCCTGTGGCACATCTGATCAAACACCTTCTGCAAGTTACTATGGCACGGTTTATTACATTCCCCCCACCCAAACTTCATCAACCCAACCAGACAGGTCTCCCAAACACTGAAAATACTCTCAAACACAATTTGCCTTCAACTAATTAACTCTTCCATTCTAAATAAGCAGCGAATCCCTTTTAAATCTCATGTGGCTGCCACATTTGCTGCTATTAAAAAAAAGGTTTGGCTCCAATCAACGTCTCGAGCGGGCTGCTGACAAGTGAAAATCTCAAACCAAGAATTTATCCAGTGTTGGCAGCTCTGCATAATGCAGACATTTTCAGCAGTTTTAGCACAGGAAACCCTAGGTTTTATTGCAAACATAACCAAATATTCATTTGAAGGCCTAGATTTAGGCTGCACGACCTTGGCTATGATGTGAAACACTGATTAATTCTCCTGCAAGCATTTCCAATTGCTTCATTTGAGATAACTAGGTTATCGGCATCCGAGGAGTAAGAATTTAGTCCATAATCCATTCTCAGAGTTAGGGAGCATGAAACCCTAGGCGCACTGTCCCAGACTCCGTCTTGGGAATGGTTTCAGAATGATCATGTGTTGCTACATCAGTAGGTAATTGCTCTGGGAGGTGTTGAACTTAGGCAAAAAGAGAGAATATATTGACGACAATTTAGATATATCTCGCATACTGAATTTAAATATCCCATGACACTTCATAGTGAGGTGTGTAATCAAGCAAAAATTAACACCCAGCCACATGAGATTTTTTGACAGATGACCAAATGTTCAAGTGTCTAAGAAGCACATTTTAAACAGCATTTTCATGACTGGCAGGGTGGGGGAAGAGGAGGGAGGGAGGGAGGGAGGGAGAAAGAGAAAGAAAAGAGTTGCTTGGGGTAGAGACAAAGGGGTCTAGGGGAAGTGTTCCTGCTTTGGGATCTAGATAGCTCGAAGCAGAGCCACAAACCATGGGTCAGATCAATTATGTGACCCACAAAAAGGCCACAGACGGGGGCTGCACAGCTCTTCGAGTGTTATAAAGGGTGAACAAGGTTACAGGATAGAAGCCACTGAGGGATGTGAACACATGGATAAGAATTAGGTCACAATATGTAGGGACAACAGGAATTGGAAGCAAATGGTGGTAGCAAGAACATCCAAGGTCTGAATGGGGTTGATGCTCAGGATGGACTAATCACCAGCAACTGACTATTCATCACAGCCAAGCCCAAAGCAGCCCTCGACAGTGTTTGTGAAAGGAGTGACAGGATCAGAAACAGAGCTAACCTACTCACTGGCCCAGGGATCCACAGCGCACATCAAACCACCCATTCAGCAACAGTGAGCTCACACAGGCAAGAGAAGATGTTATCTTTCTGGGCCATAAGATTCGCTGCAGAAAAGCAGTCCTTCCTCACCTTCAGATAGACATCAATGAGCACCTGTATATCCTAACTCCCTGGATGCTGGTAGACTAAGCTGCAGAAAATTTTCTCTGACCTTCAGATTTGTGGTGAGGTACTGCATCCAATAAATATATAATCCTCGTGTTTTTTGCTGAAAAAAAGATTACATTCTTGCTTCCTTGCCGTTGTCCTTAACACCTTAACCGCCAAGTTCATTGAAAAGGCAGGTTGCCAGGCAAGCTTCCAAGTGCCTCCTGCACCTCTCTACATTTATTCCCACAAATATTTGAGGCTGTAGTTGATTTTATTTTTCATTTTTTCGAACCAGGAGTGACCTTCCTACCACCAAAATCACTGTACAATCTTTTGCTTTTTCCTTTTTAAAACTAGCAGCTGCCACCACCAGTAAAACACCCACAGAGCCAATGAAATATTTACAAGCAAAGCCCATTATGGACAATGCACAAACTGTCACTGGTGATGACAAGTGGGGTAGGGAGGGCAGTAAGGGTTTAAATCAGTGTGACGTTGGATGGGGAAATGAAGCACTGAATCCCTCTCAGTGCCCACCTCTCTAAATGCTTCAAGAGCTTAGATGGACACCGCATGCTACAAACATAACCATGGAATGGGGGCTGTACTTCATTCATTTGATCTGCCATTTTTTAAGAGACTGCCTAAGTGCTAGCAATGTTCAGGAATCCTTTTGTTTCCCCTGCCCCCACCACCGTCCAACAACTGTCTCAGGTGCTGTCTTTCTAGTCAGATATCATCTGAAGCTCCAATCTGTTCTCTTCGATGAATACCAAAATAACCTGTTCTATTCCAAAGATGAGCCTTCATGCCCAGACCAATATTCATCTCTCAAATGGCAGTGCAGAAACAGACTATCCTATCCAGTCATGGTCACATTCCTGTTTGTGGAAATTTGCTGAGAACGCAATGCTTGACACAAGATGGCTTCAAAACATTCAACTGGCTGTAAAGCAGTACAGACAACCAAACAGCAGGAAAAAAAACTGCAATAAAATTGCAGCCTTTATAGGACCAGGGTCAAACAAGCTCCCTCAAGCCCATAGTCTCAGCCTTCCCACCCCAAGCGCAGAGACACCAGGAATCCAGAGTTAGCAACCTACACAAGATAATATGCAACCAAAAAAAAATACAATGACTTCAAAGAGCAACAACAACCTGTATTTATAGATGTTTCAAGGAACAGAATTTGACACTGACCCACTTAAGGAGATATGAGGACAGCTGACCAAAAGCTTGGCAAACTTTAAGCAACTCTTAAAAAGGAGAGACAAAGGGAGGATAAAGGGATGAGGGAGGAAATTCTAGAGCAGAAGGTATGGCTGCAGACAATCACTGATGTAAACTGACTGTTTTCTTTTCCAAGACACACAAAAAAAAAATCCACCTCCAAACTGTGGGACTCATTTCACCAAATGCATTGTACAGTAGGTCATGGGTTCAGTCCTGCCTCTTCTTACAGAGGATTAGTGGTCACTGAGGGTCAGTTGACAAATAATCTCAGTGCCCACACTCTTGAGGCAAGTGGCAGAGTCGGGAAAGACAAGACATCTCTTGCAAATTCTCACCTGGTTACATCCACCCTGCCAAGATTTGGGTTCAATGCTCCAAACTAGCACTCGGTGAGTTCGCTTTCTGGCATGAAGGGAGAGATGTTTGGTCGATGCACTGGAAATTTAGCTGCCTGGCTCCATGAATCCCACAAAGATACGAGGGAATGAAAATGAAGGCTGCAAGCCAAATGAGGAGCACTGGAAGGTACTAGCCAACACAACCCCCACATTATGAAGCAGATTCTAAAAAGTCACTAAATTTAATATCAGAATACTGCAGATGCTGGGAATCTAAAATAAAAACAAACATTGGAGATACTCAACAGGTCAGACAGCATCTGTGCAGAGAGATTAAAAAAAGGCATTCCTATTTCAAGACTCAAATAAAAACTGAAAATGACTCTGTCCACTAAATCCACAACTTATAATCGAAGCTTTCATCTTCAAAGCACTCAGGAAGGAATTTAAAGCCAAGTGCAAAGATCAGTTTTATCACTCAAGGAACGCAACCTTTTTCTCATTGACCTAACTTAAATTTGGAAACTGACTGCCCGTCACGGCCGTCCTTTCTCCCTTATTTCTCCCCTATCAATGAAGGGTTGCATCTTGATGAGGTACAATCCCTTTTGCTAATCATCAATCACCACATCCTCGATTTCATCACATCATCAATGGCTTTCGCACTGAAAAGGACTACATCTCCACCACTTCTGCACATGAACTGCAGTTGTGCCAGTCCTTTTGCTAATTCAGGCCACTTTTCCACAAGTTGATTATGACCTACAATCCAGAAACCGTGTCACCCTGAATTTATTTCCCTCTATCTCGATCTGACACATTGATATCTAACTGCACTTTAACATCATGGTTTAAGGCCTTCAAAATAGGAGATAAATCAATGCCTCAGATTCAGAAATGTGCCAAATGACATCCCGCAACCCTCTCCTGCAGACTGAAAAATGGAAAAATGCAAATCTGAAAGAAACCCCAAAATACTTGTCAAGCTGTAGATGCCCCAGCAGAACAGAAATGGTACAGATATGTATTTCAGAGAGAAACTGGGCTGGCTTTGCTGAAGCATCAACATTGCTTCCTTCTGCTATTGTCTATTGTAGATACCTAATCAATTGTGTTGATTTATGTGGTCTTTGGTTTTATTTATGGAAGCCATAAAAGCAACAATCTGCATTCAAATGGCAGCTTTCAAGTAGGAAAACATTCCAAGTGTCTTTGCAGGAACCCTACATTGTGGAATTGTGACAGAGTCAGAAATGAAAAATGGGACTAAAAGTTAGGTCAATGAGGTGGGTTTTAAGGGACGTTGTGAAGCTGAAGAAAGATAGACAGCAGATAAGAGAGGTATATCCAGAGATGGGGGCCTTGGATGCAGGAGACATGGCCACTGATTAATATCAGAGATGCATGACAAGCCAGAATTGGATCGGTGCAGAGATCCTGGAAGGTGGTGGAGCAATAGCACATCAAACTCAGGAGAGGCAACAAAAAAAAAAAAATACACGTGAGTAACTAAAGGAAGGTTGGTTGAATGTCTGCTGCACTCTACGTGATGGTCATGATGCCTTTTCATGCTGAATTTGGAATCATGAGATCCTGCTGATATTTTCTCTATGCCCCAACTATGCTGTAAATGAGGGGTCAAGCTGAAACCCCATGTCCTTGGAATACCGCACCGAGCACTGCATCTACTCACTGAGCCATGAGGCAAAGGTGACTGGAGATGATCATTTCTTATGGGGTCTCAAGAAATACTACCCTTGGAGAGAAGGGGGATACCAAGGTGCAGAGCTGGATGAACACAGCAGGCCAAGCAGCATCAGAGGAGCAGGAAGGCTGACGTTTCAGGCCTAGACCCTTCTCCAGAAAAGCCTTGGAGAGAATTTTTTTTCTTTAATAGTTCATGGGATGAGGGCATCGCTGACTAGGCAGCATTTATTGCCCATCCCTAATTGCCCAGAGGGCAGGTAAGAGGCTGTGGGTGTGGAGTTACATGTAGGCCAGACCAGGTAAGGATGGCAGATTTCCTTCCCTTTAGGATATTCGTGAACCAGATGTTTCTTCCCAACAATCAACAACAGATTAATATCATTATTAGACACTTAATTCCACACTTTTTTTTAAAAAAAGCATTCAAATTCCACCATCTGCCATGGCGGGATTCAAACCTGGGTCCCCAGAATACCACCTGGTTTCTGCATTAACAATCCTACGATAATACCACTAGGCCATCGCCTTCCCAATTCAATCATGGATTGACTGTACCTATTGCTGGCAATGATGCTTTATCCTTCCAAGGAAGGTAGCCAGAACTACCTAGAGTTATAGATGTGAATATAAACATAATTCAGTCATCTAAATCAGACAGTGGGAGGAACAGGTTTAGAGGGCCAAATGATCCACCACTGCCCCTATTTCTTGTTACGTTAAAAAGACACAGGCACTTCTGCCATATTGTTAAATTTACAAACTGTAAAAAGTGGTTTTTACCTGATGGTGAGGCAGCCAGTTGCTGTTGCCATCTGTCCTCAATGGGTTCTCTTCCATCCAGGATTTCAAAGCCGATGCCGGGCGGCCCCTGTTTAGTTTTGGAGGCACCATCATGTGGCTGGAATAGGACCTCTTGGAGGAGCAGGAAGGAATGGAGTGCGAGATGCCCATTACTCCAGTTGATCTTCTCAGTCCCCTCCCACAGTTATTGCTGACACTGCCCCAGCCTCCGCTTCCTCCTCCACTCTGCTGTTGGTGGCTGCCCCAGCTCAGAGCCCTGAAGGTTTGCTGCTGCGGGCTGTAGCTGTTCCTTTGGGAGGCGTTAGAGGAGGAGGAAGAGGTGGTGGTGCCTTGGTGAGGATGGTGGCCGAGAGGCGATCTCCTGTGCTGCTGGGCCAGCCCCATCTGCTGCACCGAGGGGAAAGTCCCTCCAAAGAGAGGTCCCAGGTGCACCATCTTCGGTAACAACATGGCAGTTGGCAGGACTCCTTGCTGGAGTAGGTTTTCCTCGCTGGTCTGGCTAGTGGACCATCCTAGAGTGTTAACTGTCGAAGTGCTTCCTCCTTGATCTTGCAGAACCAAACTGGCCGGGGCAGCTAGACAGTCGAGCTGGGAGGAGGACCCATCCCCATTGTTGACCTCAGGACTTTTCAAGGACTCCAGGTTTTGCTCCAGGTAGGGACAGCAAATTGACTGCCTTTTAGAGTCATTCTGGAGCATGTCTGGATTGGCAAAGTGTGTGTGTGTGGGGGGGGAGGTTTTTCTCTCTCTCTCTCTTCTTGCTTGAGGAAGGGGTGCAGAGGGAATAACAACTGGCAAAAAGAAAGAAAGTGTTGGTCGTGGCGTGGGATGTCGATCCCAGCCTAGCCTTGCCCTGCCCTGCCCAGTCACCAACCCAGCGGAGCGATGTTGAAACAGCTGAGACGTCCCAGTCTCCCAACTAGAAATGCACATAAAGAGTGGCCGGGGAGTAGGGGTGTTGGAAAGAAATAAATAAAACGCGTCCGTACCAACCAATGCAACGAAAACGAAAGGAGACGAACCGCGACAGAAATGCGATCACCACCAGTTTTTGTTTTGTGTGTATGTGTCTCTGTGTACGTGTGTGCTTTTCTGCCTCCTCCTTAGTTCCTCATCGATCGCGTCAAAATGGAATAAGCAAGATCACAAGATACTGTTTAATGACCTGCTCATCGCCTCTTTACTCCGGAACTGAAGCTCTGACACTCCGAAGCATTCTGGTTGCTCCAGATTTTTTTTTCCTCCCCTTCCCTTACTCTCTATTTTTCCACTTTTTGAAGAACTGGAAAAAAAATCCTGCACCTGACCTGCGCAGGCAATTTTGGCCCATTTTCGTGTTGTCTCGGACCCCACCCCCAAAGTCCAGCCCCTCTCTCTCTCCCTCCCCGTCCCCCTTTTTTATATTCATGGTGAAATTTGCCCCAGCTTCTTTCTCGAATGCCTTCCCCATCATTCTCTTGAACCGAATGTTTTCTCAAGGCAAATTCCGGAGTTTTACATTGGTCTAAGGCGCCCATGTAGTTTTTATTTTCTCTTTCGCTTCCCCCTGTCCAAATTCCTACTCCCAATCTCTCAGATACTGCAAAGTGTCGGTTCTGGGGGGGGGTCTCATAAGGAAGGATGCGTGGAATTTTGAAGCGTCTCCGCGATGAGACAGCCGCGTCTTGTGTTCCCTGAGCTTGCAACGCAGGCCTTTCGGCCCACCAGATCTATGCTGTCGCATCCGCTTTTCTCCCGTTTGCCTACCGCACAGCCTTCTCGCAAAAAGTACAGCTTTCTGCGGGTGCTGTAAACTTCAAATATAAGCAGAAGGTGCCTGAAAAGACTCAACACCCACCCCTATCAACGCATGTTATGAGAAACTAGCCCCTCCAAAACGGGGTTCCCCGACCGTCTGAGCATTCCCAGTATTTCCTGTCTTATCCTTTTCGACATGACCTTCAGCCTATTTGTGTGTGTTTTTGTTTTTGCTTTGCGTCTTTGCAAAACTTACAACCTCAAATGCGTCAATGTCATTCACCTCAACCACTCCCCGTGGTCGTCAACTTCATTCTCAGAGCGCTTTGTCTCTTTTTCAGAAAAAAAGGCCAATTTGTTTTTGTCTGTTTTGTTCCTTCCCCCATTGACCACTGTATGAGTGTCATTGAAAAGTTGTATTCTTGCATTTATTGCAGTAATGCATTCACCTTTGAAAGATGCACTAACTTGGCAGTTTTTTTTTGTCACAGTCACAAATTCGAATATAAGGCGCTTTTGAAACAGGCCCCCTCCCCACTAGCACCCATGCAAATTCTCAAGAAGCAGGAATGGAGATAAACGTGAACAGTGTTGTCATGTTCTTCCCTAGTATTTCCTTCAGATGGGTGAATCTGAACTTGTGGTTCACAGGTGGCAGTTATTGTGAGATTACAATATTGGGGTCCAAGGGTGAGTTGCAAACAATGCATCCTCGGGGGCAAACCAATGAAAGGAAGAAAGCCAAGTGTCCCTGATGGTCATTCTTTGTGATTGCTTGCACTCAAGGAGTGGCTACATTGGAAGGGATGGAAGGAGAGGGAATGTGCTAGAGTAAGGTTGATGACATGCTATCCAAGGTCCAACAGGTTGTCATCCTACAGCCCTCACCTTGAACTTGTTGTACGCAACTGCGTTGTGTGGCATTGGACCCTGGTCAGTGCCAGCAGTTTCCTTTCACAGCTACACAGCTTCTCCACTGCACCAATGCAGGATAATGGTTCAATCCTAATGCTCCTGACCTCAATGGTGACCTCCTCCTACTGACTGACTCTACCTCCTCCTCTGAAACTATTCATGAACCCCAGTCTTCCATCCTGCTTGGTATTTTTTTTAACAGAAAGAACTCAAATAAAAATAAATGAGCTGCTGAATTTTGTCAAGTGGTTATCCTGCAGAATCTTTGGAATATCTCCTAACTCCTAAACTGCTTCTGGGAGTTGTAGTGTTTGTGTCCTCACATAAGGGAAGTGACAGAAGCATTTTTTGAAACTACAGCTCCCAGCATCCAGCTGTCTAACACCAGGGTTACCATGCAGTTCCTGAAATTTGTTTACGTAATCATTTCCAGGCCACATCTTATTTGGCACTGTGCCTTCTGAAGGACCAATGCCATTGTGTTTCCTGCCTGCCGTTCAGTGTGAAATCCTGAGTTGAAAATGACAGCAAGGAGTCTGCTCAGAGTGGAACCTCCAATATTTGCAATGGACTTTTTCTCATCCCACTGTGAGCATTGTACCTTTATCAGATGTCTCTCATGAAGGGACTGACACTTGCTCATTTCTAATTGCTTTGCCTCTTTTCATGCAATCAGCTGTGTCTCTTCAAGACATATCCCTGCATATCTAGGGTTGATAATGTGAAATATTGTAGAAAAATTGCAAGACTAAAGGAATTCTACTATTTCATCAGTCAATTACAAATATTGACACAGTGTTTATCAAGTGCAAGACTTCTTACAGTCCTTCAAAGATTCTTATCAATGTGCTTTTGACAATATTTCCTTGTCAACAAGAAGTCTGGCTGTTGCCATCTTTGCAAAAGTCCTGCCTATGTCCCTGCCTTAACTTGTCTGCTGTTGCTGAAATACTCATCCTTGCCTTTGATACCCCTAGACTTGGCCATTCCAATACACTCCTGGTCATGCTTCCATATTGTACACGTAATATCTTGTTGTCATCCAAGATTCTGTTAGCTGGGTCCTGAGTCCGACAAAGTTTTAGTGACTTAAGACCCCTGCATTCACTCATCTTATGTTGGTTCCCAGTTCTGGACATCTTCTCAATTTTAAAAATCTGAGTTCTGGTTTTCAAATCCCTTTGTAGCCTCACCAAAGTCAGTAAGAGGCAGTCAGTCTGAAAAAAGACTGCCCCATCGGAACAAAGGCTGAGTTAATATATCTGGGAATTTAGTTCAAAGTGGAAAATCAGCGTGGGGGGGGAAAACCAATGCTTTAAATTCAGAAAGGGGCTCAACAAGGTTACATCACATGGAATACAAGAAGAGTTAGCCCTTTGGAAACAAAAATGGCTTCAAGGCAGGAGACAGAGGGTGGTGGTGGAAGAAGGTTGCTTTTCAGACTGGAGCCCTGTATGCCACAAGGATTGGTGCTGGGTCCACTGCTTTTTGCCATGTACGTAAAGGATCTGGATATGAATGTAGGAGGTATGGTGAGTAAGTTTGCAGACAACAGCAAAATTGGTGGTGTAGTAGACAGAGAAGAAGGTTATCTCAGAGTACAACGGGACCTTGATCAGATGTGCCGATGGGCCGAGTAGTGGCAGGTGGAGATTAATTTAGATAAATGTGAGATGTTGCATTTTGGTAAGGCAAATCAAGGCAGGACTTATCTACATAATGGTAACGTTCTGGGGAGTGTTGCCAAACAAAGAGACCTTGGTTGCAGGTTTATAGTTCCTTGAAACTGGAGTTGCAGATAGACAGGATAGTGAAAGTGATGTTTGGTACTCTTGCTTTTAATGGTCAGTGCACTGAGTATATGAGTTGGGGGGGGGGGGGTGGAGGTAAGTGTTCATATAGGACAAATGGGACAAGGTTAATCTAGGATACCTGGTCAGCATGGAGGAGATAGACCAAAGGGTCTGTTTCTGTGCTGTACGTCACTCTATGACTCTAAGTAATGTTTATTACAATAGATATAGTCTACAAAGCAAGAGGTGAGTCGGCAAGTATAAAACATGCAGGTTAATAAGCTGACCTACAGTGAGACCAGCAGCAGTGACATCACGAATCATAATGTGACAAGTCCATCAAAGCAGCTGACTCGTGAATCGGAATGGTGAATATTTGTTGCCTCCAAATTAAGTAACGTCTTCAGTTTTTGTTTAGATCTCGTGTTTCTCTCTTTTCAAAAACCTGAAAATATCACAGATAGTATTTAAATAGTTATCGTAAACTACAAAGTACAGGGACTGTGGCATAATTAATTGAAAAAAATGATAACAACGTTGTATTACTGCTGCAGCATATGAAGGTAATCCATGGCGAATGCATCTGTAAGAAATATTTGTAGCTGAAAGAATTTTGAATCTGAATTGAGGTGCTGGAGGCTGAGTTAAAGACATTGTACAACAGAGGAGGAAGGCGACCTGGTACGTTTCCTCCAGGAGTCAGCAAAATGAACGTTGGCACATTTTTATGAAAATAGTTCATGACTAACAGCTAAAAAATACATCCTGGTCAGAAATAAGGAAGCTAGGAGGGAGATAAACTAACCATGGTTAACTAGGGAAGTTGAGAAGAGCATTAAAAAAAGAACAAAATTTGGCAAAGATTAGCGATAAGCCAGAGAATTGTGATTTTTTTTGACCAAAACAAAAAGGCAGAGAAAATAAACTTGGAGAGTAAACTGGCAAGTAATATCAAAATGGATGCAAGTTTCTTGGAATCTGAAAAAAAGGAGGCCAAAGCAAACCTAGGCCCCTTTAAGAATAAAGCTGTGGGGAAAAAAAAGGGGAACCAAAAAAATGGCACAATGGTTGAAAGAATACTCAGCCTCAGTCTTGACAGTAGAAGCACACTAAAAACATCCCAAAAATACTAATAAAAATATCAAGGACCAAAGTTGGAGAGGAAATAAATGTAATAACAATCACACAAGAAAAATTACTGGTGAAACTAAAGTGATAAAGGCCAATAAGTTCCCTTGACCTGTTAGCACCCTTAGATGCTGGAAAAATCCCACAGGATTGGAAAACTGCCAAGATAACATCGATATTCAAAAGGGAAAGGATTGAAACAATAGGTTGTATCAGGTTAGGTAGCTGACCGTGTCATCGGTAAAGTATTAGAGTCTATCGTAAAGGACGCAACAGCAGAGTATTTTGAAATACATAATATCATCCAGGAAATCATGTCTGATAAATTTATTAGAATTATTTAAGGTGCTATCAAGCAGGATATGTAATAGGGAACCAATGCAAATTGAATATAATGTGGGAAAATGCACTTGGACAGGTTAAAAATAGGAGCTGAACTTTATTTAAATTAGCAAAGATTACAGAAGCTGCAATATAAAATTTTGCCTCTCCTCATGCATACAGCTATGGGGAGGCGATGGCCTTGTGATATTGTCACTGGGCTGTTAATCCAGAGACCCAGATGACATTCTGGGGGCACCTGGGATCTAGTGATGTCCATGAATCTGTTGCTGATTGTCAGAAAAACCCATCTGGTTCACTCATGTCCTTTACGAAAAAAAAAAAAACTGCCATCCTTACCTGGTCTAGCCTACGTGCAATTCCAGACCCACAGCAATGTGGTTGACTCTCAACTACCTTCTGGACAACTGCGATAGGCAATAAATGGTGCGTAAAAAGCAATGCGCTTATCCCATGAATGAATGAAGAAAATCGTATAAGTTTAGAAGGTAATAAGGAAGGTAGCTAGAATGTTGGCCTTCATTTCAAAGGCAATGGAATATAAAAATAGATCTTGCTTAAAGGTATACAAGGCTCTAGATAGAGCACACTTTTAATATTGTGAACAGTTCTGGTTGCCTTATCCAAAGAAAGATATTTGAGGCAATCTAGAGAAGGTTCATGAGGCTGATCCTGGACATGGAACAATTTTCATGTGAGGAAGTTGACTGAGTTGGCTGTATGCACTGGCATTTAGAAGATTGAGCATTTTGGAAGAAACCTTACTGAAACACAAAAATATTGTTAGGGAGCTGAACAGAGTAGATCTGGAGATATTGTTTCCCATTGTTAGACCAGAGGGTATAACTTCAGGGTATGGGATCACGCAATTTTGACCAAAATGAGAAGGAATCCCTTCTCTTAGAAGGGATTGAATTCTCTAGGAAATACTTTCCTGGAGAGGGCTGCAGAGGTTATATTGTTAAATATGTCCAAAGGTTGAGACTGAATTGGAAATAGCAAGCTTTTGTTGCCTGGGTTTGGGAGGTGCATTAAACTCACTCCTCCTGATTACGACACAAAGGTTGGCTTTGGGTGAAGACTGGATCCATCTTAGACAGAACGCCCAATGTAGTTCAATAGCTTGCTGATACTTAGAAAGCAGGTACTTTGGCAAGATGCCAGCAGCCATCAAACCCTACTGTCATAGCTCGCATTCAGGAAAGCAAGAGATGACAGGTATCTCCTGGTCTGAAAAAAGGAAACATTTTACCTGTATATGACATCTTTATCATGCTTCGATATCATCCTTGAAAAATACTTAGTTGTGCCTATCGTTTGTAAATGAACAGGCTAACCCTCACATGCATGATTTTGAATGACACTGCATTTCTTGACAGATTCCACCTTTTGTCAACAATCTGTGTTGCGCAATGAGTCATTCATAAACACAGAAGGTTCCAAACCCCACAGCTGTGCATGTGTGGGTGTGCGTATTATAAGTCCCGAGGCGAAGGAAGCGTCTATATTGTGTGAAGAATCTGACTTACCTACATGCTATAATGGTCTTTACTTGTAACACAAAAATTTCCAGAGTCCTTACAAAGGTGGTAATTATTAAAAATTGGCTACCTAAGAAATTGTCTTGACACTGTTTAGTAATTAGGAAATGGTGACTGCTACTCAGTCAAAGTCCTCTCCTTTGCCACTGTGCCTATCTATGAACAAGGCAAGTCCGCCATGTATTCCAGTGCAAAGTACAAGGTCAAGGGCAGTGTTGGGAATTTGAGGAACAAATGGGTGATGCTAAACACACACAAGCGTTAAAAACCTACTGTTGTGTTTCTGGAATTGTGGACAGCTCACTCTGATCGAAGCAATAGAGCAATATTTGTAGATGAATGGGTAAAGATCCAAAACAAGTTGAAAATGGACATACTCATTGAAAGGTGCCCATGTCAAAATGTCCAATATCCCCAACTTGACTCAAATTTGGAATAAGAACAGTACAGAATAGCTTTAAAGTAACCTGAAATTTACATTTTAGCAGTTGATGCAAAGTTAGAGTATTTTGAAGTCATAAATGCAAATTATTGAGAGTATGTATGAAAGCAGTGCTAAGGTAGAACATCAGTCATAGTTTTCTTGAAAGGGAAATCAAAGCCCATCGGAGCAAAGGTCATTTCATTCAATTTCTAACAGCCAAGACCATGACAACTCTCGGGATCATCTCTTTCATATCTTTCAACATCCACATTCACATTCTAGTCTGTGTCCAGTTCTCCTATATTCTTGTTCTATTTGCAGCAACTGTCAAGTGATTTTCGTCACTGTTACGCTTAAGGCACTGTAGCTGTATCATGTGGAGTTAGATATGCACAATCATGGACAGCAAAAGACAAGTTGCCCACGGTGCGCAGTTGCATTCCCCACCACTCCAAGCAGTACACTGTTCCAAGGAATAGATAGATAAAACTCTTTCCAATCTTTCGGGAGAAATATGAAAAAAGCTCCCCTGAAGTGATTGAACCGAATCCAGAAGATGTGATCAGCATAACACTGTCTTCTCAGAGGGTATCCCGCATGAGCCAAAAAATCTGTCCAGTTCTTGCGTGAAGGGTTTCAGCCACTTTGGCTCAGCTGCAGCGACCTGTTGTACAAGTCCAATCCTTTTTAGTAAAAGAACCATCTCCTCATATAGGACTTGGCACAAACTTCACTAATGACAGTAAAACAAAAGCCATTGGCCAGAAACACAGAAGGTGCCACTACATGTTGGCAAGATGCGGTACTTAACACAGTACAAATTATAATCAGTCTATCCTTTGATCTCAGTTTATGAATATACAATTATCTGGTTTAAAAAAAACTTCTACTTTTGAGTGACTAACTCTGGAGTCTGCACCCTCAAACATGTGAAGGGGAGAAAAAAAGTGTCCATTGAAGAAACATGATAAAATAGCACCTGCTTTAAAATGTGTGTCGAATTAGCTAACAGCTAATTTCTTGTGATGTCTCCCAGTTATTAGGCCATGTTCACACATGGCAGAAGAGTGGCCAGAAAGGACTAACCCTCAACAGGGCACAAAACAGCAGGAATGAGGAAACACACTCCTAACAAATTAATGATAAAACTGTCTGGTCAGACCATCTGTATTTGCACAAAAAAAAACGATGTACTTATTTTGCAAATTTTATGTCCGAAAGTGCTTCATAACTAAAATTCAGTAGTTCTGCAGTGCTGTCCATGGTGTGACATAGGGAAATGGCAGTCACAACAAAGATTCCACAAATAGCAATGTCTTAACAGCCAGATAATCTGGTTTTTGTGATGTTGTTTGAGCAGTAAATATTGGTCAAGGGCATGGGGAATAATGCCCCACCCTTCTTCAAAATAGATCCACAGGACTTTTCATGCTCACCTGACACTGCCTCTGTTTTAACATGTCATTTGGAAAACAGCACCAAGATTTTTATGCTCAAGGCCGTGACAGAAGAGAGGGGGGAAAACAGAAAATGACCATTCCTTCATAACTTTCAGTCTTCAGCAAACTGCTTATGCAAGGCGATAAAGGTGAACAAATAGAATTAGCATCACTTTTTAATTGTGATCATGACTAAGTCCATTGATTTGCAATGAGTGAATTAATTACATTTAATTTTATGAGATTCCAAAGAGCAAGACGTAGGAAAATGGCAGTCAATTTGCACACACAAAAATTCCAAAAACTGCAACGTGATAACAGCCAAATAATCTGGATTTTTGTGATGTCAGGTACACAGTAGATGAATGGAAAAGGAAAGAAAGAATAGATTCAGAGACAGAAAAAGAGATACAAAAGCAAACTGTGTTACATTCGGTACACACCATTAATTTACTCAAGTTCAGGCCTAAATGTGGAGAGCAAGTTAAACCAGCACACAAAATTAGAATCAGAGTCCAAGTTTTTGGAATTATACATTTTGTCCCATGCACAAATACGTTCAACTTAGGCTCAGTAGCTGCAGTAACAACACTGAATCCTTATGCAAGGGAGATGAACAAAATTTGGAGGTGCTGAATCTTGACAGTGGGGGTGGCCAAACACAAGCCAGAAAATGTAACTTTCTTTGTGCAATTTAAACGAAGTATAACTAACTACAGACACTTCGAACTTGACGTGATTCCTCAAAGTATGGTCCCACTGTGGCTAAGCCCTTAAGAAAGACTATAATGTTTAAACTTTCAGCTTTCTTTATTTTTAACTAAGAAGATCTGCAATGTCTAACTTTTATTTTGTATGTTTTACACTATATTGTAATTACTGCAATGTTTAACTTTTACCTTTGTTATTTCTTTCTTTCTACCCCTTTCCTCAGAATCTGTACCTAGGTACTTGGTCCGAAGATGGCGCCTTGTGTGGCGACATTATACAGTTTTCACCATACTCCTGTATTTTGTGCTCGAGTACATATGACAATAAAATCAAAATTAAATCAAATTATGCATAATATACATGATCTTGAAATCTCACTGTTGTTGCGACTTGTAACATGATTTGTTTTCAGTCATTTACTTGAAGTATGCATTCTACACCCATTCCTTCCTGTTCTGACCCATTTCCCGTTACTCAAGTTCTCACCAATCTCAGTCTGTCCCCTCTTCCTTCAAGTTAGAGTCCATTGTGAACAGGGATAAACTGATCTTGAAAATGGGAAGCAGCAAATGATACACCCAATGTTCACAAAGATACACACACAGCTCGTCATCAGTCAGAAGTGAAATTTACTGAAGGAGGAACAATTGAAGATTTAGTTGAATAGAGACTTCTTTCTTAAGGAGAAAAAAGAAGTGGTTTTGAGAGGGCACAGAGCAGAAGGAGTGTGCAAGGAATTCCAAAACCTGGAGCAAAGCCTATGTGAGGGCCTGACTGCTCATCCTGCAGTGACGGGGTAGAAAATAGTGAGAATTAAAAGCAAACTTGGAGGAATACTGTAAAGCTAAAATACGCAGATACAAGGAAGCTGTAACACATGCAGAGAATAGTGGAAAACTTCAGCGGGTCACGTACAGAGCATAGATGCTCTACAAAACGCCACATATCAGTGGGCCTTATTGGACAACATGACATAAGTTGGGGAATCCTGAATGAGCTGAATGACTGAGCTTGTGAACCCCAGTAGAGGGTGGAGAAAAAGAAAATGTTTTTGATCTTAGACATCTTGTTCATTAGGTATCATCGGCACATTCGCAAAAATTCAGCTCTATCAGGGTTACCCATCCTGACTGTAAGATGACTGGTCACAGGAAACATCATATTGAAGATCAAGTTTTTTTAATTGATCAATACCCCTGGTGCTCAGTTTCCACCAAGACCTCACGAGGTAATTGACATTTGGTCTATTTTTTAAAACAGTAACATTAGACTGAAAGTCCCACAGGAATTTGGGCAGTTCTTTCCACAGGCAATTTGCAGGATGCAATAGGAAACAGTGGGAACTAACTTCAAATAAAATCATGGTATATTTCAGCATGAGCAGCTTTTGGAAATCAATATTCATAAACCAGTGGCTCATCGTTGTACATAATCCAGAGGAGAGTGGAACAATCCAGTCACAGGATAGCCCTGCTGACTTCATGTTCTGGAGTTTAGGATGAAAAAGTCAAAGCTACAAGGAAAGTATATTTCACTGACATGTCAGCAACGACTTGGTTGCAATACCACCTCTAACATGGCTAAACATACAATAATGTTACACGCAACAAAGTTTGACATGGAGTGACAAAAGAAGAAATTAAAGGTAGATGAGCATAAGGTTGGTACAAGATTTGACAAGCTTCTTAAAGGAGAAGAGCGAGATGGAAGTGCAGCAGGGGAAATGCAGTGAAGCTCTGGAAGTGAATTCCACAGTTTAGATCCTGGGCAGCTAAAATGATGGGGCAACGAAAAAATCAGTGATAAAGGGGCCAGAACTGGGAGGAACTCAGACGGCTCGGCCAAGTTCAAAGTGCCCATGTCTTAACTCTGCGTCGTTTTCTCCATTTGCTTCCCCAGAGTAACTGGGGCACACCTTCCATGCATTGCCAAACTACCTGAACAGACACAGTAGTGGGGAGAGCAAAGAATCTATACTGCTTTGAGAGTCTGCAGACCAGGCAACAAGTTACCCTATTGCTCTCGCTTCATTCATCAACTCAGGGTGGCTCTGCTGCTGTAATAGCCAATCTACACGCAGAGAGGGAGAGAAAGAAGACAGGCCCTGATAACAAGACTCATTCTGGTACATTAATACCAAAGGAAAAAGCAAGCAACAAATCAGAGCTGGCATTTTTTATTAAATTCAACTTACTGAGAAGCCTAATTTTATTCAATCTTTGTTATTAGAAGTAGCTTTGCATAAACAGGCTATTTATTTGGGCTGCCACAGCAGGGAAAACAGAAAATTCTATTAAAAATAAATATTTCCTGTGGGTTTAGAAAAAAAACACTAAACTATCCAACTTTTAAATATACTTTTATAAAATTAAGTCACTTATTTTGATATGCTTGTTTCAGCCACATGCAAGAGCATAAAAGTTCCCTCTGTGGGGCAGAAGCTTGTGAAACTCCACTGAATGCCAAGCTTAACTTGTCACTACATTTCCTTCTTCCTTGTGGCCTGAAATATCACAGGACCTGGCAAAAGAATTTTTAGTCTGCACTAAAAGTTGCCAAGAATCTAATTTGCTTACAAGGTCCACAGAGATCACTTCAGATCCCACCCATGTTTCTGATACTCTATGTCGATCTCTTTTATAATCTGCACAGCCAGGCGTTTCTTACCGACCCGAGATTGAGTGCTTTCTCCTCTCGAGCAAATGCCATGAGAATGCTGTTCAACATACAGGTTCTCCCAGCTTTCAGACAGACACCGAGGGGGCACAATTAGAACTCTGCATCCTACAATCAGAGAAATCACACCCTGCCAAGTCACGGTGTCGCACGTCCACGGCAAGTCTCAACCAAGGCACTGCTCGAGACCTTGGCCGCTCGCAGGAAAGTGCTGAGGAGTTTGAAATATGGATAAAAACGTAGTAAAAGAGATTAAACAATGTAATACCAATTAAAAAACGAGCAGAGATATTCAGTCCATGTCTAAAAAGAAACCAGTGGGACCGGAACAACTGGGGCTGGATTCGAGGTCAGCTCTCCGGAAGCACGGTGACGTCCCAGAGTGCCAATTCCATTAGGGGCTGAAGTGAAAACAGTCTATCTCAGCTCACACCTGTTCAAATCTCAGCAAATCACCACTTTAGTCACTTCCAGAGTCCTCGTAGCCTGCCTGGAGTTCTTCCTGGTCATCTTCTTGCTCAGGGTAGTTGAGAATCCGGCGGTTTGCTTGGATCAGATATTGCTGTTGTCTGAAGTAAACCTTTAAGGCCCCTTTGATGGCAATGAAGGCAATCCCGCCCTAAACAAGGAAGGGTGGGAGAGAGAGACATACACACAGAAAGTGACTCTTAATGCACAGCAAGATAACTGCAAAGTGCCATGGATCCATAACGCTTATTCTAGTCATTTTCAGCCCGACTGTCCTTGCTTTACAACGCCATTCATATATACACCAGCAACTCGAATTTCACAAGACAGGAGACAGCCATTTGTACTCTCTCAATGATCTGTCCATATCCCATTATACTGGCTTTCCCCACTGTTTTACCCATTTTGTTGAACAACTTTCCACAGCACTGTAATATTTGGATTCAGCATTCTGTTGCTATCACTGACTCATCATTTCAACTCCTGACAATTTTCATCCAACCTCCTCCTTCACTGTTCTATTGATAGCCTCCCAATTACCAAGCTGCTCCTCAGTGAAAGCAGTTTACCCGCCCCTTTGCAAACCTCAACAAAACCACTCAATTCGCTTCACTCCAATTCAAAATTCTTTGGTTGAAACCATCCATCATCAATGAGACAGCTTAAGCCCATGCAACATTGGTTTATTTCTTAACAAATATAAGAAAACCATTGGCACAAGTATACAGAGCCTTGTGTCGGTCTTACAGAATTCACTTTGGATTATTCTCAAATTAACCTCGGTTGAATTTACAGTGGTTCAGACTGGACACTTCCTCTATCAGTGTAAGACTTTCAAAGAGAACACAAAATCTTGATTTTCCTGATTTGCTTTTCCCCTCCAAGCGTTTGCTATGAACACAACACGAGCCCCTTGATCAGAAACCTCTGATCTTGCCCCAAGACAGGAGACGATTGCAATGGGATTACACTGTAAGAGTATTGAAATTTAACTGCAATTATCCAAAGGCTTTGCTGACAATATACCCACTGACTTACACAGTTGCCCAAGAGGACTGCAACCAATGCAGAGTGGTTGGAGGGCATAGTTTTTAAGTGAGAGAAGGATTTAAAAGGTACCTGATGGGGCAATCTTTTCCCAAAAAGGCTGGTTCATATACGGAATGAACTGCCAGAGGAAATGGTAGAGGCAGGTACAGTTACAAAATTTAAAAGACATTTGGACAGGTACATGAATAAGGAAGGTTTAGAAGCATATGGGCCAAATGCAGGTAAACGGGACTGGTTTAGTTTGAGAAACTTGGTCAGCATGAATGAGTCGAACCGAAGGGTCTGTTTCTACGGGTGGCTTATAAGATCTGAACAGTATGAAACTATATTCTCTTGACTTGAGGTGATATCATCGAAATATATGAAGATTGTAAAGAGCTTGACAGGACAGGTTGTGCGAACTTGTATACGCCCTTTTGGAGAACTTTCCACATTGACAGGGCATGAGTTATTTTGTTAGTGAACAGAGAAGCCAAGAGGTGAATGACCAGCTCATCTACTTTTGACAGTGTCCAACGTGGAACGAATGGCAAGTGAGGGAACCAGATACACCCCTTCCAACAATATCACGAGATCAATGGAATGGAAAATCGAGTCGTAACCATGGTTTTAGCTCTTAACCTGAAGGACAGGACAAGCCACAATATGCTTCACGTTCAGCATCAGCTTAGAAAATGTACTCAAGCTGGGCTTGAATGATGCACATCTATAATAAAGATATACCAAGATGAGTTATGTTTGCATTGAGGAAATGCAAAGCCTTAAAGTCAGCCTCACTCAAGATGATGAGCCAAAGCAGTGCATGATCCAGAACAAACAAAGACCAATGCTGCAAGTGAAACTGAGTCCCAGCACAAGTCAATGCATTCGGCACAGTTGGGGGGGGCGGGGGGTGGAATTCAAGGACATGGGTATGGATACTCACCAAGATAGTTCGCTGGAGATTGGAGTGCACACCACTGAACAGGAGCTTGCCAACCATGCTGGAGATTGTGGGGAACACAAGGGCACCACACAAGATGCGGGAGACGGACATGTGGTCACTCTGATAGCTCGTCTCAGCTGGTACTCGAGGAATGGGGCATCCTAAACCTGCATAATGTTGAAGCATCAACACAACCTGAATAATGCACAAAATGAAGGTGCTGCATGCACACCCAGTCAAACTGCTAGTGCAAGGATGACTTCATTGTTCATTTCTCAATGCAGCCTGAAACAACTAAAAATGACACCAATCAGGTCCTGGCAGCATCTGTGGAGAGAAAACTATGTTAACGTTTCAATTTCAGTGATGCTTATTCCAGATGTTTTCTCCTTACAGATGCTGTCAGAGCTGCTGAGTTCCTCCAGCAATTTCTGTTTTTGTTTCAGATCTCCAGCATCTGCAGTTCTTCGTTTTATCTATCAGGTCCTCTCCAGCATTTACCAATTCATCATTTTCAATTGTACCACTCAAACAAGAGAGAAGATGGACAATCGCAGCAAAAGGTGGACACACAATGTGGTTAGAAAACATCAAATGCCATGCAGAAACGGGAGAGATGGTGTCAGAAATACCATGAGAACAAGAGACTCCAAGATTGAAGAGTGGATGAGACTAATGGAAATACTGGGAGGTTAAAAGAAAGAAAAGACAGTGACACAAGATACACAGTTGTCTGAAACATCCCAAGACTCTTTACAGGAACATTGTGTTTGCCAATTTGTACAAGGCCACTTAAGGAGATCATAAAGCATCTGGAATAAAGAGGTCAATTTTAAGAAGGTTCTCAAAAGAGGAGGGACAGGTTAGCAAGGCGGAAAGATAATGTCAGAGCTGAGAACCAAGTCAGCAGTCGGCACTACCATCAATCGATTAAAATTAGGGATCAGGTGGCCAGGATTAGATCACTGCAGAGATCTTGGAGAGTTGCAGAGTTGGAGGAGGTACACAAATTGGGAGTTGGAAGGCTATGCAGAGATATGAAAATGAACAAAAGAATTTAGTTTTGGTATGACATCACATCTGACGTGCATCAGCCAAAACAGATGTCATTAATGCAAAAACAGCTGGTTATCAATGAGCATTTTCCATCCATGAGAAACGAGCAGATGATATAACCATTTCAAATCTCGGATTCCTGTCTATGGTGACAATTCACAGCGAACAGTGATTCATAGGCTTAGCCTGCAGTCTCACCTGGGAAAATGTTACTGAGAACCTGCAGCTTGCTGGAGTATTTTCGCCACATGCGAAGCACAAAGTCCTCCCACCGGATCATCTTGGCCAGAATAAGCATCACAGGAATGGTGGGCAGGCCCATCAGCAGGAACAGTGGGTCTGCCCGCTCCATTAGGTCCAAACCTTTCTTGTGTCCGACAACCTGCAGAAAGATCAACACAGATCAAGTTACCGAACAATGTTCTCCAAAACCCAATTTGTTTGCATCTGATTACATAGGATATTTGGCAAAGAAACCAGAAAGTCAGCCCAGGCATTTCACTCAAGCCTCCACCCATCTTTCCTCATTGAGATTCACCATCTATTCCCTTCTCCCTTAAATGCTCACTTAACATCCCCTGCAAGAAATCTAAACCATTTACTTCAATTATTTTGTGTTGTAAAGAGTTCCACATTCTGTGAAAAGACGACATCTCTTCTGAATTCCTTGTTGGATTTCTTGGTGTCAATTTTATTTAACGCTCTCTCGTCATGCTCTTGCCAGCATTCTCTCCATTGATGACCACAAATATCAGAATGGGTGAATGAGACTGTTTGACTGTCTTCCTTCATCCTTCCCTCAAACCCTTCAACTCTCCGTGCACCATCTGTGTCTTAAATCAGCGCAAAGGTTCCAACTCAACTGCTTTTGACCCCACAGTGTTGAGCAAAAAAAGTCCCCTATATCAGCTGTTCATTTCTGTTCTTCATCTGCCACGGCTTAACTTCTGATATAAAGAGGAAATATCTCAAAAACAATTACCTACTTTTACATTTATTCCTAACAATAGAAAACTTTGCTAAATAGATAAAAATCTTATTTTTCTTATGTGTGAGATCTCAGCTCAGTTTTAAGAGCTACATTATTTGAAGGGCAGACAAACCCTGAAAGGGGGGGTGATGGACATAAGGACCTAGTGATCTAAGGTTGCATGGCACTGCAATACTGTGGTAGAAAAAGCAATCGTGATCCTTTATTTTCTAAATAGAAGCAGACAGTCTACAGCCAACTAAGCTATGGTGAATCTTTCAAAAAACAAAAAATGCTTAGCCTCAACTGTAAAATGTACTGTCCAGTTCTAGACACCACAATTTGTAGGAAGAATGTGAAGGCATCAGAGAAGATACAGAAAAGATTTCCAACAACGGCCCAGGATGATGGACTTTAGTTAAATGGATTGATTAACAAGAACTGCCTCAGCTTTGCCACGGAGAGGTTTGACAGCAGATTTAACGGATAACCTTAAAAACTAAAAGGGGTGTGAGCTGAGAAACTATTAAGAAACCACCACAAGCAAAATGTTCGAGATCCAGAGGACACCAACGGGAACAAAAAATTGAAAAGAAGAAACGGTAACATGACAAAAAACATTTTGACGCAGCAAGTGGTTAAGGTCTAGAATTACTGTTCGAGAGTGTGGTGGTGGCAGGTACAATCATGGCTTTCTAATTAAAAGGGAATGAAATGTGAACGACTTGCGCCATCTTGGGGAAACTCACCATGTTGAAGACAGATGTGGGGTCTCTGTTGTGTCTGAGGCCAACTGCTCAGAGACTGAGTCAAGATTTACCTGGAAGCAGTTGAGTCCTATACTCCACGATGCTTCAGACGCTAAGGCAACTTGGAAGTGTCACCTCAAAATCTTGGACAAGATCCCACCAAATTTGAAGGCAAGAAAGATAGTTCTGTAGCAGCACCCTCTCCCAAAGCAATGTGGCCAGCATGGAGACATTAATCACTCAAAATCAGCTTCCACTCATATGCCTGAGACCAGTTTCTCAAAGACCCCCACAGTCCTACTTGGGCCTTGGTTGGCACAGAAGACTCCAAGTAAGTCAGAATCAAATATCCCTGTTGACTCATGGGAGCCAATAGTTTGTAACCAACTAAACCAGAGAAAGCTCTTCTTTTGAAGGAGGAGGATGGGAGGGACCTGGGCAGGGAATGAGCACAGCAACAGATTTGGTTGCAAGCACATAGTGGTGGCCTTTAGGAAGTGCCGTGAACGTAGCAGTTAGAGTCATAGAGTTATACAGCACGGAAACAGACCCTTGGGTCCAACTTGTCCATTAGAACCAGATATCCTAAATTAATCCATTCCCATTTGCCAGCATGTGGCCCATATCCCTCTAAACCTTAACTACTTGCTGCGTCAAAACGTTTGTCATGTTACCGTTTCTTCTTTTCAATTTTGTTCCCATTGGTGTCCTCTGGATCTCGAACATTTTGCTTGTGGGGGTTTCTTAATAGTTTCTCGGTTCACACCCCTTTTAGTTTTAAGGTTATCCGTTAAATCTGCTGTCAAACCTCTCCGTGGCAAAGCTGAGGCAGTTGTAGTTAAATGGATCGATTAACAAATGTCCATCATCCTCGGGCCATTGTTGTAAATCTTTTCTGTATCTTCTATGATGCCTTCACATCCTTCCTACAAATTGTGGTGTCTAGAACTAGACAGTACATTTTACAGTCGAGTCTAAGCATTTTGTTTTTTGAAAGATTCACCATAGCTTAGTTGGCTGTAGACTGTCTGCTTCTATTTAGAAAATCAAGGATCACGATTGCTTTTTCTACCACAGTATTGAAGTGCCTTGCAACCTTAGATCACTATTCATGTACCCATCCAGATGCCTTCTAAATGCTGTAACTGTACCAGCCCCCACCACTTCCTCTGGCATCTCATTCCATATAATGCACCACCCTCTGCGTCAAAAAGTTGCCCCTTAGATCCCTTTTAACTCTTTCCATTCTCACCTTAAACCTGTGCCATCTACTTTTGGACTCCCCTAGCCCTGGGAAAAGATCTTGGCTAATTACCCTATCCATGCCCCTCATGATTTTATAAATCTCTACAAGGTCACCCCTCAGCCTCCGATGCTCCAGGGAAAATAGGCACAGCCTATTCAGCCTCTCCCTGTAGCTTAAACCCTCCAACCCTGGCAAAATCCTTCTAAATCTTTTCTGAACCCTTTCAAGTTTCACAACAACCTTCCTATAGCAGGGAGACCAGAATCGATAGCAGTATTCCAAAAGCGGCCTAACCAATGTCCATACAGTTGCAACATCACCTCCCAACTCCTATACGCAATGCACTGACCAATAAAGGCAGGCGTACTAAACAGTTTCTTCACTGTCCTGTCCACCGAGAACTCCACTTTCAAGGAACGAATGAACCTGCACTCCAAGGTCTCTTTGTTCAGCAACATTCCTCAGGACCTTGCCATTAAATGTATAAGTCCTGTCCTGATTTGCCTTTTCAAAATGTTTATCTAAATTAAACTCCATTTGGCATTCCTCAGCCCATTGGCCCATCTAATCAAAGTCCCACTGTACTCGGAAGTAACCTTCTTCACTGTCCAATATCCTTCCAATTTCAGTGTCATCTACAAACTTACTCAGCATATCTCCAATGTTCACATCCAAATCATTGATATAAATGATGAAAAGCTGTGGACCCAGCACCAATCCTTGTGGCACACTCCTTGACACAGATCTCTATTTTGTAAAGCAACCCTCCACCACCATCCTCTGTCTTCTACCTTCAAACCAGTTCTGTATCCAAATGGCTAGGTCTTACTAGATTCCACGCGATCTAGCCTTGCTAACCAGTCTATCATGAGGAACCTTGTCAAACGCCTTACTGAAGTCCATACAGATCACGTCCACCTCTCTGCCCTCATCAATCCAACTTCATTACTTCTTCAAAAAAAAACTCAATCAAGTTAGTCAGACACGATTTCCCATGCTCGAAACCATGCTGATTATCCCTAATCAGTCCTTGCCTTTCCAAATACATGTAAATCCTGTCCCTCAGGACTCCCTCCAACAACTTACCCACCACTGGTGTCAAGCTCATGTCTATTGTTCCCTGGCTTTTCCTTACCACCTTTCTTAAATTGTGGCACCATATTAGCCAATCTCCAGTCTTCCAGCTTCTCACCTGTGGGTTATCGATGATACAAATATCTCAGCAAGGGGCCCAGCAATTGCTTCCCACAGCGTTCCAGAGTACACCTGAACAGGTCCTGGGGATTTATCCATCTTTAGTGAGTTTTAAGACATCAATCATTTCCACCTCGGTAATATGGACATTTTAAGATGTTGCTATTTACTTCCCCACGTTCTTTATTTTCCATATCATTCTCCACAGTTAAGTACGGATACAAAATACTTGTTTGTTGTCTCCCCGTTCTCCTGCAGTTCCCCACAAAGACAGCCTTGCTGATCTTTAAAGGAACCCCATTCTCTCCCTCATTCTCTTGGCCTTAAAATGTATTTGAAGAATCTCTCTGGAGTCTCCTTAACCCTATTTGCCAGTTGTTGCAAAATCTATCAAACTGGAGTCAAAGGATCTGATTCTTAATCCAGGGAATTGCCCCAAACAAAAACAGGATGATTATTTGGAGAAAACGAAAAAAATAATGGAGTATGGAGAAAATGCAGGGCTTAGGGAGTAGCTACACTGTTCTAGCCAGCCTGGAGATGACAGGCTGCATGTTCTCTGTTTCTGCTGTAAGCAAGGCGCACTTCATTTGCAACACCTTAGTGCATGCAAATATTCTTATATTTTGTTAAAATAAACCAATCTGAACCATTTGTGATAGCTGACAATAGCAGGTAGGTATCTATTGAATAAATCCAACAACATAAACCACATCCTATTCCTCAACTATGTTTACAAACTTTTAATACCCCAAATTTAATTCCTTTCTCCTTTCATTTCACTCTTCAATGGCCTTAGAGCTTCCTTTTATTGGAGCTTCCTCAAGCCCTACTCATAGCTGCTCTCATCAGCATCCCCATTTACCTTCACTCCACCAATGGCAGCTATGCCATCAACTATCCACAATCTTGGTTATACGCTCCCTCTAATTTTCCGTGCCCTTGAGCAGACCCAAGCAGTTGATGCATGGCAGCAGCTTGTGGAACTGGAAGTCAATACGTCCACGTGCCAAGGGATGTGCACCGACCCTCTGAGCAGAGGCCTCATCATGCAGCTTCGATGGAACATTGCTCATAACTAGGAATTCCTTTTCAAGGCTCCTCTGCCTCCCTTCCTCCCTCTAACTTTCAACAGCAACCATAGCAATGCTTTTGGCTTTCCTTCCCAATATCTTCTTTTGCTCAATGATCGTAACGTACATGAACAATGTTAAATAAATAGCTTTTATGGCAACAGGATAGCGGCACAAAAATAAACAAGTCTTGTTTCAACTGTGCAAACAGTTAGGAAGACCACATTTGGAATGCTGCACTAAGCTTTAGTCTTCATATTTAAAAAAGGAGACAGCACACCAAAAAAAACTCATTCACAAGATCAATCTCTAGTTTCAGGTGGTTGTCCTATGACATGAGGTTCAATAAATTGAGCCTATTTTTTCGGGTGCTGACAATAATGAGAGATGGTCTAACTGAAACGGACATAATTCTCAAGGGGCTTGATGGGATAGACATGGAGATTGTCCTAGTATTCTAGATTTTGCTGATCAGTCTCTGCACAAGGGTCCAATCACTTAGGTCTGAGATGAGGAGAAATTACTTCACGTAATGAGTTCTGAACTTTTGTAGCTCCTCACTGCAAAGGGTGTGGATGCTCCATTGTCAAAAACATTTAGGGTGCATGGATATATTTTTGGTTTATCAGGGAATCAAAGGGTTTGGGGAGTGAGTAGGAAAGTTGAAGCTGAAGAGGCTTCTTGAACGCCATATGGTCTGCCCCTATACATATTTATTGTGTTCTTGCACAGAGTAAATGGACATCCACGTAATGAAGCCAACAGCCAAAGCCAGTGGAGGCTGATGTTTAATCCAGTGTAATAATGTGATAATCCATAATTCGCTTTTCTCAACCTTGCAAGGAATGCCAGTGTTGATGAAGGGAATTTTCCTACATAGTCACCTAGTGTGAGCACTTACTGCTCCAGGCCACAAACAGCACAGTTACAGGCATGGCCCAGCTCACTTCATATTGTCCCTTCTTCTCATGACTAACTATCCTGTCAGTTACTTGAAACAAACTGACAATTTACTTTGCTGCGAGGCCTTCCTAATGGGTTGACATTGTCCATGTTTTGCTGCACTCACAGTCAAATAGTAGTAGAATTTTTCTCCCAATAGTCAGGGTGAGGGTCAAATGAAGGTCCCTGTGGACCTGACTGACTCCATTAACAAGTTCTCTACATTTTGACATGTACATCCAAAAACATGATTACTCTTCGCATTTCTAGAGGTGAACATGAACATATCTTGCAACAACTTAAGCAACTCGAACGCCCCAAACGTCAAGTTTTCCTGCTCCTATGATGCTGCTTGACCTGCTGTGTTCATCCAGCCCCATGCTTGTTATCTCGAACGTTAAGCCAGGTGCATTTTGCTCTGAGGAAGTCAATGTCATGGGTGAAATAGAAGTAACTGTTTGGCTGCTTCAGGAGTGCAACCAACCCATGTAGGCAGGATGGCGATATGCAGCTTTTTAGTTTGCAACTATGCTATGAGGCAAAAAGCAGACATGCCTGTGAAGCTTTCATACCCTTTTCAAAATACAAGTAGAGCATAAAATTGATACGCAATTACAAGACATGCAAGCTACGAATGCAAATGGAATAGTTATTTGATACTTTAACACCTCAATGTGACAGAGCTACTCAATAGTAATGATCACCGAGTGCGTTTTTTCCCCACAGCTTAGGGTCACAGACTTAACTCATAGTCCCCATTGCAATACAGATGTCCTTGTTCACACAAGGGGTGCCTTGACCAAGTCAGGGTCTGACTTAATTATTGATAGGAAGTGGCCAGGAAGCGAACAATTTGGTGGCTCCAGGAACAATGAACTTGATATGGGAATGCCGACCTGCATCACAGTCACTGCTCCATACGTCACTGCTGACCAATATACGGTCCCCACCACAATGCTGGCTGCTGCAAAAGGGCTGGCTTTGGACAGAATGCGGTCAACTTGATGCAAGGAGTAAACAACTGGACCTGAAGAACAAAATTACAAAGAACACCATGAAGAAAAGTTATGTACAAAGGCAACCCTTGTAAAACTACAGCATACTCTGGGTTCTTTTCCTACATTGCTTTGAAAGCAAGGCTGGTTGTGTGGCTCCTGTTTTGAAAACTTTCTATCAAGGCTTAAATATCTTCTGGCGCTCAGACAGGATTGGGTAACTTTCATTTTTGCTCTTCTTGTATTCATCTCCAGTTTATTCATATGACTGCAGTCAGTGTTTGTTTTCTAGTACTTTCTGGTATCTGTCCAGTCTCATTCTGCAAGCCTAAAAAGATACCTTTTTCCTTGGCACTTCACACTGTTAAAGCAAGATTCAAAGCTACAGAGTCTCTAACTCAGACTCATTCATTCCCACACTTCAAACTGTTCCGAAATGACTTCTTCAGCTCCCATTCTAACATTAAGACTCAGCTTTTTAAACTAAGTTCACCCCTATTAACATCTCCTCCTTGGGCTCGCTGGTCACAGTCTTTGGACAATTCTTTACACTGAACGGATGAAATCAAGATTGATCACTAAAACAGCGAGACAGTTCCCCGTCATGGTTAACAAACTCAGCAGTGCACCGGTGTATCAATCAACCATTCATGAACACAATTTAGAGGTCTTGAATTATTACAATACGTTCCAAGTCAAGATCAGAGCAGTAGGCTCAATTACAATGATCCAGACGGAGATCTAGCTACGATCTTGCGAGTTGTGTATCGCATAGTGTTTCAATTCTTGTTCTGCCAAGTTGGGGCAATAGCAACGTAACACTATAGAATTTAGTTAGTATGCAACCCAAACGATGGGTCCCTTAATGAAAAATACGAAGGAGCTGATTAAAGTTTATTCAAAAGGGCCTTTTTTGGGGGAGATTGAATTTAAGCCATGGTATAGGACAGATACCATATCTTCGGTTCAGCTGGGCAGAATGGATTCTGATGAAGTAGCTAAACATACATAATGCACATAGGAGGGCTGAAAACCAACAGATTAGTACATAGGGGTTGGAAAGAAGTCTTCTGTAAATTTTCCATTTCTCATGGGGGAGCTGAAGACCTAGAGACAGCGGAGGAGATCAAAGTCCAGTACGCACCTAACTTTGGGAAGACTATCAAATATTCAGTGTTGCACTGTGGACATGCCACTCGACCTGTGCTGTTCCCCTTCTGCTTCTCATCCAGCCATCGTTGTAGGCATGCCTGGTGTATCCATTTTGTGGATCCTTTACACCGACATGGGCTTACCCATTCTGCAGACCGATCGTCAAGGTCAGTGGCAAAGCATACCCAGCAGTTCCTGCCAAAAGCAATCAAGGACACAGCTATCAAACATAAGAAAACAGTATATCTCTGACAACAGCTCCATCTATCATCATTTCTTAAGCAAAAGAAACATTTTGAAGACAAAAAGGGTAGAATTGTCAACTGTGGGCGGGCATGCCCCTGTATGTTACATTTTAAAACAAGTGCAACGCCCACCACCCCTGAACGTTTCACCAATAACTTCCACCTTCAAAGGCTCAAGATTAATTCAAAGGCCCACTTTCTCAAACTCATCAAACACATCTCGACCCTCAGGCTAAACTCTACACCAGTTGTCTCGCTCTAATGAGACAGCACCCTTTGATGCTTCAAGGAATCCCTACAGTGTGGAAACAGGCCATTTGGTTCAAAGTTCACAATGGCCCTCCTAACAGCATCCCACCCACATCCACCCCCCTACTCTGAAACCCTGCATTTCCCATAACCGAGCCTACATATCCCTAGACACTATGGGGCAATTTAGCATGGCCAATCCACCATAACCTGCACAGGTTTGGACTGTGGGAGGAAACCAGAGCACCCAGAAGAAACCCATGCAGACACAGGGAGAATGTGCAAACTCCACACAGGCAGTTGCCCAAGGGTGGAATTGAACCTGGGTCCCTGGCACTGTGAGGCAGCAGTGCTAACCACTGAGACACCATGTCCTCGCTGTATGCTCTGGAACTTAAGCGTTTACTGCTCAAGAGATTAATCTTTTGTTCCTGGAAACTCCCACATGGGCTGACACCATAGACATGCAGGAGAGGCTTGAGAGATGGGACCACAGTAACAGACAGCAAAGGTATTTGAGTTAGAGGTAGGAATGGAGGGAATCTAAGAGTGGCCAGAGGTGGTTACAGAAGAGGGGACAAGGTCAGAGGAAGAGAGGGCAAGGAGATGATAGGGGATAACCTGGATGGAGGCTAAATGGTGGTGGTGGTAGTAGTCTGAAAGAGGTAGTGGCATCAGGGCCAGGTGATGGGGCAATGACATTTGGTGGGGGGGCAGGCGGCGGTGCAGTGAGTGCATGAGAGTCAGAAGGAGTAGGAGTTAAGAGCGTGAAGTTGTAGAGGACAAGGGGCTGAACATCAGATGACAGGGCAGGGAGGGTTGGTGGGATTCAAGGCCTGCGAATCCGGAGGAATAGAGAGGGGCAAAGACATGAAGCCTGGACAAAGTGGTAGAGCTAGAGCGAGAGCGCAAAGTGGGGTGCAAACTGGTTTATACTCATTTGCCTCACTCGGCACCGATTCCCAGCTGATCCCATCAGGGATGAGGCAATCTGTGATAACTTGCTTTAATTATCAAACGAGTCACTATGTGAGACAATTAACAACATTTGTCCTTAAAATATTAGGCCTGCTTTTACATAGGGACACCTTTCTTTTTCCAGAGTGAGAATTTTATGTTTTGCACTTTGGTGAAAGAGTAACTGGAAATCCTGGATCGAAAAAGAAGTACTGCTGCAATATTAACATGACTTGTTTATAAGCATCTGATCAACCATTTGTGAAAAATTCAGCCTGCTATGGCAACAGTGAGTCTTTACTAATTTCACAGGGGTGCAATGTTGAAAAGCACTGTCTCCGTTCTGACATCAACGCTTCAACAAGCAGCATTCCAGGCTGTTATGATTTGGAAGGGGATGGCGGGCCAACAAGACAAGCAGGTCAGTCCCTGTCCATGTGACAGAGCCTGGTCATCAATCTTCTCCATACCTTGGCCAGTGAACAGAGGTGTTGTTGCGGCCAGCACTGTCATGTTATCAGTGTGCATCAGCCAACCCACATTAAAGGAACCCACTCATAGGCACTTCAATCCCTCAAAATGAAGGTTAGAACCTGGAACACTCAAATTTCTGTCACACTGACAAACCTGGAGTTCCAGTGCTATAACATCAAAATTGATGCCCTGAATTACATAGGGCAGGCAGGAGAACACGAGTCAAAGAACATAATTCATAAAGCCGAAGTACGAAGGGATCTGGGAGTGCTAGTACAGGATTCTCTAAAGGTTAACTTGCAGGTTGAGTCAGTGATTAAGAAAGCAAATGGAATGTTGTCATTTATCTCAAGAAGGTTGGAATATAAAAGCAGCGATGTGCTTCTGAGACTTTATAAAGCTCTAGTTAGGCCCCATTTAGAATACTGTGTCCAATTTTGGGCCCCACACCTCAGGAAGGACATACTGGCACTGGAGCGTGTCCAGCGGAGATTCACACGGATGATCCCTGGAATGGTAGGCCTAACATACGATGAACGGCTGAGGATCCTGGGATTGTATTCATTTGAGTTTAGAAGGTTGAGGGGCGATCTAATAGAAACTTACAAGATAATGCATGGCTTAGAAAGGGTGGATGCTGGGAAGTTGTTTCCGTTAGGTGGGGAGACTAGGACCCGTGGGCACAGCCTTAGAATTAGAGGGGGTCAATTTAGAACGGAAATGAGGAGACATTTCTTCAGCCAGAGAGTAGTGGGCCTGTGGAATTCATTGCCACCAAGCACAGTGGAGGCCGGGACGTTGAATGTCTTCAAGGCTGAGACTGATAAATTCTTGATCTCGCAAGGAATCAAGGGCTACGGGGAGAGTGCGGGTAAGTGGAGTTGAAATGCCCACCAGCCACGATTGAATGGCGGAGTGGACTCGATGGGCCGAATGGCCTTACTTCCACTCCTATGTCTTATGGTCTTAAAGTGGTGGACACACCTCTTCTGGAAAGGCAAGCCTAAAGAATCCAAACGATTCCATGGGATTGTCTTCATCATTAAACAAAACAAATGAGTTGACCAGAGATAGTAGGAACTGCAGATGCTGGAGAATCTGAGATAACAAGGTAGAGAGCTGGATGAACACAGCAAGCCAAGCAGCATCAGAGGAGCAGGAAGGCTGACGTTTTGGGCCAGGACCCTTCTTCAGAAATGGGGGAGGGGAAGGGGGTTCTGAAATAAATAGGGAGAGAGGGGAAGGCGGATAGAAGATGGATAGAGGAGAAGATAGGTGGAGAGGAGACAGACAGGTCAAAGAGGCGGGGTGGAGCCACTCCATTGGGAAAACATGCCCCAATCAGGCTCTCTTCCACAACAAGCACCTTGTTTTGCCAGAGGGACAAATAGCTTTCCATTTAGTTTCCTAATACTTGAAACAAACTGACACCTGGTAAACTCTGTCACTGTCCTAGTGAGGGAAATCAAGGATATCTGCATGACCTGCACCATGGCAGGAGCGAATGACTGCAGCATTGACCAACTATCTAATTAGGTCTTCTATCTCCATTGGCCTGGCCCAAAAATAGCAGTGGCAGCAGGCACAATTTTGCCACAACTTCAATAACAATGGAATCAATGACTCTGCAAAGATCAATCTATTCAGTGAGCACCTGTCATGTGGCAACACTCAGCAAACAGGAACTACACAATGTTCATAGAATCCGATCTGCCCTGCAATCCATCATGATCAGCACCTATGCGGAGATACTTGGTTTCTTTCTTGAGAAAGATCAAGCCCGCTTTGAGTAGAATAACCAGGTCATTGAGGAGTTACTCTAGCCTAAGTGCAAGAGTTTCCTGAACCTAAGGGAAATAAATTAGGTCTACAGAGAAACGATGGTCAAAGTCCAACATAAAACCCTGGGTGTAAGGAAAGTTCACAGCTGGAAAAAGTTCAGGAAATCCAACAACATGCTGATAGGGTCTAGGCCCAAAACGTCAAGCTTTCCTACTCCTATGACGCTGCTTGGCCTGCTGTGTTCATCCAGCTCTACACCTTGTTATCTCTATGCTGATAGCCGTGACCTGTGGATTCTTCAGAAAACTCAAGATATCACAGGCCCAAGCGCCCATGGACCCAGCCTACTGACAGTAGAGAACTGACTGGCATTCATCAAGGATAGAAGGCAGTCAGAACTTTTTGGAAGGACCAGTTCAAGGATCTGCACAACCAAGACTCAGTATCGACCACATACCATAGTGTGTTCTTGCCACTGCTTTAGCATAACCACAGAATGACCCAAGTTTCAAAACACCCATAGAGCTGAGAATCAACAATGAATGAGTCTGTGCAGGCAGAAACCGTGTTAAAATACCAAACAAGGAAGTTCTCTCAGCACAAATACATAATCTTGTCTCTTCATCCAGAAAAAGTGGCAGATCCCCAGGCAGTCATCATTGTGACCATCTTCGATAAAAGGTTCAAGACTGTTTATGGGAACCTAAGAGGATCTTTAGTGCTATCACAGTGGAAGACAAGTCCAAGAAAAATTCAAGTACAACAGTAGTTTCAACAGATGGTCCTCTCAGACCACACAAAACTCTCAGATTCTTCTTAGTTGGCACAGTCTTTCTCAAATTTGGCTGCCTGCAGAAAATCACCATTATATCCGGCCTGCTGCATGCTAACAGGAAACGATTAGAAATGCATGGTGATCCTCACCAATAAATCTTAGATGAGGATGAGCTAGGAAGCTGCAGTCAACAAGGCTGTGCCTTTGTAACAATGTTGTTCCCCAGCTTACTCACTGCAACAGTCCACACATTATCCATGACACTCCAGAGAATGAGGAAAGCCAACTCAACTATAATAGATGACATTTGCATTTCCACACACTCAAAGGTGGAAATCCAACCTATAGTTGACAGGTAGGAGTCTGACACTTAATATCCAGAAGACAAAGATTCTCTGCAAGCTCGCTCTCGCTGATAAACATTGTTCCCACAAATACCAAGATCCTTTGAGAGTCACAGGACAACGTAGATCAATTCTAATACCATGGAAGCCTACTCTCAACATGGCGAGCAAACTAACATTGAAACTGAACACTGCCCCCAATGTGTCAGTGCAATCCCCGAACCGACGAGGGACAAGGGGATTGATCACAAAAATCTCAAACCCTGCACCAGTCTCACAGTCTACAGAGTTAGCACTGTTACCTGCCCCCCTGTATATGCGACAGAAACAAAAGTACTGGTCAGCAGAATCCTCAAATCCCTGGAGAATCATCACCAAGCAATGCCCCTGCAAATCCAATGGATGGATGGGCACTCCGATGTCAATGCTCCATCTTGGGTCAACTGGCAATGGTGACTGCCAGTCTGGTGCTTTGAGAGGGGCACTTTGTCTGTATGTCTGACACAACAACACCCCACTGCCCCAAAACAAGCTGTCCCTGCTCTCAGCTTCATCATGGCAAGAGGTTACAGAGCGCGATGGAGGGGATGTGGGGGAAAAGAGGAAACCCTTCAAGGACACCCTCAAAACCTGCTCCGACAAGATCCCCTGTTGACCAGAGAAGTAGCCACCGAGGTGCCCACCCACACACAGCAAAAGACCCCAGTGGAGGGCTGAAAACAAAGAGCCAGGGAGGAGGAGAGACCCAGGGCCTGGTACCCACCCCACAGGCAACCCCTCCAGCTAGCCATGAGGGTCCGGGAGCACGTGGCTATCCTCAAAAGCAGACAGAACTGGAGAAATTGAGGTCGCGGGGTGGGTGAGGTACAGGTCAGTATTTGTGGGGAGGAGGGAGGAAGAGATGACCCTCCTTTGGGACTGTGTGGTCGCCTGAGTTGCTCAGGAGGAATGGATTAAAAAAGAAGTCATCCTGACTCATGAAGAAGAGTTACACTGGACTGGAAACGGGAACTCTGTCCCTCTGACTCTCTCCAAGAAGGATGCCGGAGCTTTTCCAGCATTTTGTTTTTGTGCTTCCTTCTCATCAAAGTCATCCTCAAAGAGAGGAAGAGGAAAAGAGGCGGATTGGAATGCAGCCTCTTTCCCGGGTGGGGAAGTGCTGAGAAACCCTCCCCCTTTTTCCCACTCACCGCTCCAGTCCAGTGAAACCCTCTGCTGCTGCCTCCGAAGCCATCCTAGGCCACCGACCCCCCCCTCGGGATCACAGCACAAATCCAGCCCCAGGCTTTGGGCCTTAGCTCGCCTTTCCCACCCACCGCCTCTTTCCACGCAGCCGCGGCAGCTGGCAACCCGATTGGTCAATACCACGCCCTGCTGGAGCGTGGTGACCAGCTGTCCAATCGGGCGCCGCCGTTGGTCGCATCCCATTCCCCATTGGGTATAAACACCTGAACCAATCAAAGACCGGGAGCCCGACCACACTCTTCCCACCTCCCCGTCCACGTTCCCCGACTGGTGATTGGCTGGGCCCTTCGCCAATCGCCCGGCCGCTCTTCCCCCGTTGGGCAGCGCCGCCTGACGGCGACCAATCGGGATCCGCAAGACTGGGCAGGCGCAGTGTGGGGGATTGGGGCGGTTTGTCTCTGGGTCTGCGCAGGCGCCGAGTCGAGTCATCGGGGTGGCGGCACCGCAAAGGGGAGTTAAAAAAGAGGATAGCTCAAAGAAACGAAAACAAAAACGGTTTCGGCGATGGAGTCCTATGATATCATTACGAACCAGCCCGTGGTTATCGACAATGTGAGTAGCCGGCCGGGTAGGCCGCTCCTTGCTTTTGAAAAGGTCGCGGTGGAAGCAGCAACTGCCGCTGGCCGCCTTTTAAAGGGATGGTCCCCACATTCACCCTTTTAATTTCGCCGACGGAAAAAAAACATGAGGAAACGTCCAGTTGAAGTCCTGGCGCCCTTGTGTCAAATGGGCCTATCATCTGCCACTAATCTCCCTACTAACCTCCCATCCCGTCATCAGAATGGTTGCCTATCATTTACTTCTCCCTCCTACTTTACTCCTTTAAAAGGACCTCACCCAGAACCCTGTTGTCATTGATCACTTGGCCTACAGTTTCTCAGAATGTAGGAGCATGATGTTTACGTCCGTGATCATGATCAAAGTCCTCAGGCCAGGCAGCACCTGCGGTGGGTGGGAAACTGAGGTGGCCTCAGACTTGGCTCTTGTCAAGTGTATATTAAGTCATTTGCACGGGAAGGAGGGAGGCGAGCAACAAGGGAGGCCTGTGACTGCATGGAAAATATGAGATATTAAACAGCCAGGAGCAACGTGTAGAAGTGCTTGGTCATGTGAGTGGTGAGGATGACAGAACCTTGGACCTCTCTTCGTTTGCAGATGTTGCACCTGCTCCAAAGAGAGTCAAGCAGTTTAACAAGGTGGTTCACTGCTACCTTTTTGAGGGCATTTAGGGGCCGGCAGCAAATTTTGACCTCGCCAGCAACAGTCACGTCCCAAAAAAGACTCTCAAAGTGCAGGTTGGTTCCACAAAACCATTGTGGGTACCTGCTGCTTTCAAACACAAGGGAGCAGTACCTCAAATTTTGAGACTGCTCAGTGTCCTATGTTGAAAATAAAAATTACTAGCAATCACAGCAGATCAGGCAGCATACATCTAGAGAGAGCAAGCTAATGTTTTGAGTCTAGATGGCTCTCCACGGATGCACTCTGACCTGCTGTGATTTCCTGTCATTTTGGTTTTCAGTACAAATTCTAGCATCTGCACTCATCTGCTCTGATAGTCTCTTATGTTATTGGGGGGTGGGAGGATGATACAGATAAGTGAAATTTTCAACTTGGGAGCCACCAAAGACAAGAGATGAAAATGACTCCTGTTCTATTTTCATATCCACATCATGAAATGCAGATTGGACTGAAAGAATCATCACAGGATGCTAGGATAAATTACAATAGCCATTAAATTCTTCTGATTGATATTTAGAAGTGTTGATATGGACAGGTAATCTGAAATGTCCCATTCAGTTTTCAGTGCAGTCATGAATAGGAAATGAATTAATCTTAGCTCAAGTGTTAAAAGTCTACAGTTGGCACAAGGTGAACAAGTGTGGATGTTGGATGAATTTACTTTTTTGGAGAAGTGGATTTTTTGGATTCGTCCATCCTGCAGCTGCTCTTGTTTCTGCATTCCCATTCCCCAATCCTGTTTAGTCCTTCCTATGATCTTCCTTTGGTCAGGTTGTCTCTATCATTGCTTAGTCAAAAACAAAACAACCCTTGGATAACTTGTTGAACCCTGCTCAGTGTTTGAATTCTGGGGACTGGAACATAATGCAGAGCCTGCTTTTAATTCCAGATTTCCAGCCTACTTGAACTTTTAAATTTTTCAACAGTTTGATGTGTGGCTGTTTGGTGTCAAATACAAATGCAGAAATAGCAACTGAAGACACTAACTCAATACAGTGATCAGGTACAATTTGTCATGAAAAAAACAATTAACAATGCAAAGGATTCATGAAGGGAACTTCCGAGCCCTGCTTTAAGTTAGACTGAGACACGATGATCAGGCACAGGTTCATACCCACAAGGGGAATATTCACAATTAATAATAGGCTGCTGAACATGTATACAGCATTTTTCGGTTTCATGAGTTGTAACATCATCCACAGAAGTAAAGATGGAATGATAGGTTGGGCTACAGAGCACCAATTGAGTTTCAACATTACATATGGAATAATTTTAAAACCATAGAGTGCTTATGAAACAAAGCATGGTTTTAACTTTTAAACTGCATTATTCAAGGTATTTTGTCCAAAGGAGCACGATACCAAGCTGATTTTTTATTTGCTAGTTTCATAATGCTAACCTTGTACCATCCTTTAGTTTAATGCGATTACAGTAAGTATGTTCGGTAAAGTGTGTGTTTGTTTGTGATAGAGAGGAGTAATGTCAAGAAGATGCATCAATTAAAAGGTGTTTCTGTTTCTTCTGAACGGAGAACTGAAGCTAAAGATGGTCTGGGTCTTGACGAAACCAATCCATAAAATTTTTTGAAGGTTTCGCTTGTATCGCTTTTGTCGGGCGCAGACAGCGTTTTCAGATTTCACTCGCTCCTCAGAGCACAACTCCAAGTTTCATCCCTCATCCAACACCCTTGGCCTGGTCAAAAGCCAGTTTAGTGGAGGAGAAAAATCAGCCAGAATTCCTGATCGCTGTTTGTGAGTCCAGGATGGAAAGTGCAAGTGCGAATGTTGTGCACAACCACTCTGCAGTCAAATATGATAACGTGTAGTGCAATAGACAGCTGGTACATTTTGACAACTTTATCCAGTGATGAATTCTCAGTTGAGTTGTGCATTGTAACTTTTCCTGTCTTCTCTACTTTTGTACGTCCAGGGTTCAGGAGTTGTCAAAGCTGGATTTGCTGGTGATCAGATCCCCAAATACTGTTTCCCAAATTAGTAAGTATGTTCATAAACTTCAGCATCAGCATGAGCATTTTGAAGGGTTCCTTCTCTACTTGTGCACTTTTCTCTATTTATCGGATTGAAAACAAAAATGTTAGTTCATCACCTGAAAAATCGAAGGACAAGGGACTCTATGCTGCAATGCATGAGATGCAACATTTTGTGGATATGCAGGAAAGCTGATGGATTGCACGAGGAGCTCGAACAGTTCATCCACTTCACCAACACTTTCCACCCCAACCTGAAGTTCACCTGGACCATCTCCAACACTTCTCTCTCCTTCCTGGACCTCTCTGTCTCCATCTCGGGTAACCACCTAGAAACCGATGTCCATTTCAAGCCCACTGACTCCCACAGCTACCTGGAATACACCTCCTCCCACCCACCCTCCTGCAAAAATGCCATCCCCTATTCCCAATTCCTTCGCCTCCGCCGCATCTGCTCCCAGGATGAGACATTCCACTCCCGTACATCTCAGATGTCCTCATTCTTCAAGGACCGCAACTTCCCCCCCCACCACAGTGGTCGAGAACGCCCTCGACCGTGTGTCCCGCATTTCCCGTAACACATCCCTCACGCCCCGTCCCTGCAATAATAACCAAAAAAGAATCCCCCTCGTCCTCACGTACCACCCCACCAACCTCCGGATCCAACGCATCATCCTCCGACACTTCTGCCATCTGCAATCAGACCCCACCACCAAAAGACATTTTTCCCTCCCCACCCTTATCTGCCTTCCAGAGGGAACACTCCCTCCGCGACTCCCTTGTCCGCTCCACACTCCCCTCCAGCCCCACCACACCCGGCACTTTTCCCTGCAACCGCAGGAAGTGCTACACCTGCCCCCACACCTCCTCCCTCACCCCAATCCCAGGCCTCAAGAAGACTTTCCACATCAGGCAGATGTTCACCTGCACCCGCTGTACCCGTTGTGGCTACCTCTACATCGGGGAAACCAAGCGGAGGCTTGGGGACTGCTTTGCAGAACACCTGCGCTCAGTTCGCAACAAACAACTGCACTTCCCAGTCACGAACCATTTCAACTCCCCCTCCCATTCCTCAGACGACATGTCCATCCTGGGCCTCCTGCAATGCCACAGTGATGCCACCCGAAGGCTGCAGGAACAGCAAATCATATTCAGCCTGGGAACCCTGCAGCCCAATGGTATCAATGTGGATTTCACAAGCTTCAAAATCTCCCCTCCCCCTACTGCGTCCCAAAACCAGCCCAGCTCATCTCCACCTCCCTAACCTGGTTTTCCTCTCACCTATCCCCTCCTCCCACCTCAAGCCCCACCCCCATCTCCTATCTACTAACATCATCCGACCCCCGTGACCTGTCTGTCCTCCCTGGACTGACCTATCTCCTCCCTACCCCCCTACCTACACTCACCTTTACTGGCTCCATCCCCGCCTCTTCGACTTGTCTGCCTCCTCTCCACCTATCCTCTCCTCTATCCACCTCCCCCTCTCTCCCTATTTATTTCAGAACCCTCTTCCCCTCCCCCATTTCTGATGAAGGGTCTAGGCCCGAAACGTCAAGTTTTCCTGCTCCTATGATGCTGCTTGACCTGCTGTGTTCATCCAGCCCCACGCTTGTTATAATTGATGGATTGTATTTTCTGTTTTAGTTTTTTACATGTCTTCTCAGACTGAAACATGAGCATACAGATTTGGTTTCAACAATGAAGTTTATTATGCACATTAACAAAGATAAAGCAGTACAAACCCAAAGTATTTTCACAGAGCCCAAGTTTAGACACTTTGAAACACAGTGTAAACGTAATCCCATTAATTCCCAAAACACCCCTTGTACATCACCCTGAAGTACTGTTGCATCGTACTCACACCAGAGAAACCCTGGTGCACAATTGTTTATTTTGCTCAGTCATTAGCCATTAGTTCTGAAAGCTACCTCTTGATCAAGTTGCTTTAACATAAATCACAGTGGCTCCAGAAATCCTTCGGAGAAACCTGTTTGTCAATAATTCAAGCATCCAAACTTAACAATAAATCATATTAAAATATTTATAGATCATGCAGATACAAGTGATCTTGTAGGCTGTCAGTTAGTTGTATACTGAGCAATTGAAGCCTTTACGCTCAGGCTCTGTCCCAGACTCTTTGTTTTTGTTCTTCTCGGAAGTACTATTAGTTTGTGTAGTAATTGCCCTTTTCGAATGAGGAAGTAATTTGGCTGGACTTCCAGCACAGGCTACTGTTGTTCTGAACAGTGTTAGTTTGGGAAAATATCACTGGAGGACAGTGTTATATGTGTCCTCAGTGGAGCCTGCTGTGAAAAATGCCCAATCAAGTAAATTGGCTATTAACATGTGTTTTGTAGATGTCACATTATTTGGAAGAAAGTGATCATTAAGTGCGAGTTAAACTTGAAGTAAATATGCAAACTAAACATTTAATATCGCCTGTAGATCTGTGATTTCATGTATGATAAAGCCTCATTAATTGTTTGTGTTATCACTGGCTTAAAAAAATTGTTCTGATTCAACCTAGTGTGGGACGACCAAAACATGTTCGAGTGATGGCCGGAGCATTAGAAGGTGATTTGTTCATTGGACCTAAAGCTGAGGTATTGTGTTCTCTCCACACGTTCACTTCTTCGATTTTAAAATGGTCCACTTTGGGGAGCAAGCAACCATGAGGCCACAAAAATGTCATGAGACTTCAAATTTTTGTCAACCTGAATCTTATTTTTGGCAAGCGAAAAGATTCCTCATGAGTATCAGCAACTCAACATGCTTCTATAATATTTAGGTTGATTTTCTTAACCTGTGTCTCCTGAATATTGTGTTTGTGACCTGGTTGTTGAATACCAAAGCCACATGAAGAAGCAACTCTGCTTCAGGTTCAAGAACAGGAATAAGCAAAAGCTCCAAGAGATCAAAACTGACATGTTTGCAATCCATCAAACCCCCTCCCCCTCAGTTTATCGCCCATCGTACCTATGCCTGACAAACACGATACCAATCTCAGTTTTGAAGTTTTCAGCTGACCCCACCCCCACCTTGCCAAACATTTGATAAAAAGTTTCCAGACTTTTTCCGCCCCTGCCTGTGTGAAGATGTGTTTTCCCAAGTTATGTATAAGTGGCCCAGCTTTAATTTTCAAGTTTGTGTTGCTTGTTCTGGACTCCAACAATTTCGGCAATCGTTTCCTTCACATCAGTCTATCAACTGCTTAAATCACATCAACTTGCAAAGGAGAGCTGGATGGCAGTTTGTGTCTTGACAGTGTTACTAATGGCACTGCTTTCCATAAACGTATGACTAATTCTCTGATTTAAGGAAGTTTTTAGATTCGAGCTGATGTCAGTGGTAATGGGAAGCAGAAAGGACCCAGCTAAATCTCTTTGATTCCTTTTATTTTGGGTCCTTTCTGCACCAGTTCCCTGTCAGTATGGAGAAGATCAATGGCTTACTGTGAACATGTTTGCATACTCAGATGTTATTGTGTAAATGTATATATTGGTTTCCTGTTGTACCATTGTTGTGTGCACCTGTACTGTTAAGTTACAGTAATGCTGCTTCTTTTAGCACCTTGGTTCTGAATGCTCTGCTGAAAGATGCATAGGAACGATCAGTATATTTTGATGATGTCTTGTAATTGACCGTAAGCTACAAAGAACGTGTTTTTTACTTGCTGGCTCCCCCTGACTTTGCTTGGCCTAGAGAAGATTGCAATCACTGGTGCCTGATTCTCATCCAGTGTCTGCTTTATAAAAGGATGTTGTCTCGCAGACCATCTTGGGCTCTGCAGCCTACATCTTGTTTATGTAATCCAACATTTCAACATGAATAACAGTTGGGAAACGTTACCCAAGGTAGCTAACAACCTGCAAGATTGAGCACATTGAGAATCGCTGGTGCGCTGCAGCAGTGGGGAATATGTTTCAGTCTTGTGTTTATTGGTGTGTATTAATTTTGTCATCTCTTCCTTGTTATTCTACCCCCTTTTGCAATAGGAGCACCGAGGTTTGCTCTCAATCCGTTATCCCATGGAACATGGCATTGTGCAAGACTGGAATGATATGGAAAGAATTTGGCAATATGTTTATGGCAAGGACCAACTGCAGACCTTCTCTGAGGAAGTGAGAACACTGCAGTTATTTTGTTTGTGTTGTAATGATTGATACGTTTTAATTTGCCCTTGCATATTTCGAATCGTTCAGAATTTAGTTTCTGTCATTCACACATGCTGTATTCATTTTTCAGGTTTGTAAGTGATAATCTTCACATTTGGGGCATTAAATACAAGATTTTCCTCCTTGTATTGCTGTCTTCCCTTGTATTCAACTCATTTCTACTAAGCTTTCTCTTGTATTATCTGCCAGTACCCATTGCTGGATTATTATGCTAGCCCCTCTCTGTTCTCTAATAACAGCGACTAAAGCTTCAACTGGATGTTGTCACACTGGTTTCCTCTTGCCAAAGTTCTCCACCTGGTCCCTTGTTATTTCAAAACTTTCTGAAAAGCTCCATTTTGTGCTCTCCCCTCACCCATGTCCTGTCCTGGCATTCCCCCTCAGCTCAGGTCTGTCACATTCCCCCATTTTGAGGCACTCGAAAGCTGTTATGGTAATGTAAGCAGATTGCTCCCTTGACATTCAGGATTTAACGTGGTTAGTTGCAAGGGAATAGGCTTCAGGATTGGTTGCGCTATCAACTTCAGTTAAAATTCCTGGCTCTGTCTTAGTTCTTTGGGAAGAGCTGAACTCAGTGCTTGAGCACCAAACTTATCTTCATTTTAATGTTGGGAAATTAAGACTTCAATGGAAGGACACGGTGCCATTAATTGCTTGCTTTCTAAAATTGGTTAAATGAGATTTAAACAGATTTTGAAATGTGCAACAAATGTCAAGTTGATTGTTTTAAATACAATGTGTGAACTGTGAGCAGTGTCCACCTTGGGTCTTATATAAGCACACTTTGGTGATTTGGCACTTGGCAAACCCACATTGCATTGAAAGAAACAGAGCCAACAGCGGCTTTGAGGGACTATTCTTGAGGCTGGCTGTCATGCCAAGCAGTGCATTTCCCTCATAAAGTTGTATAGAGGAATATTCTAAATCATTTCTCTGGGTCCCCTTACATTATGGTTCCTTCCTTTTTCTAGTCTGTTCCACAGTTGTTAAATTAAGTCCTTTGGAGGTGTCATTTCTGGGCTGCTGTCTCCTGAGCAGCTTTGACTGCTAACCCTCACCACAAGCCTTCTGGAACTCAGGTGATAAACTGCTCTGAGCAGGAAATAGGGAGGAATGTGATCACCACAGAGGAAGCAAATCATGTTTGGAGAAGCAATGTGAGAATTTGAGCAATACATAAACTTTTGTTGCCCATGTTGTGTCTTAAGATGAAATTTGCACCCACTAAGGTGTGTAAAATTGGGTGGCTTTGCACTTGCGCTGGCAGGGAAAGTTGGCTTGGTTGTTATTTAGAAAACTGGGTTTCTGAGCTTAATAAAGCATAGAGAACGGAAATGAAGAACTGGGGATCAATGACTTCAGTTGCAAGAACGCACTAGAGAAGTGGGTGTTGCTATACTTAGCGTGGAAGTTTTTAAGGGAAGATTTAATGAAGTGTTAAAAATTATAAATATTTGATGGAGTAAATAAGAAGGACCTGTTCCTACAACCAGGAAGGTCAGTAACCAAAATGTAACAATTCAGATAACGGGCAATAGAGCCAGAAACATGAGAATTTTTCGCACAGTGACTTATAATCTCAAGTGCACTTCAGGAAAGGTTGACAGAAGCAAACCAAGCTGAAATATACTGCAATGGGTAAAGGTTGCAGAGTTTAGGAAAATATTGGTGGAATTAGTCACATGTGACATCTCTTTCAAAGAGCAAACACAAGACAAATGGACCAGATGGCCTTGAATCATGTATGGTTCTGTGATTTCAGCTATCCATGTTCAACACTTGCATGTCAGGCATAATTCAGTGCTGATGCAAAGTAAAGCTCACTCAAGAATACCAATGAAGCATTCCTAGCATAGGTTGAGTGGAGTGCCAAGCTTTCTCTAAGATTCCTACTCCAGAAATGCACGTTAGCCTCTGTCTCCAGTTATCCTACGTATAATCTTTCTGTTTTTCACGAGTGATGTCTTGCATGAAGTTACTGTACACGTTTGTTTGGGGATAAATTGTGATTGCCTTGAATTCTGCTCATGAAGTACCGTTGACAGGGAACAGAGGAATCAAAATGTGGCCATTGTTAGAGGTACATAGGAAGATTAGTAGGCCATTCAGCCCCTCGAGCCTGTTATTGCCATTTATTCAGATCATGGTTGATCTGTGGCCTAACTCCGTATACTTGCTGTTAGCCCATATCCCATATTACCTTCACTTAACAAAGATCTATTTATCTCAGATTTAAAATTAACAATTGTTTCTGGAATTACTGCCATTACGTTTCTATCATCTACCACTCTTTGTGTGTATAAGTTTTCCTACTATCTTTCCTGAATGGTCTGGCCAAGATTCTCAGACGATATCCCTTTGTTCTAGAATCTCCAACCAGTGGACATAGTTTCTCTTTATCAACCCTCTCTTTTTCTGTCAATATCTTGAGGACTTTGATCAGATCACCCCTTACTCTTTTAAATTTTGGATAAGATGTGCTTAATTTGTATAATCTGTCCTCATAACTTAACCCCTGAAGTCCCTGATCTAGCCTTTTTTGGTCCAAAATGGATAACCTCATACTTGCTTATCTTGATGCGGAGGATAATCCAAGATAAAAATGCTTTGTTTTCATTTCAGCATCCAGTGCTCCTCACAGAAGCTCCTTTAAATCCAAGCAAAAACAGAGAGAGGGCAGCAGAGGTGTTTTTTGAGTCATTTAACGTTCCTGCACTTTTCATCTCGATGCAAGCTGTTCTGAGTCTGTAAGTGTCTACAAATGAACAACTAGTATCATTTATTAATTATTTGGATATTTTTTGACTTAATGTGGTTTGTGCCTTCGAACCGCATAGCAACAGGAAAAGCAAGTGAGGAATTTGTGTTGAAAGTAAAATCGTTTTTTGGCAGTGGCAGCATTTTTCTGATAGTATTCTTGGTGTTTTAACTGCAGGACCCTGCACTGTTGATCATTTGTTTCTTGTGTGAATTGCAGGTATGCAACAGGCCGGACTACAGGCGTCGTGCTTGATGCTGGGGATGGTGTGACCCATGCTGTCCCAATCTATGAAGGTTTTGCCATGCCACATTCTATTATGAGGGTGGATGTTGCAGGCAGGGATGTGTCCCGCTACCTGCGCCTGCTCCTAAGGAAAGAAGGATATGACTTCCATACAACTGCAGAGTTTGAGGTTGTTAAGACAATTAAGGAGGTGGGTGCACCTTTTTAAAGTTTATTCATTCAAGGTGGTGTGGGCAATACCAGCATTCATTGTCCAAAACTAAGTATGTTCAGGAACACGTTGGCGAGAATGATAATTGACTGTCTATGGGAGTCACATATTACTGCTTAGCCGTGTGTTCCAAGATTTGTGACACAGTGGGAATACATTGCAAAATCAGGAAGGTGTGTGCCTTGTAGAGAAATTAATGATCCCACATACTGGTTCCCTGTGTCTATTAGAGGGTGAGATTACAGCCCTTGTATAAATGACCATTGTTTTATTTTTTTCCCCCAATTTCAGACTGTCAACTGTTTATTTCACTCAGATATTAAACCGCATACACGACTTTGAAGTTGTGGGTTCATGATCAATAGCATTTTCCCCTAAGTGGTCTCCGTTCAATCAAGCACGAGTGTTCTGTGTACTGACATCAATTCAAGCAGCTGTCTTTGTACTAGACTGATGACGTCCATGTCTGTATAGATTGTCAGCAATGTGGGATAGGGTATGCTTGGTTCTGAATTTTCTGGCTGTGCACTCTTTGACCTTTGATTTTCTGCACTGTCCTTTTCAGAAGACAAAAAATGGTACAAAAAATGGACTGGTACATCCATCTGGTACAAAGTCCTGAGCAGATTCATGTGGCTCAGCTGCTAAGAGTAGAGCCAAACTCCGTGGTTTGAACCATATTTACATTATCTGGTGTGAGATGACTATACCACACTTGTGGAATTTATATGATGTTTACAGTTGTTTTTACGGCAGTCCTTCCTCATTAGTTTGTGTGATTTCAGCACTGTTTCCACAAATACTTGTTCCCTTTACAATCATACGGTACTTCAGAACGATCTTCACAAACTTGACAAACCCCACAACACAGCGATTGTGAGCATTTGTAAGCCACTTGCAGCTTTAGGTTGGGTTTCACATATAGTGGATTGTAACATTGTTATGTAAACAAATGGCCTTCTTGCGCATAAATCTTGTCGTGTATGTGTATTTCAGCAAGAAATTGTCATGCTTTATTTTAGAGTTGACCTGTTTCTTGCTTTACAGCGGGCCTGTTACCTTTCCATAAATCCACAGAAAGATGAGACGCTGGAGACTGAGAAAGCACAGTATACTCTGCCTGATGGGAGCACTTTAGAGGTATTGCTGGAAGAAAGGTACCCCTATTTAGTCACAGTGTAGAAGAGGTATGATCCCTTACCGCATCAATCCTCTTCCATTGTCTCCAGTAGTCTCTTATGGGTGTTGCTTTATGTTTGGATTTGACCATCTAGAATCATAGAATCCCTGTGCAAGCAGGCCATTTGGGATCACTGACTCTGCACTGACCCTCTGAAGAGCATCGCACCCAGAAACCGTCCCCCCACCACACACCCACTCCCCTCACTGTCCCTGTAACCCTGCATTTCCCATAGCTAATCCACCTAGTCTGCATATTGCTGTACACTACGGATAATTTAGCATGATCAATCCACCTTACCTGCACATCTTTGGATTGTGAGAGGAAATCAGAACACATGGAGGAAATCCACACGGACACGGGAAGAATGAGCAAACTCCACACAGACAGTCACTCGAGTTGAATCAAACCCGGGTCCCTGGCGCTGTGAGGCAGCAGTACTAAGCACTGAGCCACCGGGCTGACTCATTTGTGGTTATTCTTCGTGTCCAAGTTGGGACGGTGACCATCAATAGGCTGTTGGACAATGGGGAGCATCACTCCCATCCTTTTCCTTTGCTGACTTGGATGTGCACAGCAGAATTGGATGATAGTCATCGTGAGTAGTCATCAACACTGAAGTGTTTAACCTTTGCATTAGCTAAGCTTACTGCCTTGATCTAAGGTACCTGCCTAGGTAAAAAGATAACAAGGTGTAGAGCTAGATGAACACAGCAGGCCAAGCAGCATCAGAGGAGCAGGAAAGCTGAAGTTTCAGGCCTAGACCCATCTTCAGAAATGGGGGAGGGGAAGGGGGTTCTGAGATAAATAGGGAGAGAGGGGGAGGCAGATAGAAGATAGAAGATGGATAAAGGAGAAGATAGGTGGAGAGGAGACAGACAGGTCAAAGAGGCGGGGTTGGAGCCAGTAAAGGTGAATGTAGGTGGGGAGTTAGGGAAGGGATAGGTCAGTCCAGGGAGGACGGACAGGTCAAGGGGGCGGGATGAGGCTAGTAGGTAGGAGATGGGGGTGGGGCTTGAGGTGGGAGGAGGGGATAGGTGGGAGGAAGGACAGGTTAGGGAGGCAGGGACAAGCTGGGCTGGTTTTGGGATGCGGTTGGGAGAGGGGAGATTTTGAAGCTTGTGAAATCCACATTGATACCATTGGGCTGCAGGGTTCCCAGGCTGAATATGATTTGCTGTTCCTGCAGCCTTCGGGTGGCATCACTGTGGCATTGCAGGAGGCCCAGGATGGACATGTCGTCTAAGGAACGGGAGGGGGAGTTGAAATGGTTCACGACTGGGAAGTGCAGTTGTTTCGTGCGAACCGACCGTTGGTGTTCTGCAAAGCGGTCCCCAAGCCTCCGCTTGGTTTCCCCGATGTAGAGGAGGCCACAACAGGAACAGTGGATACAGTTTACCACATTAGCAGATGTGCAAGTGAACATCTGCTTGATGTGGAAGGTCTTCTTGGGGCCTGGGATGGGGGTGAGGGGTCCCAAAACCAGCCCAGCTTGTCCCTGCCTCCCTAACCTGTCCTTCCTCCCACCTATCCCCTCCTCCCACCTCAAGCCCCCCCCCCATCTCCTACCTACTAGCCTCATCCCGCCTCCTTGACCTGTCCGTCCTCCCTGGACTGACCTATCCCTTCCCTAACTCCCCACCTACATTCACCTTTACTGGCTCCAACCCCGCCTCTTTGACCTGTCTGTCTCCTCTCCACCTATCTTCTCCTTTATCCATCTTCTATCTTCTATCTGCCTCCCCCTCTCTCCCTATTTATTTCAGAACCCCCTTACCCTGCCCCATTTCTGAAGAAGGGTCTAGGCCTGAAACGTCGGCTTTCCTGCTCCTCTGATGCTGCTTGGCCTGCTTTGTTTGTCCAGCTCTACACCTTGTTATCTCAGATTCTCCAGCATCTGCAGTTCCTACTATCTCTGCCTAGGTAAAGAGTTGATCCAGGGACCTTTTGTAGTGTGAACGCTTGGCACCACATGTAATGATGTACCTACTGGTTCAGTTGATATAAAGCTTTGCCTGTACACGTTTGAATTCAGGCTGAGAGCTGCTTTCTAGGATTTTCCAATAAATAGTTAGTAGCTGTTCGACAAAATGCAGATATAACATAAAATAGTTCAGTTGCAAGTAAATCTGTATGAATGCAGAACTTAATCATGATGACCTGTTATTTTTTGGTTGCCTGCAGGTGGGACCTGCCCGATTCCGAGCTCCCGAGTTGCTTTTCAAACCTGACCTAATCGGAGATGAGAGTGAAGGGATACATGAAGTGCTGGCGTTTGCTATTCAAAAGTCAGACATGGACCTTCGCAGGACTTTATTCTGCAATATAGTTCTGTCTGGAGGTTCCACCCTGTTCAAAGGTGCCTTGAAAATGTTTTCTGTTGAACAGCAGATGACCTGTTAGTTCAGTTTGTGCTTTAAAATGTTGCTGTGAAGTGGTGAAGCTATCAGTATTGGAGGCTGATTTCAAGAGGAGCCTTCAAAAGGGAAAGTGGATAAATATATGAAGGATGAATTGTGGGAGGATGAGAAGGAGCAGTGGAATGGGACTAACTCGATTGCTTTTGAAAAGCGAATGGCACACAGTCAAGGGTCAAATTGTCTTCTGTGAATCACAATTCTGTGAAAAATCTAAAATGTTTGAAGGCTGTAGTTTTGCTAGAGGGCTGAAGCATGCTGAAACTTGTTGGTCCTAATTGGAAAATAGCTAAATAAGCATTCTTGGTTCAGTTACAGAAAGCATAAGGTGCAGTGTAAAAGTTCCCCTTTGGTTGTGTGCTTCAGTTTCAACCTTAACCACCTAAGTTTATATGAATTGTAGACCGTTTCCTGCTGTGAGCTCTTCACCCAGGGAACTGAACCTCAAGGAGAGCTCAGAAGGGAATATTTTAGACAGCATGTCACTCAAACTTGAATACAAGTCTTGATTGATGACATAAAAGTCACATACCATCCAGTAGCAATTGTGTAGAACCTTTGTTGTTTACACCCAGACAAGTTAGATCTTTGGCTTGACCCAAACAAGTACTCTGAGTGTGCGGCCCGAGGGTTCTCAACTGATAGCTCATGTGATCACTCACAGACTCTGCATGTGTTAAACTCACTGTGTCAAATGGTGCTTGCTGTTTATTGTGATCCAAATTAGTCCATGCCTCTGGAAATGCAGAAGAATGCAGTAAACTGGATTAGATGTCTGGAGGGTCGACGTGAATCACCCATGATATCTTGGTGGAAAGCAACATTTGTTTTCCCCCTTCTTTCTACTGCACTCCCTCCTCATCCCCAAATCATCACCCCCTCAAAAAATGAGAGCTTGGTTTCATTATAATAGCTGCAAACTGCATGTAGTCATTATTACAGCCACAGCCTGCCTACAGTCCATTAGCATGAAATCAAGCTGCCATCAAAGAACCACTGAGGAGTCAAAAGCAATGTTTTGAACTTCAATCTAAGTTTCCTTGCTTTTCAGGTTTTGGTGACCGGTTACTCAGTGAGGTTAAGAAATTGGCACCGAAAGATGTGAAAATAAAGGTATGAGAAAAGGTTTTAAGTTCTTGTTGAGAAGCCAGGTGCTGGAGTTGCATACCTCCAAAATTAACAAATTTTGTTCCTTTGCAGATCTCTGCACCACAAGAGAGGTTGTACTCCACGTGGATAGGGTAAGTATATCCATGAGTTGGGATTTAGGCATTTGAGGAGTTAGTCATTTTAATTTAACTTGTGGTTTATGGATAAAGGCATATTGTGCCCTTGGAATGTAAATTTTCCATCCAGTTCAGACTCAGAATATGGTCAAGCTCCCTCTTGATTATCCAATCGCAGCTTCCCAGGATAGACTTAACCTGGGTCAATACAGTGTGACACTCCATCTCTCCCTGCGCACCAAATGCTCCTTCGTCAGTTGCAGCACAGATTGGTTGTAGATTTCTCTGTCCCAAAAAAGTATGTCAAGCCTAACCTTAGAACTCTGACTGCCAAATATTTTGTGTGAACATTCAGCACGTTGTCAATCCAGTGACCTCTCGAGGAGCCTTCAAAAGGGAAGCGGATAAATATATGAAGGATGAATTGTGGGAATATGAGAAGGGATTGCTGAATTACAGGCTGTTTAAAGCAGACAGAAACATATTTCAAATGACCTCAACTCACTTCTTTGTTATCAGCATTGAACGAGTGTAGGTCCAGCTAATGGGACAATGTGTCTTATTTGGATATCAGGCCAGGGGCAGTCAATGAATTAATGCAGTGTCCTTCAGTGAGATCAACCTGTCTTTCAGTGCAAACACAGTTGAAGTTCCAATCACTTGCAATTTTGCCTCCACTTTTTTGTTTCTTTTTCTTCAAAACAAAATGGGTGACATCTCTTTTCCAGGCACCACCAAAACCTCAGATGGGAAAAAGCAGATTCCCAAATGGCTGCTGATCCCATTTGATGGGAACAGTAGCCCAATTATTTGATGACTGGACTAGTAATCCAGAGGTTCCTTGGACATGAGTTTTAACCCTACCATGGAAGATCTGGAGTTCAGTTTATTAACTGTGCTAAATCTGAAAACAAAAGCTCATATCTCTGATGCCGATCATTAATGACCAGATTGCTAGATAGCTGTTAATCTCCAACTGGGAGTTTTTAGCCTCCAGACTTTATTAGAACCTTAGTCCAAACATGGACCTTAAGTGGCAAATTCCAGAGTTGGAATGAGAGTGATTACTGTTCGCAGCAAGGTTGCATTTGACTGAGTATGGCTAGGCACCTCTTTAGCAAGTTTTACTATCTGGTGCGTAGCTAACGATTAAGACAGCTGACTCCACAGTTTGCCTTTTTAAAACCAGGTTTCTTTAAATCTTGTCTTCCTGCAGTGGATCTATTCTCGCTTCCTTAGACACATTTAAGAGAATGTGGGTATCAAAGAAAGAGTATGAGGAGGATGGAGCACGTGCAATCCACAGGAAGACGTTTTAACGTTGCAGGAACTGTGTGAAGTTGGCGTGCTGCTGCGTAAGCTTCATCTCCAGTCTGTACAACATAACCATGCAGAATGAATAATGGACAAGTAATATGAGAATTTTTGATGTATACAAAGAAAGGGTTTGGACACCACTTACGAAAACAAACTTGCTGTGTGCATCCCCTTCAGGATTTGTGGATATTGAATCATACGTTTTGATTTCAGTAGTGGGGAAGAATTTTAGGCCAATATCTGGCTCTGGTTTCAACCTTGCTATTTAACAGAGGATGTTACCTGCACTTGTTGAATGAAGGAAATTATGGAATTTCATGTGTTTACTACACCACCACCACCACCCACCCACCCACCCCCCAACTTCCTCCCTGCCCCAACCCTCTCCAGCCCCTTTCATTTTGTAAATCACAGGGGGCATCAGTAGTTTACTGTTGGGAAAGTCTTAAGAAGCTGGTCTGGGAGTCTAAGTAGGAAATGGAAAGCTACCAAAACCAGAGTTCTGTATCCATGGGTATTCTTGCCAACAGTCAAGCCTCTGCTAAATGTTTTGCAATTTCTTTCTCTGGTGACTCAACAGCGCTACAAATGTTAATTGCTATGAGCAGAAAATGGTTAACACATTAAACACAGGAAAGAGCACTTTACTTGCAGTGGTTGGGGAGGGAAGAAGATGGCTATCTGGGGACTATTTGACAATAGTCACAGATTTAGTCTCGCACTGAATAAAGTTATTGAAGGATTATTTAATAATTGGTAATCATTCTTCCTATCACAGTGTAAATAATTGTTTGGCTTCCTGGCAAAAAAAAATTTTGAATCTTTCTCATCTTCTCACCACTCCCAATTCTTAGCCAAGTTGTTTTAGGAATTTATTCCTCATTGTGTAATAACTATTCTTCACAAGGAAGAGGAAACCATTTTGTTTCCAATTAGGAAATTTTAAAATTGAGCTGACCTGTTCCTCATAAACCATGCTGCTTTTGATTACAGCTTCAGTAGTTAATTAGCCACTGTAAATTCAATACTTACCTTTGAGATCTGCGTATGGTAGAAAGACTGATTACAGTAAAATGCTTGCTGGAGATTAGTTCTGCAGTTTGAGAGCTTTGGTTGGGCGTGGTTCTGTGCTGAACATGTTTGGGAAGCAGTATTGCACTGACATCTAATAGGCTTGGACTTAAATCTGCAACATTTGTAATGTGGTCCTATTTCCCCTTCACTGTTGCCCTTGACCAGCTCGTTGCTCCAGGGAACTTAGGATCGCTGGAACAGGAGTAGGCCATTCAGCCCTTTGAGCCTGTTCCATTGATGAAGAAGGGATTCAACATATAACAGCATAGTGTGGACAAAAAGCAAAGCCCGGCAAAGGAAGAGATGCGATGGAGCGGTAGCAGGGTGGAAATGTGACAAGTGTTTTTTCTTAGTCTTTGAGTCTTTCTGATCAGTAACTCACTGTCATGTTATGACTGAGATGGGTGGAAATGGGGATAATGTAATTTCTATTGGCATAATTCCTTGAGCATGTGAGGACAAGAAATTGGGAGGATTACTGTGTTGGAGCAAGGAAATAAGTCTGACTGGATTGCTGTAAATATATGGAACCTCTGCCTGAATGTCCTCCTTTGTGTTGTAGTGACTGTGACTCCCTGATTTGGATATCTTCCGTAGTGCTGGGAAGGCTGACCTATTAGACTTTCCATGCAAGATGATGGACCTTGTTTAAAACATCTGGTACAAAGACAAAAACAAACTACTGCAAATGCTGCAGATAGAGTCATTCAGCATGGAAACAGACCCTTCGGTCCAACCAGTTCATGCCGACCATAATCCCAAACTAAATTAGTCTTACCTGGCTGCTGTTGGCCCATATCGCTCCAAACATTTCCTATTCGTGTACTTAGCCAACTGTCTCTTAAACGTTGTCACTGTACCCACATCCACCACTTTTCACTGGCAGGTCATTCCACATATGATCCACCCTGTGTAAAAGATTTGCCCATCCTGTCCTTTTTAAATCTTTCTCCTCTCACCTCAAAAATATGCCCCTGAGTCTTGAAATCTCCCACCCTAGGGAAGAAAAAAACTGCCGTTGACCTGATCTATACCCCTCTTGATTTTCTAAATCTCTGTAAGGTCAACCCTCAACCTCCTACGTTACACTGGAAAATATCTTAGCCTATCCAGCCATTCCTTATAACTCAAATTCTCCATTCCCAGCAACATCCTCATAAATCTCTTATGAACCCTCTCTAGCTGAAATACAAATAATAATAAACCTTAACAGTAGGATCTGAAATAGAACAGGAAAAAATCAGCTACTATCTTGCAAGAGAATCAGAGTTAACTTTGGGGGTCAGCCTTCTGTAAGAAATAACAAAGGTTGGATACGTGACAGGCTTGAAGTTTGTGCAGAGGAAGAATAAGTGTAGGGGTGAGGATGGTTAGCAGAGAAGTTAAGGGAAGCAGAGATGTAGTAGAAGGTAATGAGATGAAACAATGAAAAGTTAATGACGTTGTTTGATGTGAAAAATATCTGGAATAAGACACTAAATAAAAGGTGTGTATTAGGAATTGTAAATAGCGATGATACATCATTCCCACATGTTACTGCTAGGAAAATTGGGAGCAGGAGTTAAGACCTCAATTGTCGAATAAGTTTCAATGATTGTGAAGTCCTGAAGCATTGAGCTCGATTGGAACAATGTAGTCGGGGACCAATCCCATGTTGGGTGACCACTTCACAGAACACTTGTGTTCCATCTGCAAGCATGACCCCAAGCTTCCGGTTGCATGTTAATCTGATTCTCTAACCCACTCAACTGTTTGTCCTTGGCCAGCGACATTGTTCTACTGAAGATCAATGTGACCTTGAGGATAACACATCATCTTCTCGTTAGGCAGGCTTCTAAAGTCATTTAATTCATCAAATTCAGATCATAACCTCTGTCTTCCAGCTTTTTGGGTGCAGGGCGTTCTTGATGATTTTGCTATTTCTGTTGACATTTTGCCTTATATTTCTTCAGTTATCCCAATACTATCTCCATTTGGCTTGCACTAATCATTTTGTCTTGTCTGCCTGCTGTCCTATTCTAGATCTTCCCCTTTGCTCTTAATCTGTAATACCATCCTCTCCATCTACCCTTGTTGCACTTCTGTCATTGCTTCAAACCAGTTACATCTCAAATTGTTTATCATTTATGATGACACGTCCTTGCGTTGAAATCTTTCACTGTTTCTGTCTCCAACAGCGATGACTGACCTGATGAGTTTTTCCAGCAATTTTTCCTTTCACTATAAGGATGTAATGGTGCAAGTTTTTTTTTCTTGTTCTTGGTAAAGCCCCACATTTTGTGACTGCAATCGAACATACTATGGTATTGTCAAGGGATCATATAATAAAGAGTTTGGGATTTTGAATTTCAACCAGATTATTAATAATTAGCCCTACCTGATGCTTGCAATACAGGAAACAGTCACAAGCTACTTGACTAATTCAGTCAAGTTTGACCCAAAGGAAATGTTCTTGCAATATGGAACCCCATGATTCTCTTGCGGCCTTTATATTGCTGTTCTGCCTCCTATAATAAGTAGTGGATGTATTTATTTGAATGAAAGTTTGCCTTTTAAGGAAATCTTGGGCTGTTTATCGGGAGTCTCCCATGTTAGCTGCCATTCCTCGGTTGACCATTTGTCATCAGGGGCCACTGGTGCCCTCAGCTGGCCCTTTGAAGGTTCCCTTACAAGAAGGTCACTATCTTTGTGCCAGCCACATACTGCATTGCTGTGGCTGAGCAGCAGTTTGTAAGCATGAATTGCTGAAAGATGGGAGCAGCAGACACTGAGATGGTGTAAGCGCAGTGATGGTGCCTGTTTGCCACATTTTGCACCAATCTTAGTATAAAGCTGAAGATTACGTATTGAATAAATATTGGCACAAAGCCTCTTCACTTCAGTCAATATGATGGTGCTGACTGAGTTGTTCTCCTGAGTCTTAAATTTTACAGTTTACTTCCACCTCAAAAAAATTCGATGGAGGGTGATCGCATTTCCTTCCAGCTCTTGATCCAATGACTACAGGGAACACTAGAGTGACCCTCTTTAGTTCAGCTTTTAGCTTCAATCTTCTCTTTGTTTTCCTGTCTTACACCTCCATTCAAACTGGCTCATGAGAGCCTGCTGGGTTGGGAGTGAAAGCAAGGTATCCACACTGGCACTGTTCATTGTGCTGTACAGAAATTAACATGTCAAATCTACAAAGTTGATCTCAGCTGGTGTTTGAGGGAGGTATGTCAGTAAGGCTGCACCAGTCTTTGGGGTGGATATGGGAAAATTCCGCGAAGGTTCAAATAGCCTGCTCACTGTGATCACCATCACCACAACCCTATGAGCTTTGGGCAGAGAACAGAGTTGTTTGTGTTCCCTTGTGAAGGACCTGATGATGTTTGATGCTCAAACTTAGAGAAGGAGAGTGGCCTGTTTGGCTAGGTACCACAGATCACATTTTGAGCCTGAATTGTCTCTTGAGCATGAATTTAGGAAAAGTAATGCAAAAGTCACACTGAAAACTTTATTTTTTTTAATTTTCAAAAATGATCTGTTTCACTGAAGAATTCTGGTTCTTATCATTTTGCCTCCCTCCAAGCATTTCAAAAGATGTCAGTACTGCAGTGCCTTTAATCTTGTTGGAAGAGTTGTGGAAAATCTGGGACTAAAACTGGCACCAGTAAGACTTACCTCACATGTATTTAAAGTAATATAAATAAAAAGAAGCATTTAATGTGGCTTTTTGCTTTCCTGCGGTGGTGTTCATGAACCTCTCCAAAATGAAATTTTTCAACATTTTTTTACCCATGTATATCCTAATCGAGGTCATTGAACTATTTGGCAAGATGTTTAAGAGAATGGCCTGAAGGCTTAATGTATGACGCAACCACATGATGTTGGATTGACCCCTGCAGCTTGGAAGGGCACAGTTGCATCCATATGGCTCAAGGCAGCTGGTTCTCAGATTGTTGCTGGCTTGCGCTTAGACTTGGAGGAATTCAGACATGCGGAGCTGGTCCGCGGATAAACCAGGAAATTAATCAAGCAATTGTGAACGCATCTAGTAGTTTTGTCCTTGAGGCAGTGCCCTTGTGTTGATATCACTGGGCTTGTAATCTAGTGATCCAGGCTAGTGGCCTACGATCATGGGTTCAAATTCCAGCAGCTGGTGGCATTTAAAATCAACTAATCAAAAATCTGCGATCCAAGCTCGTCTGAGTAATTTTGACCAGAAAAGAATGCTAACTAGTCTTGAATTTCCATCTAATTCGTTCATTTTTTCTCAGAGAAGAAAATCTACCACGCTTATGATCCACATCAGTGTTGTTGTGTCTCTTAACAGACATTTGAAATGACCCAGTATGCAGCTCTGCTATATTCAGAAAGTGACCTGATGGCTGGAGAGTAAAGGATGTGCAGCAAATGCAGTACTTGCCAATGACACCCACATCTCAGGAAAGAATATAAAATCAAAACTGTTGTTCTGCCCTTAAGTAACATCATGACTGATGTGGAGTCTAATTCTTGTGTGAAGGGCAGTCCAAGTCAGGAGCCTTGTGTCTGCTTTTTCCTCCACAGTTTGATTATCTGGTAGACTCTGTGATGACTTGAGTGAGAGGTTCGTAGGGATGAGTTCCTCCGGTATCTGCCTCCCAGCCCACACTTCGTCTACAGGACAGGAGGAGTGAGAGTGACCAGTGGGAGAGCTGTATGCCAATTCAAGTTGAAGGAGATGCTCAAGCAAATGAGCAGCTGCAACGATGTCACAATTCAGTATTGTGCATTTTACAGAAAGCAGAAAACTATAGGCCAGTCAACCTTAAAAATGTCAAAGGAGAGCTGTTAGAAGCTACTGTTAAAGGTTACAACAGAGCACTTAAGAAATTTTGAGGTAAAAACAGAAGGAAGCTCTTTAGCCAGTCATGCCAAGTCTACAATTTAATACAATAATAACTGATCAACAGTTCAATGCTATTTACCTGCATTATCATCAAAACCCTTTAGGTCATTGACGATTAAAAAAAAATTCATCGACCTCTAATTTTATTATACTCCAAGACTGAGTCTCAACCCTTTCTGTGAGGGAGACTGTTCCAGAGATTCAACATCCTCTGAGTAAAGAAACATTTTCTTCATTTATGTTTAAATGGCATTTCTCTTATCTTTAAATTGTGTCCCTTGTTTCCCCAACACAGGAAATACCTTGCTAGCATCTGTACTGTCTATCCCTTGAAGTATTTGTTGGTTTCAATGAGATAACCTCTCATTCTTTGAAAATCTAGAGCAAGCAGAGCCAGTTTCCCAGATTTCTTTGCAGAGGACTGTCCTGCTTCCTTGTGCCAAATCTGGTGTATTTTAATTGCATTATCTCTGTGGTAATGATGTATTTCCTGAGATAAAAAGACCAAATCTGCACACAATAAACCAGGTACAGATAAACCAAACTCCTATACAATTGAAGCACGGTGTCGCAATTTCCGTACTGAAATCTCTTCTGACAAAGGCGAAAATTCTGTCTCCATGCCATAAATGGGGACTTGGATAAAAATGATCTGATTGGGGATAGTGAAGGGGCTTGTATACAAAATTAAGCAGATTCTGTTTCAGATTTTCAGGGCATTCTTGAGAAGAGGAAAGGATGAATCGATTAGCTTTGTATCTGGTAGAGTTGACAACAGTCAGATGAACAAAACTTGAGATCTTGCAGTCTTAGCAAGGTGTATGTGGAAAGGCAGCTTCCCCTTGTGGGAGAATCTAGAACTAGGGGTCATCCATTTAAGATGGAGATGAGAATTTTTTTCTTCTTAGAAAGTCATAAGTCTTTCTAACTCAAATTGTGGCAGCAACAGCATCTTCAACCATTTTTAAGGCAGAAATAGATTCTTGATCATCAAGGGGATGAAAGGTAATAAGTTTTCAGTGCTGATAATGGGGAAGGTAGTTTGATAATTCCGGCAGAAAACATGAGCTGGGATCAAGGAATTATTTTCTGAGCCTGAGCCATTTGTCCCAAGTTTAACACCTTTTGCTACCACAGTGGCCTAACTCTGTTTAAGACAGGCCTTGTGAACCCTGGCTTTGGCTGAGTTGACAGATGCGATATGTGGTGTGGGGAAAGAAGTCAATTTGAAACTCTTGTTCTGATGATCTATTGGAAAGCATTTTTTTCCTAAATGTTTTGTGTATCCAACTCCTCAGAAGGTGAATTGCACAATGGACAGGACAAGTTTGTATTGTGTAGTAACTGTTTAGCTAAGCTCAGTGTTTGAGTCAGCAGCTTTTGGGTTCAAGTTGTACTGCAATGATTGGGCACTTAACCACTCACCACAGTGTACTGCTGAGGGAATGCTACCTTGTTGAAGGAAGTGTCTTACGGTTGGAAGTAAAAGATATTATTTAAAAGAGCCAGGATGTTCTGCATGGTGACCTAGCCAATGCTTATTCCATAGCTAGCATCGTGAAAACAGATTATCTGGTCATTTTTGTGTGGCTGCTGTTTGGATTTATGGTAAATCAATCAAATTATAACAACGTCCACACCTCAATTAGCCTGCATTTAAGTGTGAAGTGCTTCAGTACATCTTCTGAATCTGATAAGCACTATATCAATGTGTGCTTCTCGTATTTCATTTTAATCATAATGAACTCAGTGAAAGGCTGGCAAATGCAAAAGGTGGCAATCAGTATGTAGTGTTGATGCAATGCTAACTTCCACTGACCTCTTGTCGGAAAGAGGCAGGGCATAGAGGAAAGTGAGAGATATGCCCACACTTTTGGAACTCTTGGCAGGTCACAATTTGGAAAGGAGGCATTAAGGTTTGTTTCATTGTAGGGAGGAGAACATGGCTGTATGTGCAGTTTGGGCCGAACAACGAAGATTAGAGGAACTAAGAGCGGAGTGATAGAAGGGTGTTGAGTTACTAATTTGAAAAAAAATAGATACATCGACTAACCTCTAAACTAGACAATGGAATCTAGTTCTCTCAACTGAATGCAAAACTAGCTACAAATTTGGCAAGGTCAAATTCTTTAGCTCTGAAAAATGGAAAAAAAAATTTGGTAATATTTGTAACATAGCTTTTAGTGTGTTGAGCATAAGTTTCCTCTGCTTTTCAGCTGCATATTAAGGTGCGCCCTGTTTGGAACTGCAGTGTGGTGGAAGTTGTTGTACAGCAGTGCTTAGTCCTAATCTCAGTTCACTACTCCCATGGCATCAGTGTCAACTTATTTCTGTTTCTCATGTCATCCGCCTTATTGCTGAATCTTTAAGTTCAGCGACTGAAAGTTTTGAGTTGTGGCTCATTTATTAGCTCTCTTGCTTTAATGGTTTGTTTTGGAACTTGAGAACAAAAAATGACCGTGAAACATTGAGGAATTTTGCATTATTGGGAGTCTGAGGCCCGACCTACCTTCCTAAATAGATGTAAAACATTATTTTGGGACTATTTCAAACAACAGCAGGGGAATTACCCCCAATTTGCTCACTGATATTTATCCATCTTTCATCATCCAAAAGACTATTTTTTGAGTCTTGTTGCTGTTTTCTATAGGAGCCAGCTACACACAATTGGTTGCTGTGTTTCCTGCGTTACAGCAGTGCTGGTACTTCAAAAGTACATGTGAAAGGTGTATGTGGTGAATCACTGCCACCTGCTTGAGGGCAATTTGGAATGATAGTAAATGCTGGCTGAGTTTGTGACACCCACATGCTTGAATTAATACATGCTTTATCAAGTCTTTTCCTTTGAAGCTCACTCCATTACACCCATCATAACATCAGCCTGGGCTAGAATTCAGCTGGGTCGAAGTGGAAGAATAATATATTTAATTTTAGTCCTCTGGAAACTTTTGAAATTCAAGGTGCTGATAATTAATACAATATCACTTTTTATTGTTACAGAGCTGTTTATTTATTCTGTACCACTCTTTCCAATTCTCTTAGTCTGGAGTATTGTTCCCTGGCTACCAGATTTACTTCTTCACCTGAATTGCCAGTCTCCTTTTATTTTGTGAAATTTTTTTGTTTCTTCCTTTCAGCATTTCTTCCACTGCCAAATGCTGCATGAGTATAGGCATGTGGCAAGGCCCTGTCTGTTTGTTTTTATTGCTGTGCCCAAATCCCCATTTTCAACAATCCAGAACAATGACAGTTCCTCCCATTTGTACTATCAGAAGAAAATGGGCAACAGTTAAGATCAAAAAGAACATAGTTGAGAGTAAGCATGTGATAGCTGTACAGACTCATCAATCAGATAAACCTGAGAAGAGAGTGAGGGTGACTCACTCTTTCGGAGATCATGCGAGAGATGGAAGGACAGATGAACAGAAAGGAGTCATGGAAAGTGAGATACAAAAATGGCTACAGAACACAATAGATAAAGTGAGAGTCATGGTAACAGCAGAAAAATATCAGTTGCATGAAGACACAAATTGTATTTTCCTCTTTTGTCAGCAAATGACTACTTCTGTTTGTAACCCAGGTTACCCACATTAAAATTCCAGACTACTTACTGATACTGTTGGTTACTCTTGGTAACAAGGCACTGTAGTGTGTTTTGAAATTTGAACAGGTTCTCATTCGTAAACAGGACATGTTCATGATCACGAGATGCTTTCCCATAAGTTTAAAAAGGGGCAAGGTCTGATAGCAGGACCTCAGTAGCAAGCTTCTATATCAGTGGTCAGGGAATGATGAATGAAAGGCCATATTCAAACTGCTGTTCGATAGACCTTAGTGAAGGGAAGAGAAAGATTGGAAGAGGGCTGAAGCAAAGGAGCTACTTACAGAAAATCTTTTATCAGCACCGAATAAAGGTCGTGCGTGCAGTCAAGAAGACATGATAAATTTAGTAGAATGAGCTTCCACTTGACAGAAACAAATTTTGCTTTTATCTCTCCTTTTGAATTTGGTACTGTTTAGGATCAGTTTCAAATGCAGTTCACATTCAAGTCATTTTTGTTTCAATCTCAAAATGTTCTGGTAGAGCAGAAGATCTCATGTTTGATATCTGAAATGTCCTCAACTAAATCAAACTACAGGAAGAGAAGTGGCATCATTTAGCTTCTGCCACCCTGCTGTGGGAAGGTGGGATTACCAGTCCTAGCCCCTGTGTGGTGATCTCATTTGGTAAAAAATGGGTGCATGTGGTTGTGATGCTTTCCTTGGTTGAACAGCCATCTCATACCACATTCTAAGAATTTGCTCACACATAGTCCTTCATTGCAGAAAAATGTGTGCCAGTGCTTCAGGGAAGTGTTTGCAAACAAAACTTGACATTGAGCCTCTGTAGGCGATATTTGGACAGAGTACCAAAAGCTTGGTCAAAGAGCTAGGTTTTGAGAAGGATTTTGTGAACATTCAGGAGATGACACAGTGCTCATGACACTTGTTCCTGGTGTACATTTGATATCAGAGACATTTAAAAAGGCCAGATTTAGCGTTTTCTGAGGGTTCTCCGGTGGAGGAGGTTAGTGAAATTGGGAAGGAGCAAGGCTATGGAAGGGTTTGAAAATAAGGATAAGAATTTTTAAATTCAGACATTGACAGGGTGGGAGCTAATATTGTTCAGCACGTACAAGGAATTGATGGCAATGCAGTTGAGATGAAGCAGCAATTGGTACCATGAAACCAAACGTCAGAAAGAGTTGAAAGGAGCAGAAATGAAAATGCAGATATTAAATATATGCACATTTATTTACTATTGAGAAAATTACCACTCTTCATTCTCACAACTATTTATCATATTCCCTCACGAGAAAGATGTGGTGAGGATGAGAACTGATCCACACTCAACAAAAAGCAGCTACTGCACAGTCCTTGATTAATGGGGATAATCAGTTTTCAAATAGCTTTATTGCATTTTCTTTGGTAAATTCCAGTGACCAATTCGATAGCAAACTATCAACTATCAAGTGCATAAATGAGCTGGCACTGGTACAGTCTTGGGAAAAATGAAACAACCCCAAGCAAAAATTGTGGGTACATTAATTTGAATCTCACTGAGGCAGATGGTGGAATTTGAATCTAATGAAAATTTAGATCAAATTTACATCTCACAGCAATCATGTAATCAATATTATTGTGAATTCCCATCTGGTTGACTGTTGACCTTTGGTCAAAGAAATCCTGACCTGGTCTGCCAACATGCGATTCCTGACCTAGAGAAATGTGGTTGACGCTTTTTTTAACTGCCCTCCGGGCATTTAGGGAGGGGCAATAGATTGCCGGTCTAGCCAGAAACGTCCACATCCTACGAACGACAGAAGAAAGCTTGCCAGCTTGAAGTTGAAGTGATATTTGCACAACATAGCCTCTTGGGGGAGCTAACGGCCAAACAAGCATGGACAACCCTGGGGAATGAACGTAGAGTTATAATGATCTTGAGGTTTGAAGACCAGTGCGTATTGACGGGAAATGTGACCCCCCTCCCTTCGAAATTGTAATGTATGGTGTGGAGCTGGATGAACACAGCAGGCCAAGCAGCATCATGGGCAGTACCTATTATCTCTGTTATATATGGCGATCTGTTTAGAGTTGGAAAACCTGTTTTTGTTTGAAACCCAAAATAGTCTCGTAACGTGCTCGCATCGCAACGACAGTAAGGGAACTTGTGACGATTTTTGAAGCGCACTAGAACAGGTGACAAAGATTGCTAATTATCTACATTTGTGTTTACACGCTCCAACAGCAGCTCCCATTTAACCAACATCTTTTAATGTGGAAAGATGTTATAAAAATGTTCACAAAGACCTACTCAGCTAAATATTGATGGCAAGCCAAAGTAGGAAATGTTAGCAATGGTAAACAAAAGCTAAGTTGCATAGGAGGGTCTTAAAGGGGCGTTTCACAGATGAAATCCCCAGAAAATTGGGGCCCAGGCGAGGGGAAAGGCACAGCAGCTCTGAATGCAGTTGTCTCGCACAATTGTTGGCTTAATACAGATTGCAGTTAGGGCAGTGAAAGGTCATGGGAAGATATGAAAACAAGGATGACGCAGCAACTTAGATATATCTAGACATTTACGTCACTGGATTAAATTGTATCCGGTTACAAACCAGGCAGGTAAGAACAGATAATAACCTTCATCTCTTTTAAGGAGGGATTCGTAGATATTTTTAAAATGGCAGATAGTGGTGGAGGGTTTGTAGGTTTCAGAAGTTGCTGGAGGGACTCACTCTCGGCATAATTATGCACCTTAAATGTATCTCTCAGTGCACTGTATTAAAGCAGCAACAATGAAAAGTTTTTGGAATCTTTTGAAAAACATTTACCTGAACAATTACAGCAATTTTTGACTGATGTAGTATCCTCTGTATTTCAGTGTTATCTTTGAGATTGCAATTGTGAAATGATTTTCCAGAGTCAACTGCTGTTGCTTAGACATAGATAAGGAAAGCAAAGACATGTACTAAACACGTGGTGTGTAAACACTGTGATAAAAAGAAACCAAAAAAATTGAAAGTGTGAAGTCATCACTGATACAGAAGGAAGGAAGGAATTTCAAGTGAAACATCAACACTAATTACATCAGAACCAACAATAGACGATCTCAGACATTGATGACCTACTTCCTTTTTGGTGACTTGCTTTTGTTTCACCTGCTGCTGTCTTCTTGGCTTCCTCCTCCAAAGGGTCATTTATGTTGTGTATGAGATCTTGCGATGTGTACACTAGTGCTGCAATTTCCTTTGTTACACATGTAACAAAGAGATGATAATGTTTTCAACTACATGTGAATTGTTTTGGATCTAATAAATTGCAAAGTGTGCTATAGATGCAGGGTGTGAAATTCAACGGTTAAAGCATGAAATCCAACCATTGGAACCTTTACACTCAGTGGTTCTGCTTATGTAGAAGAGGATGGGAAATGCAAGTGCTAATTCGTGTTGCAACTAATTTGTTACTCCAAGATGACAAAACAGAAACAGATCATTTGATGTAGCAGCAGATATTCTGATTCCACTTTGTTCATAAATTTCTTTGTTTCCATTTGCTTGATTGGAGAAATATTCCTTTCTTCAGCCATTAGGCCTATAATGCACTCCACAACCTCACCACCATTCATGTGGAAAAGGTTCTCCCACTCTCTCTGTTCCATCTCTTAGGTTTAGTCTTTGTCTCCAGGTCCCTTTGTTCTCAGGTGCTGGGAGCAGTTTGCTTCCATCGTCTCTGTCCGAAGCCCTCGACATTTTAAAAGCCTCCTTCAAATCATCCCTTAATCTCCTTCATTTTAATGGATGCTTCAGTTCTCTTGAGTGAACTGTTTGGTGTAATCCTTCTTCGAATATGTTCAGACTTTGAGCAATTCTGAAAGCTGGTGAAGCCTACATGACTGAATTGTACAGTTGTTGGTGCCATCTCATGGACGCTATATCTGAAAAAGCAGGTAGTTACTGGCAGACCCTGTAATGAATAATTCTTGAAAATCCAACTCCTCTGGGGATGAGATTGTACGCCATGTTGGGAAATGGTAGCATAGTTGTAATCTGGGCTAGAACTCCACAGGCCCAGACTAACAGTGGATAACAGGATAACAGAATTTGAAATCGACAGCTAGTGAAGCCAGGAATAGTGACAATGAAAGTATAATCCATTGTCGTAAAAATCCATCTGATTCTTGAATGTTTTTCAGGGAAAGAAATCTGACACATTTACCTGGTCATGTCCATGTGAGAGTCCAGGTCCGCAGTACAGGCAGTCCCTGAGATGTAAACAGATTCCATTCCTGACTGTGCTCCTAAGTTGATTGGTAATGCAAATTGAAATATGATGCAGTACAATATAAAATAGCCAATTGTGAGTATGAGAGAACATTCCCATGTTGGATCCTTAAAATTGGATCCTGTTCGTACGCAAGAGTGCTCGTGAGTCATAAGTTCATAAATCAGGGACTGCCTGTGATTTAATGGATTATTCACTACCGTCTTAAATGTAAACCATTTAGCTCGAGCTGTGGGATGGGAACTTGTGAACCTTTGCCAGAACCACCCACGTCCCTTCAAAGAATCAAAAATCCGTGCTGTCATCATTTCCATGACTCTGTTCAGGGAGAAGTTAAGAGTCAGCCACGTACATGTGGGACTGGAACACAATAACGTCAGAATGTTAGATTTCCTTCCCGAAACGGACATTAGTGAACCCCATGAGCGTTTTTATGATCATCTAATAGTTTCATAGTCACTATTACTGAAATTAGTTTTTTATACCAGATATATTTAAATGATTTGAATGTAATTTCTCTCACTGCTATTGTGGGATTTGTACTTAATCTCTGAATTATTTGCCTGACTGCTGGATTAGGATATTATCAGATTCTGCCATTCATTCATGTGTTATTTGTGGGACAAACATTTTCTGATTTAACAATAAGAACGGCACTGATGTGATTTGTTTGCTGTAATATTATTTGTGGAATCCTGAAGCTGTAATCATGTTATTTAAATACAAGTTCCATCATTTGTTCTTCTGCGATCATTGGCTGCTCTGTATAGTTCAAACCCTGATGTTTGAATAACCAGAGAAATTGAAGACACAGGAAAATATGGATAAATGCTGTCAATGCATTATACAGAGGATCTCAGCTTAACTACAGAGACCAGCTCCCAGCACATTGTGTTAAAGTTTGGGCTGTAACATGGCCACTCGTCCAAATAACAGAAAAAGCCCAAACAGAAATACTAATTAATCACTGCCTCAACTCTGATACAGCATACATGCCAAGTGAGAGAGCTGGAACGAGAGCAAGAACTGCATGAAAGAACCACTCAAGCCTGACTGATGATCCCTTCAGAAATCAGATTAAGATGTAAAAAGAAGAATCAGTTACCACGCAACTCAGGTCAGAGAAGCAGATAATGGCCAGCTCTGGTATACTGCGAAAGCAAATTAATTTTGTACTTCATTTTTGAACAGGATTACCATCTCAGAGTTATAATAGTTTTGGAAGGACTGTCTTATTGCTCTTTGATTGTGCTGAGTTGAGAGTTAGGGAAGCAACAATTGATCAATTGGGTCAATGGACTGAAGAGTGACAGATGAAGTTTAATTTGCACAGATGTGAGTTCTTGCATTTTGGTAAAATACAAAAAGGGCAGGACTTATATAATTAAAAATAGGGCCTTGGGTAGTTTGCAGAATAGAGGGTTCTTGTACATAATTCTTTGAAGTTTGGGTCACATACCCAAAGGTGGTTAAGAAGGCATTTAGCACGCTTGCCTTCATTGCTCAGACCGTTGAGCACAGGAGTTGGGACATGATATTAAGGTTGTACAGAACAGTGATAAGGCCTCTTCTGGAGTACTGTGTCCAGTTCAGGTCGCCCTGTGAAAATAAGGTTATTATTAAGCTGAAGACAGTTCAGAAGAGACTTACCAGGATGTTGCAGGAATGAAGGGTTTGAGTTATAAGGAGAAGCTGGATAGGGTGCGAGTTCTTTCACTGAAGCAGAAGAGGTTGAGGGGTGACCTTTTATAGAGTTTTATAAACTCAAGTGGTGGATGGTACAGATAATGTGAGTAGCAGGTGTCTTGTCCCTAGGGTGGGGAAGTTCAGGACTAGGGGGCATATTTTTATGGTGATTAGTGGTTCGTTTGTGCAGCGAACTTACACAGGATGTGTTGGATACGAATACAGTTACAACATGGGAAAGACATTTAGATAAGGACATGAATAAGAAATGTTTGGAGGGATACGGGTCAAGTGCAGGCAGGCGAGAGTAGTTCAGTTTAGGATTATGGTCAATGTGGCACATTGGACTGAAGGGTCCGTTTCCATGCTGTATGACTGTGTGATTCGATAGCACATCAGTGAGGACAGTAGATTTTAGACAAATTTGATTTGCCTGGTACCAGGGATGATGAATAGATGGGTGGACTGGAGATGTTGGGCTTCTTATCCTAATAGCACAAGAAGGTTCAGAAAAGAGATAGAATGACCTGAAAAAGTGAAACATTTGGATGGAGTAAATAAAAGTAAACATGAAAATCATGAAAATAAACTGATTCCGTTGGCTGAAGTGTTGGAAGCTACAGGAAGAGATTTCTGTCTGCAGTGATTGGTTAGTGTTTGGCATGCACAATCTGAGAGAGTGCTGGAAACCTAATCATTTGCTTTCAGGAGGGAATAGATAGATGCTTGAAGCAGAGAAGATTTCAGGGGTACGGATGATCAAGAGGAAGTGACTGCATCACTATTCAAAAGAAGTGGCAGAGATTTGATAGGCCAAATAGCTTCCTTCTGTGTTTTACCATTCAGTGATTCTCCGATGGGGACAACACAAGCAGAATGTGTCTGCCAGTAGTCTCAGCTGAGCATGTGCAGGTCAAAGCAAGTGTATCTTATTTGATCCCAACTGCTCCCCAGCTCAAACTTTATCGTCTTTCTCTATTATAACATTTCACACCTTCTTCACTTGCACTTCATGCCACCAGCCCCTTCAGAGATAAATATTCCAGTGCCAAGTATTCTACACTTGGTCTACACCATCTTAACCAAAGTCTTGTCACCCTCGCCGCACCAAGACGACCCACCCATTAGTCACGTGCTGGCTAATTTAACACGTCCAATTTAACATTGTCATCTTCATGTTTGAATCTCTTCATAGTCCAAGCCTTTGTTAGACCTGTTCACTGATCCCAATCCCCCATTCATCGTCCTCCACCCTTCTGTAAACTTTTCAGTACTCAGCATGTTGTAAATTTGGTCTATCAGGGTACCTCATTTCCTTCTACCCCTGCGCTGTCCTCTGCATGGTAACTGGCCCATCATGAATCCATTTCTGTGACCGTCATCCCTTCTAATATCACCAAGATTGTGGGTTCAATTTCCATTCAAGGACTTGCAGTACAATAGCTACGGCTGTTCCTCTTTAGAAAGTGCCTCACTGTCAAAAATAATAACTTTGAGGTCAAACCAAAAAAAGACTGAAGGCCTCACATGCCCTGTCAGGCAGACATAAAAGAATGTGTGACGTTGTTACAGAACAGAATAGGTGACCTAATCCCTGATGCCAATGTGATTCCTCAGTCAACATTTTAAAAATCTGATTATTTCACTATTCCCACATCACCATCTGTGGGACCTTGACATGTACAAGAGGATTGCCATGTTTCCTAAGTTTTAACAATGCTTCAAAGAGTACTTCTGACCGTAACATGCTTTGAAACATCTAGTAGCCATGAAAGGCACTGCAAAAATACATGTCTTTTTTTCTTCTTTCTCTTTATATGGTTCAGCATTCATTTGTTTGGAGATAACTCTGTGAAGTTCTTTGGGACTGTTCTTGTTATGAAATCGTTGAATGTGGATGAGTACGTGATGTTGCAGGAGTGTTTTAGATGAGCTGTAAGATTGTGTAGACATGTGGAATTATTTGTTAAAATATTCTCAGTCTAGACTGATGAAATCTCAGTGCTGCATCCACAACTGGATATTTTTGTTTCCCAACTCTCTGAACATGCTCTCAGATAAGATTCCAGGGACATTGGGTCCAACAGCTAGTCGAGAAACCTTCCTCCAGGCAGGAGGTGTCCTACAGGAGATTGATTTCCATGCAAACGGTTGTCTTATATTCAGGTCTCTGGTGTAGGACACCTGTCACTGAACCTGTCTTCTGATTAAGCCAGGAAAGGAACCACATCTTGTTATCCTTTCGAGCAAAATGGAGTACTCATTTGTGCAGAGCCAAGGTCATGATAAGCGAAAGGGTGGGTCCGCAAAGTCAAGATACACTTACGAACAAACAGTGATGCACCAGAACTCCAAGACTCTAGGAAAGAATGAGTTAAAGTACGAGACAATTTGGAAAGTTCTAATATTGTACAAGATGGCAGACTTGGAAGAAAGGAAAATTCAGTGAAGTATTGGTCATACGAAAAACCAAACCATGGATAGGAGAATGGAGACACTGGAGATGATTGGGAAATTTGCTTGAGACAGAGACTGTATTGCATGTTGCTTAACTGTTTTGTGAATGAAAATATCTCAAGATGAAAGATGCATTTCCCAATCATAGGACCGTGCTCCATCTCTACAACCTGTGCTCCTCTATTTCTGTGGATTTCTGTGCTCCTCTAGTTCTGTCACTTGTGTGTCCTCAATTATCAACTTTCCAACATCTCCATATGGCTACCAAGGTTGGTTTGCTCCTGGGAAGTTTCATGGAGTGTTTTCATATTTTAAAAAATTGTAGAAATGCAATTTGTTCTTTTGTTTTGTGGACTTGAACTTAATTGAGGTGCAACATGGAACAAAGCAGACAGCACGTTTGGAATCAACTATCTGAGCATCCTGAAACGGAAAATGTGATATCACCTGAGGGCAGGAGGTCTAATGTGTAAAGCCACTGTGTCTAATCTCACAGCAAGATGCTTTTACAAACTTGTCAGCACTCCTTGTGTGCAGCAGTAATATAATACTCCAATGGAGGGAGCATGCTAGCTGGGTATAATTCACTTTTTTGTGAAGTCTGAAGCTAGCAATTTAACTGGGTTAAAGTTCAGTTTCCCTTTTAAGCTGTTCTTGCTTTCATTCGATAATTAAGGTTTAATGAAACTAAGAAACACTTTCTTTTTTAAAAAAAGAATCATTTGGAATGTACTTTGGAATGTTCTCCTAAATGTCCTCACTGTAACTCATGGTGCACAACGCATCAAGCAGTCATCTGATAGTGTCCTCTCAAAACTAGGCTGTTAAATCATGGTTCTTATCATAGTTTTCCTTCAAGTTAGCACCACCATTTCTTAAGAACAAAGCATAAACCATGTGCAACACAGGATACAAGTTGAGTAAAGTTCCCTCTGTGTTTTCCACTTCAAATGCACCCAGGCGAGGATAGATAGATACACAGGCAAATTGCTGAGCTGCCCTTCATACACTCACAGGGCAAGTACATCAAAGAACAAAGAAAATTACAGCACAGGAACAGGCCCTTCGGCCCTCTCAGCCTGCGCCGATCGAGATCCTCTGTCTAAACCTGTCATCTATTTTCTAAGGGTCTGTATCCCTTTGCTCCCTGTCCATCCATGTACCTGTCCAGATACATCTTAAAAGACACTAAAGTGTCTGCGTCCACCACCTCCGCTGGCAACGTGTTCCAGGCACCCACCACCCTCTGCGTAAAGAACTTTCCACGCATATCTCCCGTAAACTTTCCTCCTCTCACTTTGAACTCATGCCCCCTAGTAATTGAGTCCCCCACTCTCAATTATATAACATCATTGGTTATATCCATAAAGCTACCTCTACGCTGCCCCACAAAACACTCCCAGGACATGCATTGGGTTAGATGCAGAGTAAAGCGCTCTCTTCTCTTTTTAACTGAAAGTAAAGCTCCTTCTGCACTGTCCCCATCAAACACTCCCAGGACAGAGACTGCATGGGGTCAGATACAGGGTAAATCTTCCTCTTGTGATAGCTCAGGAAACCTGACTGGAAAGGAGCATTGTTTATTGTCACTCTCCAAAATGGAGCTACTGCTCGTGCTGTTCATAGGCTTCTCTCAGCCCAAGACAGACACTTCTACAGAGCCATTCCAGAATCTCCTTTTTCATAAAGGCTTCACGTGATGAGTTTGACTGGGCAGGCCATCTTGGACCTTGGTCTCGGCTCTGCCCTCTGCAACTAGATTCTCAGCTTTCTGACCCACAGACTGCTATCAGTGATGATAAGTAACTGTGCCTCCTCCACAATAACACGCAACATTGGATCCATCAAGGGTGCGTCCACGGACCTGTACTGTACCCCCGACTGTGTTGCCAAAATCCAAACAAACGTCATCTACAAGTTCACTGACAACACCACCATAGTGGGACGCACATCTAACAACAACAATTCAAAATACAGAAGGGAGATAGAGGGCTTGGTGATGTGGTACAATGAAAACAACCTCTTGCTCAAAACTAAATCGGCAAAACTAAAGGACTGATCATTGACTCCAGAAGCAAAGGAGGAGAAAACGCCCCCATCTACTTCAATGGAACTGAGGTTGAGAAGGTGGAGAGCGTCAGGTTTCTTGGAATGATGATAACTGACAACCCAATCTGGGCTTACCACGTAGATGCGACAGTCAAGAAGGCACAACAACGCCTCTGCTTCCTCAAGCAGCTCAGGGATTTTGGCATGTTCATGAGGACCCTCACCAACTTTTACAGAAGCACCATTGAAAGCATACTGGCCTGGCCCTTACTACTCTCTGAGTAAAGAATCTACGTCTGACATCTGTCCCATATCTATCACCCCTCAATTTAAAGCTATGTCCCCTCGTGCCAGCCGTCACCATCCGAGGAAAAAGGCTCTCACAGTCCACCCAATCCAATCCTCTGATCATCTTGTAAGTCTCTATTAAGTCACCTCTTAACCTTTTTCTCTCTAACGAAAACAGCCTCAAGTGCCTCAGCCTTTCCTCATAAGACCTTCCCTCCATACCAGGCAACATCCTGGTAAATCTCCTGTGCACCCTTTCCAATGCTTCCACATCCTTCCTATAGTGCGGCGACCAGAACTGCACGCAATACTCCAAGTGCGGTCACACCAGAGTTTTGTACAGCTGCAACATGATCTTACGGCTCTGAAACTCAATCCCTCTACCAATAAGGCCTAGCACACCGTACACCTTCTTAGCATCCCTATCAACCTGGGTGGCAACTCTCAGCGTTCTGTGCACATGGACATCGAGATCTCTCTGCTCGTCCACACTACCAAGAATCTTACCATTAGCCCAGTACTCTGTATTCCTGAATGAGAAAGCAAACTATTACTTCGATGGAAAACAAAGGTTGTATTCAGACATGCAGAATGATTTCGGTGTTCTTGTATGTGAATCCATAAGACCATAAGATATAGGAACAGAATTAGGCCATTTGGCCCAACTAGTCTGCTCTATCATTTAATCGTAGTTGATTATGTTCTCACCCCCATTCTCTTATGGTCCCAGCACCGCCCCAAGTGGAACTCCTCTAGGCACTGCTGCTGTCCTGAAAAGACCCCTTTATCCTCACTCTCTGCTTTCTGCTAGTCCTTTCCTGTATCCTTGCCAGTTGTTTGCTCTGAATACCATGGGCTCTTATTTTATCACCTTTAGTGCGGCACCTTGTCAAAGGCCTTCTCGAAATCCAAATGGATCTCGTCCACTGGCTGTCTATTGTCTAACTTGCTTGTTACCTTCTCCAAGCATTCTGACACATTTATCAGGCATGACCTCCCCCTGACAAAACACTGCTGACTCAGCCCTATTTTACCATGTACTTCTAAATTCACCATAGCCTCATTCCTGAGTAATAAACTCTAAAATCTTGCCAACAATGGAGGACAGGTCAACCAGCTTTTTGTTTCCTGCCTTTTGCCTCCCTCCCTTCTTAAATAGGGGTCGTAAATTAGCCATTTTCCAGTCCTCTGGGGCCCTCCTTGACTCCAGTGCTTCCTGAAAGAACATCAATGCCTCTATAATTTCCTCAGCTGACTCCTAGTGTGTAGTACATCTGTAGTGTGTAGACTCTGGGTGATTTATCCGCCTTCTCCTCAGTGATAGCCCCAACACACACCTCTGCAACCTGACTCTTTTGAAGTTCTGATATGCTACTGGTGTCCTCTACCATGAAAACTGATGCAAAAGTACTGGTCTGTTTCCTGCAGTGTTTTTGTGTTCCCGCTTACAATTTCTGCAGTCTCATTTTCCCACATTCTAATGTCCACACTTGCCCCTCTCTCACCTTATTAAAAATGTTAAAAAAATATCCCTTGCAATCTTCTTTTATATTGCCAGTTAGGTTATCCTCATATTTCATCTTCTCCTCACTTATTGTTTTTTTTTAGTTATCCTCTGCTGGTTTTCAAACCACTAATCCTTTAAACCATTCGTCCCACTAATCTTTACCACATTGCTTTTTCATTTGCTTTTATGCTGTCCCTCGTTTCCCTTGTCAGCCTGTCTCGTTCTCCACTTAGCATGTTTCTTCTTTCTTGGGAAGAATTTCTGCTGGGCCTCCCAAATTACCCTTGGAAATTCCTGCCATTGCAGCTCTGCTGTTCGGCTCCTCTTCTAATCAACTCGTTTGTAATCCTGTTACATCTGATTCCAGCTTTTCTCTCTCAAGCTGCAGGGTGAATTCTTTCACATTATTCTCATTGCCCCCTATGGGTTTCTTCACCTTCAAATCTTTAATCTAATCTGCCTCATTAACCATCTCCAAATCCAGAATTGCTTGTTCACTCATTGGCTCTACCACAAACTGCTCCAAGAAAACATTTCATTGACATCCACAAATTCCTTTTCTTCCTATCTGCTACTAACTTAGTTTTTCCAGTCCACCTGCATATTTAAGTACCCCATGATTATTTTAATAGTGCCTTTCGTACGTACCTTTTCTATCTCTGATTTATTTTCTTCCCCGCATGCTGACTCCTGCTCGGAGGCCTGCACACAACTCCCATTAGGCTTTTGTTTCCTTTGCGATTCCTCAACTCTACCCACACAAGTTCTTTGCCTTCGGAGTCTGTTCTTGCTATTGATTTAGTTTCATTTCTTCACAACAAGGCACCCCACCCCGTCTTGCCCATTTGCCTAACCTTCAGATAGGACGCATATCCTTTGATACTTAGTTCCCAGCCTTGATCCCCTCACTGCCACATCTCTATGATACCCACAACAGCGTACCCGCCAATTTCAATCTGCACTACACGCTCATTTACTTTTCGTACACTGCATGCATTTAAGTACAATGTGTTGACTGCCTTCCTTCTCATAGTTGGATAGCTCAAAGGCTGAGGCCCCTTCAGCACTACCTCCTGGATCCCTGTTCCTGCCTCGCTGGTAGTCACACCCTCCTGTCTCTGACCACTGACCAACTTCAAGGTAGTTCATCTAAGGGGTGTGACTGCCTCAAACACAGTGTCCAAGTAACTCTTCCCCCTCCCTGATATGGCACAGCGTTTGAAGCTCTGACTCCAGCTCATCAAATCTTAGACAGAGTTCCTCCAGCTGTCAACATTTGCTACAAATGTGGTCACAATGAACCACAGTGAGGTTCACCAGCTCCCACGTCATGCAGTTACAGTATGTTGCCTGGCCGTACATTTTTATTTTATTATTTCTTAATTTGCTTTTTAGAAATTTCAGACTGGTCTTTTCGTATGTAACCTGTAAATATTCCCCCTATTTACCTTCAATCTGAAAGTAACCTACAATAAATAGTCCAATTTAGTAGCTATCACCAACTAACGAACTTGCAATTTACCTGTGATGTCACTCTTTTGACTTGGGCCACTGATCCTGGGCTTTGATTTATCTTAGTTTCCAAGCATTTTTTTTTAAACATGAGCCAAAAAAGCAAGGCAAAAAGCACCTCTTCCCCTCTGCACTGAGCTCCCATGCTGCCTCCAAATTTCCCTAAACTATATACTAATGCAGGCTATGTCTCACTCTAGATATGATCTCTGTTTCCTGAACGTACAAAGCTTACTGACCCACTCAGTCACAATAGGTTTGCATGCAGGTACAGCAAACAATTAAGATGATTGAACGGCTGGTACCCTTCGTTGCATGAATCGAACGTAAAAGATCAGATGTTATGCTTCAATTATACAGGACATTGGTCAGCTCACATCATGAATACTGTGTGTGCAGATTTTGTCCCTTGTTTCAAGGAAGGATGTAAATTAATTGCCAGCAGAAAAAAACAGGAGGTTTACTGGATTGATATCTTGGGGGATGAGCAAGTTGCCATATGAGGATAGGTTGGACAGGATGTGGTTGCTTCCACTGCAGTTTAGAAGAGTGAATTGTGACTTGATTGAAATGTATAAGACCTTGAATGGGCTAGACAAGGTGTGTGTGGAAAGGATGTTTCTTCTTGTGAGTCAGCCCAGAACTTGAAGACACTGTTCAAAAATTAATGATTGGCCTTTCAGAACAGAAACAAGGAGTTTTTTTCACTTTTTGAAACAGCTGTGTGACTTTGGAACTCTCCTTTAAAAGGCAGTGGATGTGGTGTCATGTCATTGAATATTTTTAAGGTAGAATTAGATAGAATCTTGTTAGGCAGGGGAATCAAAGGTTATGCAGAGTAGTTGGGAGTGTGGAAACTTTGAAACTGAAATAGATCAGCCATGATCTTATTGAAAGGCGAAGTAAGCTTGAGGGGGCGAATCATCTACTTCTGCTCCAATTTCTATGTTCATAGTCACTTTGTTAGTTAGTAAACGTGAGAAGAAATAGTAAACCAAAATTATAAACAACAGCGCAGATGTACACAGATTAGAAACAAGAAGTGATTACAAAAAAAAGTTATCAAGCGTACAGATCATTTTTTTTGGTATAACAAGCATGGGGCTGGATGAACACAGCAGGTCAAGCAGCATCATAGGAGCAGATGCTGCTTGACCTGCTGTGTTCGTCCAGCCCCATGCTTGTTATCTCGGATTCTCCAGCATCTGCAGTAGCTTCTATCTCTGATACAATTTTTTTTGGTATGTTTGTCATGAGTAGATAGTCAAATGTTGGTAATTGGGCAGTCGTTTTCAGGTTGAAAGTGGAACATTAATAGTTGAGTACTTGATACAGGATTCCTAGCTTTGCAGTTTTGCCAAAATTCAACTGTCGTTTTTAATTTTGCACTGGTGTCCTAACTAGCGTCTAGCACTCGGACCAAGGGATACATTCAATGGCAAGTAGATTGTTCTTCACCTTTGACTTTCACCAGTGCTTGAGTAAAGGCTGGTACCCATGAAGACCTCAATCCACCAGCACATGGGACCCACTCAGCCCACTGTCTCACACAGACCGGGTTGAAACTCGCTTTGAACTCCTGTTCCTGTGCGTTGTTGAAAGAAGAGAATGCAAGCACGTATTTCAGGCAGACTCCTGTCTTTTCTCCTATCATGTTCACCGGCGGAGATACTGACAGGACATGACAGTCCCATTTGTGATGTGTTTCTCTCTTTGAAGCTTCCATGATATCTTTAGGTATGACATTGCAGAATTCCTATCCAGACAGCCCCTGGATTTAGATCCAATGCAATCTTTTGGCTGTATTAGCCCTCTTTTCAAAAAAAAGTTTCAATTAAAAGTTAAGTAAGTCCACAGCTAATTCAGGGTTCTGATCATGACATTGGACAATGGTAATCCTGCCTCTTTGCCCCTCCCCTACTGCAGGGTATTAGTATTAGGGGATTCGGTACTGGTTAATGCCATTGAATGTCAAGGGAAGACATTGTGATAGACACAGTCTGTGTCTGGCTCTTGTGTAGTGCACATCAGCCCAAACTTGGATGGTGTCCAAGTATTGATGCATACAGATGTGGGCTGCTTCAATTTTCAAAAACTCATGAATGGAGCAATTGTCAGCAAACTTTGTCACCTCTGACCTGATGTCCTGGGACTGAGATGATTTCTCCCTGATAATGTCAACCAACTTCCTTTGGGCTGAGTATGACCAATCAGTGAAGTGTTCCCCATTGATTCCCATTGCCTGTCGCTCCTTGATGTTACTCTTGGTCAAATGCCGGATTGATATAATGTCATATTATGCTTAAAATATGGTGGTATTGGTGGTAAATAAGCATTGTAATTATGTTTTTAAGAGAACAAGTATCACAAATGTTAACAAGGTGGATGTGCCTGATTCTTGCTGCAGAATGCAAATTGTGATTTTCCCCTCCTGGGTGTAACAGCTGACCGACACTGCTACTCATAGCGGTTGGATGTACTATTGCCTCCTGACTTGGGCTTTACATTATTTTGTGGCCCCGTGGAAAGCACCAATGGAGTCCAGTTTGTGAATGAGTGTTCTTCACTGAGCCTTTTACCCTTTCTGCACTTCCATCATAGTTGAGATGCAGCACAGTGGCTTTCTTCAAGTACGTTGCCCATGTGGTCAGTCTTGATCTGCGGTTCTACACATTGAATGCTGGCAGGTATTCTCAGCTGTCAGAGTAGCTCACTTCCCACATTCACTGGATCAGGAGCCTCTGTTTAATTAATTCCATGCTAAACCCAGAGTCAGTGAAGCTGTTTCCAATTCCCTCACTGACAGCCAGTTGAAGCCAACAAATTTAGCATGATCAGATAATTGGGTCTAATGCCTTCAGCTCTGTGTGCCTTTGTCCTTTGCCAGTGTGCACGTGTAAATAAACTATCAAAAGAACAGTTAAAAGTTTGAGTTTGTTTTACTGTTAAAGTAAACTTAGTCTCTTTGAAATTCAGAAACCCAAAAATACCTTGCTGGAAACTTTTGACTGAAACCACCAGGAGCATTATGGCTGATCGTTTGGTGGTTTCATTGCCAGTGTTCTGAATATAAAAGGAAAGCTTTGTTCTAAATTGGATTTTTTTTTAATGTGCGGTTAACGCTGTTCCTGTACAGAAACATAAAGGAATCTTTCACAGTCAACTGGAGCTGAATATCGGCTCATGCACTGCTGACCGTGCTTGCTCAGTCACACTTTTATTCCTCAGATCTATCCCTTGCTGTTTGGTATCTGCCAGTCAGGCAGACTTTCAAGGACCACTGCAATCTTCACATTAGCGTCCTGACTGTAGTAAATAAAGCTATGGAAACATCAGAGGGCACTGGAAGAGATAGCAAACTAACTTGCATTTGTGTTTATGGAGCATCTTTCGTGACATTACTTCACCCCAAAACATTTTACTGCCAATTAAGTATTTTTTGAAGTGAAGTCAGTTACTTTTGGAGGAAACACACAGCAGACAATTTGTGTACAATGGGCGCCTGCAAGTGGCAATGAGCTTGTGAGCACTTCAGATTTTTTTAAACGATGTGGTTTGACGATTAAGTATTGGCCAGGACATAAGTGAACTGCCAATAACCTTTTTATAATGCCTTGCAATTGTTTTATTATGTCCTGAGCGGACAAATGTGACATTGGTGTGACAATACACAGCTTCATTGAGTTGGACAGCGTGGAAACAGGCCCTTTGGTCCAACTTGTCCATTTCGACCAGATCACCTAAATTACTCCAGTCCCATTTGCCAGCACCTAAAAGTCACTATCTGTGACAATGCAACTTTGCTTCTGTACTGCACTTGTGTTACAACCCAGTTTTTACATGCAAGTCTCTGGATTTGGGCTTGAGCCTCCAACCTTAAGAATGATGGAAGAGCTACAATGAGTCAATTTTGATACTTAACTGGAAGCAAATTTGTAATCTGGCACCCCAAAATAAAATTCTGCTCCTTTCCTCCTTCCAGTTCGGAAACTGCTGACTAGCTTGACCAGTCCCGTGTGGATCATCTGACCACCAATATCTTGCTTGATTGTCCATTCTTCCTGTTTGAGCCTCAGTGTTGTGTGTTGGAAAGAGGCTCTTGAAGGGTGTATCTCCTTGAGCTTGGCCCTACTCGAAGCTGACTGACACTCATCAAAAGACTTCCTGCTCCATCACTGGAGCTGAATCGCAGAAAGATTGAAAATAGGAGCAGGAGTAGGCAATTCTGCCTTTCGAGCCTGCTCCACCATTGACTACAATAGCGTTTGATCATCCAACTTGGATAGCTTGTTCCTGCTTTCTCCCCATACCCTTTGATTCCTTTTGGCCTAAAAACTATATCTGTCACCTTCTTGAAAACACTCAATGTTCTAGGCTCAACTGCTTTCTGTCGTAGAGAAATCCACAGGCTCATCACTCCCCGGTTGAAGATGTTTCTCCTCATCTCAGTACGAGGTGATCTGTGCTGGATCCTTAACCTACGACCCCTGATTTGGACTCCTCAGTCATTGGGAAAATCCTTCCTGCATTCAGTCTGTCTAGTCCTCTTTGAGTTTTTTAGGTTTCTCTGAGATCACCTCCCGATTCTTCTCCAGTGAATGTCATCCTAATCAATCCAGTTCTAGTCTCTCTTCATACATCAGTCCTGCAATCCCAGGAATCAGTTGAGTGAACCTCTTGTTGTTCTGTCGCCATAGCCAGAACATCCTTCCTCAGATAAGGAGACCAAATTTGCACACACAGTACTCCAGGTGTGGTCTCACCAATGCCCTGTACAGTTGCAGGAGGACATCCCTGCTCCTGTACTCATTGCTTCTCAGCATGAAGGCCAGCACAGTATTTGCCTTCTTCACTGTCTGCTGCACCTGCATTATTTACTTTGAACAATTGGTGTGCAAGTACATAGGTCTTGTTCTACCTCCCCTTTTACCCACGTGTTGCCATTTGGATAATCGTTTTCCTTCTCGTTCTTGCTTCCAAAGTAGATAGCCCTACATTTATCCAAGTAATATTTCATGTATCATACCTCTGACTGAATTTGTCCAAATCACATTGAAGCATCTCCACATCCTCCTGATAGCTCAATTCTCCACCCAGCTTTGGAGATATTACATTTGGTTTCCTTGCATGGATTCATTAAATGTATATTGTAAATAGCTGGTCCAATCCTTGCGGTACACTGCTAGTCATTGGCTGCCACTTGGAAGAAGGCCTGTTTTTGTCTTTTGTTGTCTGTCTGCCAACCAGTTTTCTGTGCATGTCAGTACACTACTTCTAATCCCATATATTTTAATTTTACACACTAATCTCTTTTGCGGTACCTTAGTGAAAGCCTTTTGAAAGCCTAAATAAATACTGGGTCTCCCTCAAAAAGTCTACAAGTTAAATAGTTAAAAAAAAGTTCTATAAAATTTGTCAAAGCTGATTTCCCTTTCATAAATTCACGCGGGCTCTGTCAATTCTGTCACTGTTTCCCAAGTGTAAATCTTTGGACTTGAGTATTTTCCCCACTACCAATGACAAGCTGACCAATCTATAATCCCCTATATGCTGGATGGTTGGTCCCTTGTTTTGAAAATATGTTCTGCAAACTACACTCCCAGCCAGGTGAAACATACTTTTGGCATCCCAAGCCCTCAAAAAATCACTTTTGTTTCAATGAGACCATCTCTTAATTTTGCAAACTCCCAGGAACATTGGTCCAATCTACTCAATCAGTCTTCATCACTCCCTTCGTCAGTACCTTCTGTCATTCTTCTCCAGCCATGTCATCAAGCTAATATCATTTTCATTTGGTAGTATTATAAATCTCACCTTTCTCAAACAAGTGTGCTGTCATTGTTAAAAAGGCTGTTTAAGGGGAGCTCTGTATCAACAGGTTGAGCGACTCAAAGAAAACAGCCACTTCACAGTTTATAGCATCATAAAAATCTTTTGCATCCTCCCAAATGCAAATTTGCTGAAGGTATGTAAAATCACATCATTGATATATAGGTAGTAGCTATTTTTCCTAACACACTCTCATGATGTTTCACCATCTGTTACTTATTTTTTGCCCATTCTGTTCAGTGTCTTAGAATGATTTCTACACTAAAGACATCATGTAAATGCCCATGGTTATTTTAGAAAAAGAAATCCAGTCACATTACTTCGTACTTTCCAGCATTGGTCAAATTCTTTGATTAGATTACAGCCTGTAATTCTCTCCCTGTCTCCCTGAAGTATTCTCTAATCTATATATGAAACACTCAAACTTGTCTATTAGATTCAAGCCACAGAAAGGGGATCTTGCCAGCTTGGAAAAAGTGAATCAGGTTAATTACTTTCAATTGTAAAATAAGATTAGGCAAAATGACTTGTCTTTGTACACCAGTAAACGACAATGTAGAACTGGTCAGGATGTTGTCACTCAGAGTTAGCATCAGAAAGAATGGGATCCCAGTTCATAGCATCATAGAATCCCTGCAGTGTGAAAGCAGATCGTTCAGCCCATTGAGTCCACACCGACCCTCCAAAGAGCATCACACATAGATCCATCCCCCTACACTGTCCCTGCAACTCTGCATTCCCCATGACTAATCCATCTAGACTGCACATCTTTGGACTGTGGGAGGAAACTGGAACACCCAGAGGAAACCCACGCAGACACAGTGAGAATTTGCAAACTCCATATGAACAGTTGCTGGAGGGTGAAATCCAATCTGCATTCCCTGGCACTGTGAAGCAGCAGTGCTAGCCGCTGTGCCACCCCGGTTGAGTAGTTACGTCCACAATATAATTTAACAAGTAATTGCATGCTGAATTAGAATTGTGGAAGGGTGCAGACGCCATTGTGGCTGGCCCATCATTTATTTTTCTGTCAAGTATTTATTCAAGCCTCTCTTGACATGCAATTGAACTTGTTTCCACCAGCCTTTCAGGCAGCGTGCTTCAGATCACAACTTTCTGTGGAAAGAAACAGAAACTTCCTCATGTTGTCTTTGATTCTCTTATCGATCATCTGAAATCCATATTCTCAGGTTACTAATTCCTCTAAAAGCAGTTTCTCTTATTTACTCTGAAAAAAACTGGAACAATTTTGAATGCCTCTTTCAAATCTCCTGTTAATCTCTGCTCAAAGAAGAATAGCTGCAGTTACTCCTCATAATGAGAGGGAGGGTCATTCTGGATGGATGAACTAAAATTATAAATGTGTTCTCTTTTCTGTAATTACCTTGTGAAGATTTGCAGCAAATGATACCACCCATTTAACTTCTTTGATTGCTTTCCAGTCTGTCACTCAATCCTCGTTATCTCACATTCTTTCCATTCAGCATTCCAATCTGTAACTCACACCTGCATATTCATTGTTCCCTATATAAGCCATTCACAGCCAAAACTGAGGAATAAGAATGTCCCTCAGAGTTCAGAAAACAAACCAGAATCACTTCAAATATAGTTAATGAATTCCATAAGAAAACAGTGGCAAACTGCAACAGGGAAAGGAGCAGCAAAGTTGCCCATGTGGTGGGAAAGTGTGTTTAACATACTCAATGAGCTTTATATTTGTTATCTGTTATGGAAGATATTTCAAATGTGGCTCAATAGTTATTTTCCCTTTTGTTTTCACAGTTGATCTCTTTCCACACCAATTATTTTGTCTCATCACAAGCTTTCAAGGACTTTTGAGAAGTTGCATGGAGCCTGCCATCTAAAGTGGTCAGTAGTTGTACTTTCAATGCTTGATATTGGCGCTGTACTGTGGCTAGTAACTACAAAACAACAATGTTTTCAGGGAAACAGAAAGAACACTGGAAATCACAGTGGATCAGGCAGCATCCTTGGGGAGAGAGCATGGATACTGCTTGATCCACTGTAATTTCCAGTACTTGTTTGTTTTCAGTGCAGATTTTATGTCTTCAGGAAATGATTTCAGGGATGTTGTTGAGGGATTTCCAGGTTGTGAACAGCTAAAATCACCGAAATACTCTGTCTTGCAGGGAATGGACAGAACAACTGTCTGCTGATCCCTCCTGTGGGAAGGCCCTGTCCACAGCACTGGGAGTGAATACAGTTTCAGCTTCGGCTGTCTCTCCTCCATACCATAATATCAGAATGTTCAAGGGACTTATTGTGTACAATGGCCCTCAAAAGTAGTTAGAGATTTGAGGCCATAGAATGGAAATGTCATTGTCACTTTGGATTAAAAAAATGGCTTAATGACAGAACACAGCAAATGGCACATGGTTGCTTTTCATACTGGGGAATAGTAAACAGTGGTGCTTACCGAGTTTCACTGCTAGCACCGCTACTTTTATGTACTGGCATATGGAACACAAAGTAAATCTTGAAAATTTGCCAGTGACAGCAAGGTTAAAATATGCCAATGAGGATGACCCCTGTTGATTGCAGTAGGACAGAGGGTGGCAGACAATTAATGTATGTATTTATTGCAACAGTGAGGTGATACCTTTTGGCAGATGGGTTAGAGAGATCCCAGACTGAAATCTGGCTTGATAGATTTTTCTTTTTGGTTTTAATGATGTCATCTCTTGCTGAAACATGAGCATGCAGTATTACAGATTTGGTTTAATTTACCTGAGGATTCAACTCCCAGTCTTGAGATTCTGTAAGCTCCATCCTGAAGCCTTCATACAACTGAGCTTAAATTTCTCAGCTTCAAATCACCCCTTCAGGGATTGAACACAATATTAATGGCTTAGAACTTTTGACTCCTTATACTGAGTTAATCTATTTCTTAACAATTCCAACCAACTCCCTTTCACAGAAGGAACTACTTTCCATGTCCAGCTTCAGCCAAGACCTCACACAGTTGTCTGAAACTAATTTTTTTTTCCCCCAAGAAATGTGTATTCCCCAAAAAAAATCAAACCCTGGCTTTTGAAATTGAAGCCGAATGCACAACTGTTTACTTTGCAAAAATTTTGAGAGAGAACAATGTAAACAGAAACCTGCTTTTACTCCTGGAAGCCTTCTCTCACGTTGTGTTTTAAAAGAATCACCACGCTGCAACAATACTGAGAAGTTAATTATTAAACCCATTTAGACACAGAGAAAACCCATATGCCACTGCTTAAATATCCAAAATCAAAAATAAATGACATGAACATATGTATCAATATATTTGAATCACCGACCTCATATCACACTTGCATCAATTCCTACCATGAAGCACTTTGTGAAATTTGGTGCAGTCAGTCCTTCAAAGCTTAGATCTAGCAAGCAATTTTAAACATAAGACATCTTTATTGGAAGATTTGATGTATCATGCTTTTGAGGAAAGAATAACATAGAGTTCACAAGGCTAGAAAATGCCAACACTACAGCCAGTATGTAAAGAGCAAAATGAAAGAAGACAGTTTATGTAGTTAACAAGGGATAGAGTGAATACATTACACAAAACAAGTTATCGATGAGAGTGAAAGGTAAGAAACCAATTTGCAACAGAGCTGGATTTTGAAAGTTAAGAGAAGGGTTAGCAACCAAATCCTACATTTATATACACTACTATGAAGAGGCTTTTACGTGGTGTTTTAAAATGATTGAATGCCAAGATGTAATTAAGTAAGAGTGCAAATATATTCCTGTGACCTTAATAATTCTTTGTTTATTCCCAGTGAGTACTGGAAACAATGAAAACAGTTTTAGGGCCTGAGTGTGCAAGAAATTATCACTGAGATTTTCAACCGCGGTGGTGAATTTTGCTGCTTTCTTCCCTTTCACATTTTTAGTTTACTTCACAATGGCAGTATGAAGTATTTGCAAAGAGTTTTCTCCTATTTTCAGCAAGGACAACATGCAGAAGTGAATTTTCCCTGAACCCTCCTGTTTACCCCAAGAATGCTCATCAGGCAAAAGAAAAGCCATGCACCATTACTAAACTGTCATGTTCATAGAGTCATAGAGATAAACAGAACAGAAACAGACCATTTGGCCCAACTTGTACGTGCCGAGCACGTTTCTTAAACTGAACTAATCCCATTTGCCTGCATTTGGCCAGTATCCCTCCAAAACTTTCCTGTCCATGTATCTGTTCAGATATCTTTTAAATGTTGTCACTGTACCTGCTTCAACTACTTCCTGTAGCAGCTCATTCCATAAACGCATCTTGAGATCACCCCTCAGATCCCTTGTAAATGTTGCCCCCGCACCGTAAACCTATGCCGTGTAGACTTGGACGACTCCACCCTGGGAAAAAGACCTTGGCTGTTCACTTTATGTGTGCCAGTTGTGATTTTATAAACATCTATCAGGTCACCCTCAGCCTTCTAAGCTGCAGGGGAGACAAGTCTCAGCTTATCCAATCTGTCCTTACATCCTTCCAGCCCTAGTAATGTCCTTGTAAATCTTTTTTGCACCTTTTCCAGTTTAATAACATCCTTCCTTCAGCAGGGAGACGAGAATTGTATGCAGTGCTCCAAATGTGGCCTTACCAATGTCTTTTAAGCTGTAACATGACATTCCGACTCCTGTACTCGGTGCTCTCACTGACAAAGGCAAGCGTGCCAAATACCTTTTTCATCACCATGTCTACCTGTGATGACACTCTCAAGAAACTATGGACTGCACCTCCTGGTTTCTCTGTTCAACAGTACGCCCCAGGGCCCGACCGTTAACTGTAAGTCCTGCCCTGGTTTGTCTTACCAAAATGCAACACCTATGGTATTTGAGAATGAACTGAACAAAATCTATTAATTGTATTGGCAAACTCTCCTACACAGTTGTGACAGGGACGAGTTTATGTCCCTTATGTCAAGAACGCCTTCACCTCGTCTCCCACATATCCCGCAACTCATCCCTATCACCCCTTCCCCGCAATAACAACCAAAACAGAATCCCCCTCATCCTCATGTACCATCCCACTAACCTCCGGATCCAACGCATCATCCTCCGACACTTCTGCCATCTGCAATCCGACCTCACCACCAAAGACATTTTTCCCTCCCCACCCTTATCTGCCTTCCGGAGGCACCACTCTCTCCGTGACTCCCTTGTCCGCTCCACACTCCCCTCCAGCCCCACCACACCCAGCACATGTCCCTGCAACTGCAGGAAGTGCTACACCTGCCCCCACACCTCCTCCCTCACCCCCATCCCAGGCCCCAAGAAGACTTTCTACATCAAGCAGATGTTCACCTGCACATCTGCCAATGTGGTATACTGCATCCGCTGTTCCCGTTGTGGCTTCCTCTACATCGGGGAAACCAAGCGGAGGCTTGGGGACAGCTTTGCAGAACACCTACGCTCGGTTCGCAATAAACAACTGCACCTCACAGTTGCGAGTCATTTCAACTCCCCCTCACATTCCTCAGATGACATGTCCATCCTGGGCCTCCTGCAGTGCCACAACGATGCTACCCAAAGGTTGCAGGAACAGCAACTCATATTCTGCTTGGGAACCCTGCAGCCCAATGGTATCAATGTGGACTTCACAAGCTTCAAAATCTCCCCTCCCCCAACCGCATCCCAAAACCAGCCCAGCTTGTCCCCGCCTCCCTAACCTGTCCTTCCTCCCACCTATTCCCTCCTCCCACCTCAAGCTCCACCCCCATCTCCTACCTACTAATCTCATCCCGCCCCCTTGACCTGTCAGTCCTCTCTGGACTGACCTATCTCCTCCCTAACTCCCCACCTACACTCACCTTTACTGGCTCCATCCCCGCCTCTTTGACCTGTCTGTCTCCTCTCCACCTATCTCCTGCTCTATCCATCTTCTATCCGCCTCCCCCTCTCTCCCTATTTATTTCAGAACTCTCTTCCCCTCCCCCGTTTCTGAAGAAGGGTCTAGCCTGAAACGTCAGCCTTCCTGCTCCTCTGATGCTGCTTGGCCTGCTGTGTTCATCCAGCTCTACACCATCAGATTCTCTGATATCCACCTGGCTGACCTCCTTACAATCACAACAAAACAGGTCTTTTGACGGGGATTGGCATCAGAGAGACCTCTCGTTGTCTGTCAGTCAGTAAATAGCGTGTGTGTGTGTGTGTGTGTGTGTGTGTCTGGCAGAAAGGAACTGAAATTCAGAGCATAAGGCAGAATATTTTAATATCCCCCCCACCCCTTCCTAATTGGAAACACTTCCGTTTTCAGAAGCTCCTTGTTTAACTGAGTGTTCTTAGAATCATCTTGTCCGCCTTTGGACTCCTGCCATCGGAAAATCTCAGGAGGGCAGCAAAGTTAAATCTAAATGAGTTCCACTTCCTCATCCTCCCTCCGTAACATAAATGTTTGACCTCTATTCTGCAGCTAACTCTATGTTATGAAGTGAAATCCATAAAGTGAAATCATCAAATTGATATTTATTTCCATGTGTAAACCTGCCTCCTACATAAACCATTTTCTTCATGACAGATTGTTGAATTAATTTCTTCTTGTTTGGGGAGCAACAAAATTCCAGCCTCATTTTTTTGTCTAAGTTGTGTTATATCCTTCCCCTGTGAACCTTCAGACACTACTCAATTAATCCGCTGCCCTTTTCACTGAAAATCTGAAGTGGTTAAACTGATGCCTTGATGCAAAAATGCGCTGTGCATTGCACTACTTGAAAATAAAAGCCAATTGGTCACAATAACATAACCTGAAATAGATAATTTGGAACATAGGAACAGGGGTGAGAGACCCCTAGAATCTAATACTCCATGCAGTTTGAACATGGTTGATCTGTAACCAAAGTCCATATCTTTACCTCCATATTGCCTTCTCTTGCTAGTCAGCAGAAGTCTGTCAGTCTCAGATTTAAAATTAACAGCAGTCCCAGTGTTCAGCACCATTTGCAGATGTTTTACAAATTGTTTGCTTAATTTGCCCTCCGTAATCTGAGGCTGAACAGGGAATATACAAAATAAAAATGAACAGGAGGAAACCATTCAGCGCCTTGAGTCCTGTTCTGCCACTCAATGAGATAGCAGCTGGTCTACGCCCTAGCTCTAGCCATCTGCCTTGCAGGCTTATCTTGGCTGGTGAAAATCTGACAACCTCAGATTTGAAATTTTTAAGTGGGTTCATATCTTGCGGTTTTTAATCGAAAAGTTTCACATTTTCACCACCCTGTGGTCTGTGGCAAGGTTTGTCCCAATGGCCTGGTTTTCTATCGCGGCAGAAACAGTTTGTGACTAAAAAATCAGCCAGAGTTCTTTTATTCAGCAACTTCTGCTTTTGGACAAGGTTGCAACCAACTGGATTACCCACTTATCTACATGCTACTCAGTCTAGCGCTGAATAAGCTGCCAGCAGTCACTCTGGACTCACACGTATGGATTGATTGCTTGGCTAAGTTGCTTAATCACATCTGGTACTCTAGTCTGTATTTGCAGGTCGGAACCTTTGGCACAAATGTGGGGTAAATCATCAAAAGTTCTCCAAGTGATTCAGAGCTGCTGAAAAACCAAAGCAAGAGTACGTAGCTTGAGGGACCGTGTCCCTCTCAATTACATTTTAAAAGTTTTACTACATTGTAAATTCACAAACAATGCCTGGCAAATAAATTAATTTTTACCAGAGAAACATAATATCCAATGCAGTATTCTGATACTGTTCTGACTAGATGATTGATATGTTGACGAGAAAGACAGATGCTCAAGGTCTTGCTATTGAAACAATCCACTGTGCACAGTGACAAAGAACTCCTTCTTCCAGACCTGTGATTGCAAATATTTACTCTGGCTTTTCTTGTGGTCCGTACACTGCACTATAGAATCTTAGAACAACGAGAGCTTGCATTCATATCACGCCTGTAACATCGCACAATGTCCCAAGGTGCCTAACAGCATGCAATGAAACAAAATTCATCTCAGATTGAGAAGTGATCCAACCTGGTACCCTTCATTCCATGATCAAATGCAAGAAAGTTGCAGGAACAAGTCCACATTGATTTCTGTTCAGTGGAAGGGAAGTACCTTGTCTTGGTTGATAGCTATAGCAAGTGGATAAACACTGACTCTATGCCCAAAACCACAAGTGCCAAAATAATTGTGGTTTTGAGAGATTTCTTGCAATTTATGGGCTGCCAGGGGTGTTGGTGTCTGATAATGGTCCAGTTTATGCCAGAAGAGTATGTAAAATATTTCTGAGTGGGAATGGAATTAAATAGAGTAAGACTGCCACATCACCTAGCACTGAATGTTAAATCAAAGCTCAGTTCACCCTCACAGCTGGATGTTCAATGCTGGACTGTAAGTGGCACTACTTTGAAGAAAAGCACATTTATTCCCAAAGCTAAGATCATTACAAGAGATTAAGTGCTCATTGTGAAGCAGCTGCTTATGCAATCTTATTGGACTTGAGCTGTATATTTCTGCCATTCCAACATTCATTTCCCTTCAATTTAATTAGTTCGCTTAAAACATTTTGGGACATCCTGAGATCACGAAAGTGGTGCTGTTAGTGAAGATTTGTTGCCAAACTCGACATGCAGTCCATTGAGTTTGGAAAGTTGGGGGTGACCAAGGGATTTAAGGGGTTCAAATTTCCTCTGGTGAGGGAATCCAGATCAAAAAGGTATAATCCTAAAATTAGAAGTCAGTCATTTAGAGTGAAATCAGGAAGCACTTTTACCGGAATAGAGCAGATGGAATTTGGAACTCTGCCCCAAAAGGCTGCTGTGCAGGAGCAAAAGTAATTTTCAAGATTAATAACTTATCTGATAAAGGTATCAAGGGATATTGAAATAACTGCACAGATGTCAGTTACCTTTCACCAAGACATCCTTTATTTACATGTGCACAGTGCACTGGCTGTAGCCAGCCAGCTTGGAGTCGATCCCTAACTTCCTTAGTTCTTCCGCAGTTCTGACGAAGGGTCACCGGACCTAAAACGTTAACTCTGTTTTTTTCCTTCACAGATGTTGCCAGACCTGCTGAGCTTTTCCAGTAACTTTGTTTTTGACTCTCTGACACTTCTGTTCCTATCTGTTAGCCAGGGTTTCCTGATTGGCCAAGGTTAACAAATCTAATCAAGAGACTCATATTCAATGAGATAGTAGGAACTGCCGATACTGAAGTCAGCAATAACACAGTGTGGAGCTGGAGGGACACAGCAGGGCAGGCAGCATCAGAGGAGCAAGAAAGTTGATGATGTTTTGAGTTGGGACCCTTCTTCAGAAATGGGGGAGGGGGAAGGGAGCTCAGAAATAAATAGAGAGAGGAGGGGTGGGGTTGGGGAAGGTAGGTGGGATGGCGATAGGTGAGTGCAGGTCGGGAGTGGTGGGGATTGATCAGTGAGGTGGGAGGGGCAGATAGATGGGAGAGAAGATGGACAGGTTGTGTCAGGTCAAGGAGGTGGGAATGAGAGGGAGGGTTGGTCATGGGATAAGGCCGGGGGGTGGAGAGATTTTGAAACTGGTAAAATTCAAGTTTAGGCCGTTGGGCTGTAGGCTCCTGAGGCAGAATATGAGATGCTGCTCCTCCAGTTTGCAAGTAGCATCATTGTGGCACTGGAGGAGGCAGTGTCTTGTGGAGGAGGCAATGGCTTGTGTGTAATTGCAGATGATAACAAAGCCTGGTGGGTGGGGGTTGGGATAAGGAAAGGGATAGCTGAAGCCCTAAAGTTATTGAACTCCATAATGAGTCTGGAAGGCTGCATGGTCCCCAAGTGGAAAATGAGGTACTGTTCTTACCGCTTGCACTGAGCTTCACTGGAGCATTGCAGAAAGCCTGAGACAGAGATGTTGGCCAGGGAACAAGATGGTGTCTTGAAGCGGTAGGCAACTGGAAGTTCAGAATTTTTTTTTGCACACAGAGTGAAAGTGTTCTACGAAGTAGTCTCCCAGTCAACGCTTCATTTCTGTAATGTAGAGGAGACCACATTGTGAGCAGCGAATGCAGTAGACTAGATTGTGTGAAGTACAGGTAAAGCGCTGCTTCACCTGGAAGGTGTGTTTCGGCCCTTGGATGCTGAGAAGGGAGGAATTAAACAGACAGGTGTAACACCTTCTGCAGTTGCAGCGAAAGGTGCCATGAGGTGTTAGGAGTGAAGGAAGAGTGGACCTAAACTGTCTGGTGAGCAATCAGGAGCCCAAAATGATCTTTTATTTCTCTTTCAGCCTGCACTAGGGAGCTCTGTGCATAACAACAGTCCTCTCACCACTCAGCTGAAATTCAGAAACTTAGTGTAGATAAATCAACCTTGAGATGATCTCTTTCTTTGTAGCTCAGTGCACTTGAGATTAACTGGTTTCTGTTCATTGTTGTTGACTCTGGACACTTGGGGAATCAGAATAAACAAAAATGCCCCTGAACTAATGAAAATACAGCTATGACGGACTCTCCCAGATCAAATATAGATTCATCTTTCATGACATTAGAAGTATACTTTTGTTTGGCAACAAGTGTTGATCTTGTGAAGAAGCTATTGTTTGATATATGAACCAAGTCCTGAAGCATCACGGGCCATCTGCTTCCATGGATTTATCTGTCATAAATCAGTAAATGGGGATCAACCTCAAACATCTGCTACAAGACTTTTTTTTCTGCATGACAAGGCCTTTCTAATAAAATTTTGCAGAACCGGAGCAGGAAAGGCCATGTGATGCACTACCTTCTCCCTAAATGCTTAATTACTCTGAATGTAGATTCCATTTAAACTGTTTTACAGGGAGCAGTTTCTATTCTGCTGTTGTTTTTCCTTGCATTTTTTTCAGTTTTCTGTCTTGCTCATTCAGAGAGTTCTGGTACTCCTGCAACATAGAACAGTAGAATTATGAGTCTGAATCAGTTATTCACCTCCTTGTGCCTGCTGCACCCTCCAATAAGATAGTGTCTAATCTAATGTGGCCTTAACTCTACTTTGCTACCTGTTGTCCAGAGCCTGTTGGGTGGCATGGTGGCTCAATGGTTAGCACTGCTCCCTCACTGCACCAGGGACCTGGGCTCAAACCTTGGGTGACTTTCTGTGTGGAGTTTGTGCATTCTCCCCGTGTCTGTGTGGGTTTCCTCCGGGTGCTCCGGTTTCTTCCCACAGTCCAAAGATGTGCAGGTGGATTGGCCATGCTAAATTGCCCATACTGTTCAGGGATGTGTAGATTAGGTGGGTTATAGGGGGTTGGGATGCTCTGAGGGTTAGTGACGATTTGTTGGGCCAAAGGGCCTGTTTCCACACTGTTAGGGATTCTGTGAGCCCTTGAATTTCTTGTCAGTGAAAATTCTGTGTAACTCACCCTTGAATAGATTCAACAGCCCACCCTCCATGAATTCCAAACAGTAACAAACCACTGAGAGGAAATGATTTCTCCTCATTGCACTCTGAAATGGGAGACTTATTATTAACACTAACACTACATTTTGCAAACTGTTCTATTACCATGATGTAAAGTATGATTTGTCTGGTCAGTGCACAAAATAGTACTTTTCACTGTATCTCGTACATGTGACAACAGTAAATCAAGTCAAATAAACTGTGCTCCCTCATTCTACATTCCTTCCTTCAGGGGCAATATCCTTTCAACGCCTACTCTGTCAAGCAGCTTCAGAATCCTCAGTTTCAAGCTCAGAGTCAAGTCATTATACAATGTAAAAGGAGGTCATTTGGCCAATTTTCGGTGTGTTGATTCCAAGTGATCTAATGCCTTGTTCTTTCCCACAGCCCTCTGAATATGTATTCACTAGCCCTTCAAAAGTCACAATTGAATCTGCTTTCGTCACCTTTCCAGCAAGCGTATGTCAAGTCACAGCAGCTGTCTTTGTAAAAGGGAAGGCTATATTTTCTGTGTGTTGCCTCTAGTTCTTTTGACCGTCACCTCAAATCTGTGAGAACAACCCTTCCGCTCCTGGAAACCACTGCTCCTTATTAACTCAATTAAAATTGCTCATGGTTTCGACCATGCCATCACTCTGATCAAACCAATGCCAGACACTTCAATTAACTCAGGACATTAGAATGCGTTGGTCCAAAATAGATATTTTTAAATGTTTAAACATTTTTCGATGTATAATCTGTAAGGAATTGAAGCTTTTTCGGCCAAGATATTCAAGCTTCTTTTGTTTTCAGTGCACTACTTTGAGGTGTTTTCAATTGCTTTTGCAGGCGCAAATATTTCTTTGGGTGGAATCTTATAGGGGTCTGAGCAATGTGAGCTAAGGTGCAACTTGATGTACAGTTGGACAAGGAGTCCAACGAGGTGTAACTTGACATTGGAGCGTCTCATTCCAGGTTTTATGCTTTTGACAAGTGGTGTACGGAGTGGAGAGTCTGACAGAGGGACTGTCATGCTGTGCTCCTGATCCAGAGCATTGTTACTGTTGGTAGTCTGGAGCTGTGGTGCAGTGGGTGCACCTTGATTCCGACAACTGGGAGTTGCTTTCACTGGGCTCCTCGCAACCTCTGGTGTTTCCAGATCGGGTGTTACTCCTCTCCTTCTCTCCCGTGGTACTGTGCCTCTTTTTTTTATTTGTTCGTAGCCATCCGTCTCACATCTTCATCATCGGAGAAGCTGCTTGGATGTCCATCATGCAGCTGCCTCTTCCTGTTTTGCTGTGGAACTGTGGTGGGTGGTAGTGCCCTACATGTTTTCCTTTTGCAGTTGCTTCTTACCGATATCTATTCCCCTGCCTCCTTCGTTTCCCCTCCTCCATTGATTCCTTTTGTTCAGGTGGAGGTTGGTTCAGTTGTTGTGCGTCTACGCTGGCTTTTCCTCTTCTCCGGCCTGTCCCTCCTTCTGGGTATCCAGTGTTTCAGTTTTCTTGCTAGAGGGTGATCCTTACTATCCTCTGGGGGTCCACGGCTTGCATTGCCAGTTCCGGCAACTTGTGGTGTGTGTCCCTGGATGTAGGTGGTGAGTGCCCGGACCAAGGGGGAGAGAATTTATTCGAGGTAGGAGGAGATACGTTCAGTGGGGCAGGAGCATGTGGAGACAGTGGGTCGGCCAGGGTAGTTGGGCTCGTGGATCTTGGGGAGCAGGTAGTACTGGGCAGTATAGGTCTGGGGTCTATAAGGCTGGAGGTGGACCTGATGGCCTGTGGCGTGGGCCCTAGCAGAGGTCATAGCTCTGTTTGGCTGGTCACTGCAATGGCATTAGGCTGAAAAGAGCACAAAGATCCACCAATTGCAGCTCAGCTCAACTGATAATCTTCCAAACAGAAACAAAGTTGCTGGAAAAGCTCAGCAGGTCTGGCAGCATCTGTGAAGGAAAAAACAGAGTTAAAGTTTTGGGTCCAGTGACCCTTCCTCATAACTGTTCTGATGAAGGGTCACTCTGTTTTTTCCTTCACAGATGCTGCCAGACCTGTTCAGCTTTTCTAGCAACTTTGATTTTGTTCCTGATTTACAGCATCCACAGTTCTTTTGTTTTTTGTCATGATCTTCCAAGTTCTGCTCGCAATCACAATCCAGGGGATGACCTCGAGATTTTCTGATGGTGAAGGTTCTCAGCTCAGAGTAATCCTGGGAGTAACACCTACTGGAGAGAGAAAGCAGGGTTTGAAAGTACACATAGTTTAAATTTTTTTTTTAATAGGACGGCCTCATCCTGGGGGAACTTTTTTTCATTTCAATAGTATATTTTAACCATAAAAATATCTTTTTATGCATACGTAGTCACTAAAGCAGTTCAGTTCTGTACAGTAGCATATGAAGAAGCAAGCAAACATTGGAGTTTGACTGTATTCACTTAATTTTATGACCTCTTTTTTTCATTCCTGTATTCACTGTGTCACAATGTCACGGAGTCATAGAGCTGTACAGCACGGAAACAGACACTTCAGTCCAACTCATCCATTCCAAATAGATATCATAAATTAATCCAGTCCCATTTGCCAGTATTTGGCCCATCTTCCTCTCAGCCCTTCCTATTCATATACCCATCCAGATGCGTTTTAAATGTTGTAATTGTACCAGCCTCCACCACTTCCTCTGGCAGCTCGTTCCATAGACACACTACTCTCTGTCTGAATAAGTTGCCCCTCAGGTCCCCTTTAAATCTTTCCCCCTCTCATCTTAAACGTATGCCCTCTAGTTTTGGACTCCTCCACCTGGGGAAGAGACCTTGTCTCTTCACCCTATCCATGTCCCTCATGATTTTATAAACCTCTACGAGTTCATTACTCAGCTTCCGATGTTCAAGGGAAAACAGCCCCAGCCTTTCGCTGTAGCTCAAACCCGCCTTGTAAATCTTTTCTGAACCCTTCAAAGTTTCATAACATCAGCCACAAGCTAATGCAATGTACAGTGCTGAGCACTATACTGACGAGCATTCCTGACTTTGTTGTCTTCTCACAACAGATAATGGCTAATGCACAGGTAGTAATAAATTATACCACCAATAGCAGGCACAAACAGAGGTCTTTTTTTAGAGTCCTATCCTGCGTATGTTCATTTCCTGACATCGTATTTAAATTACTTCAGGTCACTCCGGCCCCTTGACAAGATTAATGGAACAGGAAATGAGCGTCTCAAAACAGCAGAGCTGAACTTCCACAGTTTTCCTGACCGACATTTTCTGAATATGTTCAAGTTGTGATTGTCCTTATAGGACAGTCATCACCTTTCCCACTGTAGTGGGGAGCCCTAAGCAAGTGCCAACATAGTTCAATAGTTTTTATTTTGATTGTTTTTTTTAAATTCTACAATTTTCTCTCCATCTTTTCCAACTGAACTGTGGGCCACCAGGTATGATTGCCCATTTTGTACTTTACTGATGAAGTGATAGTGTGTAATGGTGACCATGACAATTGTTGCCAAAATCAGTTTTTCCATAATGGGAAGTAAACCTGCCATCCTTACCTGGTCTGGTTTACATGTGATTTTAGAGCTTTAGCATATGTTATTGAGTCTGAAATGCAAGAACCATAAAGATTTTCAGTTTGAGCGCAATTAGATATGGGCTACAAATTATAGCCTTGCTGTCGACGCTCAGAAAGAATTTTTAAAATTCTCTCTGTTCTTCATATGGGAGGTTTGTGGGCGTGTTGCCAATGGAAATATTACAGTTGAGCTTACCTGCTGCCCTTATTTAACCTTTAGTGTTCCTTAGCCAAATAACAATGAGAACCTTGGTTATGTTGACTATTTTACCTTGTGCTTCCTTCTCACACTGTAGCTAATGCAATAGAATACAGTTTGAACCATCACCAGGGCTTGGAATGAAGATGAACAAATGCAAAAAGTAACGCTTTGACCTACATGCAGTTCCATGTCTCCAGCCTGCACCCAGTCCGTTTCCCACAAGGCAGGTTGGGAGGGGCGCCAGGGATATCTGCTCGCACAATGTGGGTGTAATTGAGTAAAATAGTTGTCAATCACTTCAGGCCAATGGAAGATGAGTGTTGGGGCAGGGTGGGATGAGGTGCCAGTGCTCCAGGTATGCTGAGAACCTCTGGCTTACTAGGGTACAGCAGAAGATACTGTAATTTGTCCTGTTGAGGTGCTGCCCACAACAGTACATCCACCCCTTATTCCACCCCAAACCTGTGCCAGCAGTGGTGGCCCAGCTGTAACGGCCACGCTTTATCTCAGACTATAAAACACCAGAGCGAGAGGTGCCTCTGTTTTGAATTGCTTTCTCTCTAATTATCTCAAGGAACAGTTTGCTGAAAAGGAAGTTAGGATCAGAGAAGCCCAGGGGCAGAATCGTTTTGGATCCCCAGGCATTTGAATCAAATATGAATATCTTGGCCTATCTCTATTCTGGAAGCAGACTACCCCCACATACAAGACAAAATTCTGGTGGTTACGTGGCCTCATGAGACTTGTCATTTTCAAAGGATTACACTAATGTTTTCAGATGCATGTCAACACTTAGAGTGATGTATGGAATGGAATATGTTAGAAACTTGGGTGTCAGTTACAGGTTGGAAATTGATTTCACATTTCAGATGAGATTAAATATCAGTTTTGAAATCACTCAAGGGGAGTCATGGCTTCTTTTTGGACAGGGTGTGATTTCATCAATTTTGACCCTATTATTCGCTGCAAATTGCAGATTTGCCACAACCAGCCCATGTAGTTTCATAGTGTCTTGAAATTTTAGCCGTGATGATGCCTGAATTTTAAAATTCTCATGGTTGTTTTTCAACTGATTCATGATCAGGTATCTTGATGATGCTCCTTTCAGCACATTTTTAAAAATATCTGTTCTCCTATGATTCTGGCCCCCTGTGCCCCTGCCCTGTTTTCGCTGCTGCACCTTTGGCAGCCATGCTTTCAGCTGCCTTGACTCAAAGCTGTTGAATTCCTTCCCTTGCCTCTCCAACTCCCTGCCTCCCTCGGCACTTGTAAAATAGTTTTTGATCAAGCTTTTAGTCACTTTACTGATTTCTGATTCTTTGGATCAGCACAGGCAAAAGTCAGAACTGTCTTGCTCGTAGTGATTTAGTTCAGGGCCATGGAACATTTTAATAATTAAATGTGCTGTATACATTAAAGAAACAAATTAGCTTCAGGTGTTTGGGCTTTTCACCAGTGATACAAGTTTTACACAATAAAGCCTTACAGAACCCCTTTATAAAGTAAATTCAATAATGAGAGGTGAAAAAACATGAATTTACTGTGGTTTATAAGCCTCCTTCAACTCAGGGCCTTGTAAACTTAGAGTCATTGGTCACCAAGCATCACATAAACACACGTTGCCTCTTTTATGAATGCAATTAGATTATAGGTTTGTACTTCTGCTGTTCGTTAAAAAGTTAATCTCTTCCAAATCTCTACGTCTGTGATCTCTCAACCTGACAGCAGCAGCCCTTCTTCGAAGCAAGTTAATTTAGGGTTTCTGAGTGAAAATTGGTAAGCTTTTCTCTAAATTTGTTCGAACCTTCCTTGTTGGATGCATTTTAAAAGCCATTTTGAGGGTTTTTACTGTGGCAGCATGGTTCGTGTCGTATGTGAGCATCAAAGACACAGAGTGATTCAATGTGCATGAAGGGCTCATTGCTGCAACTCACATTTGAGAGATTTGGGATATTTCTGTCTGGTGCTTCAGTCGTCATTGATGTTCGTTCACCGCACAACAGTCTGTGAAACCCCCCCTACATCTTATGGTTGGAAATTTGCTGGGAACTGCCCAGCTCAGCAATTAACACCCAGTTTTGTTCGCAGTGATCGTTCTGTGAACATTTCATTGCCCCTTTATTGGTGCATTGCCCAAGGCAACTTGGATTAATGATTGTTTCATTCTGCTGACAGTCAGGGTTCCTTCAATCCAATCAAGATCTATAAAGAGGATGTGTTCACTTTGAAACCTTATCTGAGATGCATATTTCTGACAGGTTGCAAATCAGCATGTTTTTTGCCAATGCAAGTAGGCTAATTAGATTAATTTATTCAGCACAGGAAATTTACATAAATGCTTCAAGCATTAGTTGTCAGTGGTTGCATTATGGCATAAGCGAATTCTGCTTGATATTAATGATGACATTTCCGAGAAGATATTTTCTTCCCTGCTCCTTGCTGTTCCCTCCCGTTGCAGATTTATTTTGCTGACAAAGGAAAGAGCAGTGCAGTTCTTCCACAAGAACCTTTTCAAGAAAAACTGGTTTATGTTGCTGGACGAGTAATCCAAAACCTTAACTGACAGTCAAGACTTTAAATCGTTCAAGAATTTGAATTTGATTGCAAAATAAATCTGAAATTACCAATAAATCTGGAATTATTCCTAAAAGTCAATATTAAGCCGTGGGAACATCATTACAATACGGCTGGTTTCACTCATGTCCATCAGGGAAGAAAACCTAATTTAAAAGCAAAATAACAAGAATGCTGGAAATCTGAAATAAAAAATAAGAAATGCTCCAGATATTCGTGGTCAGACAGTATCTATCGAGAGAGAAACACAGCTCGTGTTTCAGGCATGTGATGTTTCATGAGACGTAAACCTGTTGTCTAGGCCTATAGCAAAGTGATCAATTCATAGCTTCCTTCTCCAGTCAGCTGAAGTGAAGTGAAGCAAGACACCCCATTGTCGCAAGCTGCTTTTAAGCACAAGGGCCTTCTCCAGCCAAGGATCAGCATTGAACACCGGCTTTGCCGATGACACCTGTATCATAGAAATAACTTATAAAAGAGAACTAGTTTACCAGTTGGGACTGTTGTTTTGTCTTGTCCATAAAAAAGACAGAGCGTTTGACTTCATTTTCTTAAAGGGTCATGGGCATGAGGAATGAACATTGTGAAACAAAATAATTGCACAGAAGCCAGTATCCCTTCACCAAGTCACCCTTAGTTTGCTTGTGTGCAATACAATGGCTGCGACCAGACAGCTCAGAGTCAGTCCCCTGAACTGAGGAGATTCTAAATTCCATGTTAATATTGGTCAGCGAGTGCCTCCTGATTGGCCCAAGTGAACAATCCCAATCAAGGATTTCATAATCAATGAGCCCCACCTGGTTCTGGTCACTACATGAAACTGCCATTAGAAGGCACATGTCTTACTGGACAGTTGACAGAAGCCCACCCTACCTGAGATGAGTATAATGTTGTAGCAATGGGTTTGGTAAAGGGAGCAGGATGGTAAGTGTACATTAGAGGGTTGAAGGCCGGAAGTGCGAGAGAGTGAAGCGTTAGTAATTTCATACCACAAACTCACCTAAATGGAAGGGAGCAATCTTTGATCCTCAGAGGGTTACCAATGTCTCAAGTCACTTTAAACACAGGCAAATGGGAACAATTTAAATTGGGAAAACTAGGCAGGTTGGGCTGAAGAGCCTGTTTCCATGTTGAAGACCTCTATGACTCTAAACATTCCAGCAAATACCTCAGTGAAACAAAATATTTTCATCACTCTTGAAGAATTGGCATTTAGTTGGTGCACCGGAAAGTTGTCCGTTCATTTTGCATAACAGTCCATTGTGGGTCAGTATATTCAGGTGATTTGGCTGGAGGTGGATGTTGGTCAGAGAATGGAGATGTGGGAAGGCATTGGTGGCAACAAATAATGACCTAAAGTACTTCCAAACCAGATTGTATAAATAGAATAGGAAAAGCCGGGCACCACTCAGAATTTAACGTAATTTTTTGGTCTGGTTTTGTCATGTGGCTTATGCAAATATCAAAAGATAAGCTTATTATACAGACTTATCTTGTAGCATTCCGTCAACTAAGAGTCCGAAATAGTCAAAGCGGAAGATTTTCCGTATGTAGACAAAAATAAATGTAAATCCTCTTTGCACAAAAAGTTGGCAGAGAAATCAGAAGGCTGTACAGGAAAGCTGAGCAAAGGGATATAATTTAACAGATTACTGTGCACTGTCATGAGGCTGAAGTCAGATTTATTCACTTCCTGTTTTTGTTTTTGTTTCACATGACATTTTTCTTCAAAAATAACATACTCCGAATGATATGCATGCGAAGAAAAAGCCCAAAATGCCAACAGTCAGATAAAAAAAAAGCTGAATATGTACAGCGAAGTCATCAGCAATGATAAAAAGGGATAAATTAACACAGTGAGTTGTTTCGAATGTAATGCAGTGCCTGAAAAAGATGTTGGAAGCATAGTCAAAAGTAACTTTCAGAAGGGAATTGGATTTAAAAGACGGACAGTGCAGATCAAAGAGGAAAGAGCAAGGGAACGTGATGAAAAACATAATTCTCCCAAAGAGCTGTCAAGTACAATGGGCTGACTGGCCTCCCTCTGTGGTGTTTAATTCGCTAGTAATTTATTATCTGCAAAACAGGGAGAAAATCTCCACCAAGTTCCTCCCTTCCAGTCTCCTCAATATGCGGTCAGTGAATTCAGACAATTAACTCCTCCTCAGCCCACACTCATGCCTCTGAAATAGTGAATACGTTATGGTCAGGTGGGGTGCTTCTGCCTTTCCTTCCCCATGGCCGTCAGCCTCCATGTTGGAGTAAGTCAATGATGTTCACAGTTTTTGTTGGGCAACTGGAAATGGTGATAGGATTGTATCCCATGAGCCAATATCTGCAGTTTCCTCTTTGGTGGTCCACCAAAATGAAGGATGCCTTGCTTTCATGTCGCTTTTACAAGTTCTGATATGGATGGTGAAGTCAATATGTGATCTTTTGACTTTGCCGAATGTGGGGCATATGATGCTTGCAGAAGAGGTAAATGCATTGCTACGAGGTCTGTGCACTTCTTCAACAGCTTGACATGGCCTCAGCGTGTTCCCAGTGAAGTCTCTTAATATGTCTTTGCCCATTTGGGCCACAATCTTCCAAAAATTGACAGCTATTTTTGAACTTTGTTGGGATTACGTTGAAGCAATCCCCAAAGCTTTTCCTCCATTCCTTTGACGTCTCTGCCAGACTGACGTCCAAGTAGAGCAGTTCCTTCAGGAGTCTGGTGTGAAACAGTGAAGGAAAGAAAGGAATGAAATTTTCAATGCACTGAGAAGGACAACTTAAAATAGTTTGCTTTTCTCTGTCCAATTCCTGACCTCTTAAGCTTATTATTAATGAGGTGTGACATGTGTCAATAATGTGGGGTGAGATATCTCCACTAAAAGTAATTGTTGCCAATTCAAGTTTACTTCAGGTTCATGCTTAGTTTAAACACTACCAATCATTTGGAAAATTCACCTACCCTGCTGAGTCGAAATTAGCACAACTGCAGTACATGTGAACAATGAATGAAATGTCCAAATTAAATGACACAACTGTTACCTGCCCATCTTCTTGAACTTGGAGCACACAAACAGGCTGTTGGGTGCATATAGACTCATAGAGATGTACAGCATGGAAACAGACCCTTCGGTCCAACTCGTCCATGCCGATCAGAAGTCCTCAATTAATCTAGTCCTATTTGCCAGCATTTGGTCCATGTCCCTCCAAACCCTTCCTATTCAGGTACCCGTCAGATGCGTTTTAAATGTTGTAATTGTGTCAGCCTCTACCATTTCCTCTGGCAGCTCATTTCATGCACACACTACCCTCTGGGTGAAAAGGTTGCCCCCTAAGGTCCCTTTTAAATATTTCCCCTCTGACCTTAAACCTATGCTGTCTAGGTTTGGACTTTGCAACTGTGGGGAAAAGATCACCCTATCTATGCCCCTCGTGATTTTATAAACGTGTATAAGGTCACCCCTGAGCCTAGGAAAAACAGTCCCAGCCTATTCAGCCTCTCTCTACAGCTGAAAGCCTCCAACCCTGGCAACATCCTCGTAAATCTTTTCTGAACCCTTTGAAGTTTCCCAACATCCTTCCTATAAGAGGGAGACCAGAACTGAACACAATACTTCAAAAGTGGCCTAACCAATGTCCTGTACAGCCGCAGCATGACCTCCCAACTCCTATACTCAATGCACTGACCAATAAAGACAAACGTACCAACGCTTCTCATGAGCGTTTTACGGCCTCAGCAATTATTCAAGCCAGTATAAAAATATATTGTTTCACCATGGCCAACGCTGTCTGCGTTGCATTTGTTAGTCATTCCTAATTGCCCTTGGGAAGGTGGTGATGAGCTGCATATTTGCACTACTGCAGTCCATACTGTATATGTACATCCATGGTGCTGTTTGGAAGGGAGTTCCAGGATTTTGACCCCATGACAGTGGAGGAATTTGCCCTGATTATGGGTTCTTAAATGCACAAGCTAAATTGGCCTTGTTGAACTTACATTGACTGAAATGGTTGCTTCCTCACAATTGGTGTGCCTCAGATATTTGCCCTTTTTAAAGAACTGGGAAGATGTGATCGAAGAGATATATTGGACATCCCACCCAAGTCATTTTTTGAGAAATCATTTGCATGTTTCTCCTCTAACTTTTCCATTCTGTCTTTTTGAATGCACCTGCTGTCTTTTTCCTTCTTCTTCCCTCAAACTTTTTGTCTCCCCTTTGTTATGTCATTTTCTTCTTCCTTTTCTTTCACACCTTGCACTCCTCTTTTTCTTTATCTTTGTTCCTTTCTTTCTCTTTTCTGTATCTCGTCCTCTCCCCCTTGCTCTACCTCTTTATCTCTTGTCTCTCTGAATTGAGTCCCCATACAGTCTCCCTTTCTTCGCATTTTCTTTGACTGCCTCAACCCTCCTGTGTATTTAAGTGTTGTTGATGCCTAACTTTTGTCTCTCTGTGTGTTTCACTTCTTAGTTTCTGTGGGTTAGGATAAAGGTTGCCCCCACCTCCATACATTATCAAGATTCAAAAGGCCCAATCCAATATGGTGCCTTGCTGTACTGCATGAATAAGCTTCACTACATATGGATTGCAGTACAAAAGGACACCAAAACACTTGATGAACAATCAGGTGAGTTTGTTAGTCAGAATTGGCAAGCTTTCTAAAGAGTGCAGCAGTACATGAGAATGAGACTCTATGAAGAGGTGTACCTCGGAACCCTTGACCAAATTTGTGTTATCCACAGCTAGACACAGATAAACCCCAAATGGTTTTTCATTCTAACCACAATTACAGCCACTTCCTCTTAAACAGCGGCTGAATTCCCCACACGTATTTTGTGTAATTACAGGCAATTATAAACAAGTCTCAAACAAAAAAAATCATGCCTTGTGTAAGTGGGTTAGCCAGCAATGCTGTTCATTTAATGCAACTGCATCAATTCTTTCAAACTGTCCATTCTGTCTATAAAATTAATGAGTGGGTGGCTGACTCATCCAGAGATCATTTTTACAGAAACACGGGTGTCGTTTGCATCATGAAAGTTTACATTTATATATCGTCTTCTCGCATCTGTTTGAAACATCCCAAAATGCTGCATGAATTGTAATTGTTGTTTGTAAATGGATTTGGCAGCCATTTTGTGAAGAGCAAGAGTCAACAAGAGGCCATAATCAAGATGAGTGGTTTGTTGGTATTGGTTGAAGGATGCATGATAGTTTTGGTCATGACACAAGTTCCCTGCTCTTCCCCCGCAGAGTTAGCGCAAGGGCTGACACTGGAGTGGGGAGGGCAGCATCTTTATATCTCTTCTGGCAGAGTCAGGTTCAGTGAATTGCCCGTTCCCTTTTAGAGAGACGGAGTGTTGCCATTAAGATGGTAATGGTCTGGGTACCTGCAACAGATTTTAAACAGAGGTCACAGATCAGTAAAAGATTTGTTTCAGAATGGCATCTGATGAATACTGATGACACAGGCCTTTTTGAGGCTATTTCTGCTCACGGTACTCATGTTTGTCTGATGTCCATGACGTGCAGTCCTTTTAAAGTCCTTCAAGTTAAGTTTTTATTATTTATGAGCATTTCGCTGTCAAATGAGTTGGTAATTATTTGATTTGTCTAAATATAGACTAAAATAAAACTTAGAAAAAGCAGCAGGGTCTTCTCAACATAATCAATGACCTTTCTCTGTATTCCTACTGTTCAGTGAGCACTGGCCACTCACTTGGTCGCTCACCTCATCAGCTGGTATTTACCTGTGAGGCTACACATTGGGCAAAATCACATTAGTGAGTAACAGTGAGCAGCAGGACTCTGTTGAATTCACAAATCCTTGGCTGATTTGTCTGTCCTGATGGGCAACTGTCGAACCGACTGTGAGCAGCTAAGTACAGACTGAGGTTTCAATTGATGATTGGTCCTGGCCAAAGTACCAGTGTCAATTAGAGTCTTATGGTTTGATGGCAGGAGTGGGGCATGTTGTAAGATAAGAGAGGGGTGGGTGGGACCTTCCAACCTTCCCACCTCCACTGCAATTAGATCCTCAATTGATATCCTTCAGGATACAATTAATGCCCACTTAAGGGCTTCATCCCACTGCCACTAGTGTTAATCCAGCAGCAGACATGTCATGCGAACAATCAAACCTTGCTGTGTCTGCTCACAGGCTTCCAAGAGAGTTCCCTCATTCATAAGTACTCAGGGTCCTGATCGAGGGACCTGACATCGTGAGGAGAGAGTGTGCCGAAAGCCACCCCCTGCTGTTGCTGCCAACCTCCCTTCCCATTGAATGCCCTGCAACCCCCATTTCTGTCGTAACAGTCCCTCTGTCTGGGTTCCTCTGCAATCTGAAGTCTTGAATGGGTGAAGCACCGACACCCCCAACCACCTCCGCAGTGATGCTGTTGAGCAATGACAGCCTGTGGTTGGTTTCAACCCCTGGGGTTCTTGATCTCGGACAGTTCCTACCGCTGACCTGTTAAATTCTGTTTTGTCACTTCATTCAGCGTGTCTTCATGAAAAAAAAGCGTTCTCACCCATGCCTCCAGCAGGTGAGACACCTATTACCTCCACTAAATACGACCCAAGACGTCTATTTTTGAAGCCAGATGTCTCGTATGATTTGCCAGCCACTGTCTCAATTGATCCTACAGCCTTGACCGCTAATGTGTCTTATAAACTGGAAAATGTTGTCCATGAGCTGCAGCTTTTACATTGATGTGGAGGTGCCAGTATTGGACTGGGGTGGACAATGTCAAAAATCACATAACACCAGGTTATAATCCAATAGGTTTATTTGAAAATACAAGCTTTCAGAACCTCAGTCCTTCTTCAGGTGTTAGTGAGAGAGGTAGTATCAGACGGAATTTATAACTGATTGAAGTTTTAACAGCATCTTAGAGATAGTAAGATCTGCAGATGCTGAAGTCAGAGATAACAGTGTGGAGTTGGAGGAACACAGCAGGCCAGGCAGCATCAGAGGAGCAGGAACGTTGATATTTCGGTTTGGGACCCTCCTTCAGAAATGCATCTTAGGTTTGTTTAGTACATCCTCATCAATGGTGTGAACCTTTGATCTTTTACTTACAAATTCTGGGACTGGTACTACCTGTCTCATTAATGCCTGAAGCTCTGAAAGCTTGTGTTTTCAAATAAACCTGTTGGACTATAACATGGTGCCATGTGATTTCTGAGCTTTTACAGTGACAGACAAATGCAGTCTTTAGAATCAGATAAGTGGTGCTGAGAGGACCCAGAGTTCATTGTCCCCAGTGCCTGCTATCCGTGTTTCTCATGAAATGGATTTATTGCCTGCATGTAGGTTTCCATGCAAAGCATGTGTTGCACATCATGAGTTGAGAGTCCTTCTGGGATTCATGATAAATCTCAGTCAGAAATCACTTTGAAAGCTTTTTGCTGTTGCCTGCACCCACACCCACATCTCTGTTCAATCTGTGAACACGTAATCTTCCAGCTTTATACTGTGACTTGTACAATCAGATTTGTCTTAGATCTCCTGTTTGATGAGACCTATCTGCTTTCATTAACTGGTGGTATGCATTGATCTACACACGTATGAGAGTCTTAATGCCTCAGTAAATGTGCTACTGTCTGCTTGGCTGACCATTTCAGGCATGAAAGGTCCCATGCCTTGATACATTCACTGATCTGAATTGGGGTAGCAGCTGAGTGCCTCACTGTGTTTCTTCAGAAAAATGGGAAGTATTTCCTGGTGGCCCGGCTGTTGTTATCCCACAATCATTACTACAAAAACAGATGCCGTCATTTCAGGGCTATGCAGGAATTGTGCAGAAGTGTTGCCGCCACGTTAGGAACACAAATCCGACATGTCAGAAGAACTCCTGTGACTGAAATGCACTCTTGGACCTCCCCGACGTTGTGGCACTTTGTAAATGCAGTTATTTTCCTTTAATTCCTTGCTTTGCTTTCTCTCTCTTAACTCCCTCCTTACCTTCCACATCACTTGCTTCTTTCTTCCCATCATCCTGCCTCCGGTGCCCCCACGAGGTTTGGGGTAATCATCCAACTCTGGAACTGAATCCACAAAACCCGCAGTAAATACATCTGTTCACACAGGAGATGATTTTGCTGCAATACTCCAGTGACCCTTTCTGTTGAGATTCACACACAAGCAGTCACATAGAGGGATTTTGGCACCATTATCACTATAGCACAGCAAGAACCAGCACTTTAAGAAATGTGAGAATATTTAGTAGTCTTCCATGTTTTTGAAACCTATTGCTGGATCTGTACTTCTGTGAATGCCTGTGCGTGGCTGAGATGTAATCTCATAAATAGTTGATAGTCTGTTTCCTTGAAGTTTAAGCAGAAGCTATCACTAGGGAATAGCACGGAGTTCATTATTGAATTTCCTTTTAAGGTTTGATTCTGAAGGAAGCTCTGATCAGGCCAGAATTTTTATTTACAGTTTGGACAGAGCTCCATTATTTTCTGAATCTAGCTGAGAAGTTTGAGGCTGCATCGACCCTGAAACAAAAGAATAGAAACACAACGTCCAGAATGCATGGGATCAAACATTGTGTATAAAAGTTCATTTTCATCCCATGTTTCTTGATGGTTAACTGAAGGAATGCAAGCTCTTGCCAACAGATGCACTGATGTGCAGAGCACAGTTGATTTCAAGGGATATCAGATGCGTGCATGGACAGGGTAGAATTGAGAGATACGGTCTGAAAGGCGGATAGATGGGGCTGATGTATCCAAGCTGAACAGATTTGTTGGTCTAATGACCTTTTTCCTGACCATAAATATTGTTGTTTTCTGATGAGTAACCCAAGGGAGAAGGAACATCACTTTGGACAGAGTTCAGACTGAAGCTGCAGCTTCTGTTGAATGGGATGCTTGTTTCTTTGCTGACTGCATCTGATGCTCAGGTTATGTCTGCTTGTCCTTGGCTCCCTTACCAGTGGAAAAAGTTTCTTTAGATTTACCCCATCAGTTCCTTTTATCCTGAAATAGCGTGAACATAATCAATCTTCAAGTTGATGGTTAAGGACTGATCAGTCGAGTGAATTCTAGACATCTGCACGCACCCATTGAATGATGCTTCAGCTCATCACTATCCAGTTCAAAACAGCCCACTGATACCCTCTCAACCACAGGCACATTGTGGCTGTTGTATGTGCTATTCATCAGATGCCCTGCAGCCACGTAGTTAAGCTCCTCCAAAAGCACCTCGCAATTGTTCAAGCTCTTTTTCGAGAAGGCAAGAGGCAGTAGAGTGCAGAACATTCAGTGAGATCATGGCTGATCCAATAATCCTCAACTTCATTGTCCTGCCTTTTTGCCAGAACTCTTAACTCCCTTATTGATTGAAAATCTGTCTGTCTTGGCCTTGACTATATCTAATGACCCAGCCTGAGCAGCCCTCTGTGGTTGTGAATACCACATGTTCACTGCCCTCAGGGGGACTCCAGTAAGCTGGCCATAGTTGACAGTCGAGTCAAGGGGGGAATAGTTTTGTTCAGGTGTTCCCATCACAATAAGTCAACAGCACTCTCTGATACCAGAAGAAGAAACAAGCAAGTATTATGGACAATGAAAATAGGTGGCACAGCTAGTACTGTTCGAGCAGAAGGAGAGGTTTCCTGAACATGTGAAATAGATACGCTGAGGGCATACAAGTTAGTGGTGTTGCAATTTGCAGTGGATTAGGGCGAGTGGGCATGATGTTGCACGCGCTCATGAAAGTGTCATGGCATGAGCCTTGGTGGCAATTCTATCTGGCAGCAAAGAGAGATCTAGTGTGAGGATAGAAAATATTGCTCTTACTCTGGTGAAATGGTGAAGGTCAATGACCTTCTTCCTATCATGCTGTGCATTTCTCCAGATGGCTGAGACTTTTCCAACCTGCTTTCAAGATTCCCTTGTCATACTCAGTACTATCTTACTGTCGCAATTCTTTTGTTGTTGCCGAGTCAAAATTTGAAACTCCAGTTTACTGCCTAACCCTCACTGCCCTCAAAAAGATGGTGGTGAGTTAACTTTTCGAACCACTGCAGTTTGTTCAATAAAGCTACACACACCCTGTCATGGAGTTTCCAAAAAGCTGAAAAAGAACGTCTGATGTAGTCATTCATCAGTCTGATTGAAAATCTAGTAGGCACCTCTTTTCTGAAAGAGTTGTAAGAATGTGGAACTCTGTGCCACAAAGAATGGCTGAGGCATATAACAAGATACATCTAAGGGGAAACTGGATACACATAAGAGAAAAGGAAATTGAAGAGTTCTGCTCATGGAATGAGATGAGAAAGGGTTGGGGGATGCCCCTGTGAAGTCTCAGCGCTGGCCTGAATGCCCTGTTTCAGCTCCACAACTTCACTGTTAGCCGAATCAGGGAGTGTTAGTGGCAGAGAGCTAAGAGCAGCTGACCTGTTTGCATTCTTCACTTGACACTGAGATGTCATGCAGTAAGTTTAAAGGAGGTTAGAAAAATCCCATGACCAATGTTGTCACACCAACAACCGGGCCACCCTCAAGGTAAACACCAGTGCTGACCACAGACAACAAAGTGCCGTTTGTTCTTGTCAGAAATTGAATTGTGCTCATGACTATGAGTGCATTGACCCAATTTTATGCTCAATATTTCATACAACTGTAATGCAGACATGTCCTATTTAACAGCAGTTCCATGAGTTAGTAATGTACGGCTTTAGCACCTGATGCTGGCTAATTTCCGTAACTCACCCATGGTATGCACCAAATTCTGCATATCATCCAAATGAAACTTTCTGGCAGGTTTTCACTGCAAGGTCTGAATTAGCCCCCCTTCTATCAGTTTTAGGAAGGAACAAAGGACGTCTTTGTATCAGCCACCCTCTTGTTCCATATGCCACAGTCTGCATAGTTCAGATCCAAACCAGGCACTGCACTTACCATGTGGGCTTATGTTGTAATCCACAGACTGTCTCCATCAGTTCTTGTGTCATCATGAAGAGTAACCTTCCTTGAAAAAATTGCGTCCAATTTTAGGACCACAGAATTAATTGGCTGTTTAATGACTTGTTGGAGGTGAATGAACAAACATATAATTACAAAAGAACTGCAAATTAATGAAGTGTGGCAGTGAAAAGTGCGCAGACTGAGATAAATATTGCAGTTGAGAACAAAGGTGCCAAGCAGCGGGGGGATTTTCAGAAATTTTTGGTCAAGTGGAAATCACATTGGATTTGGTGCATTGCTTTCACTGCATCTTATCAAGCTGGCCACAATTGTTGACATTTGAGTCCATATGGCAAGTACCATGCCCATTTTCTGCTCCACCTCACAATGGGCCATTCCCAGAACAACTCTCAACTCACCAGTGAACACAAAATTGATTGGCATCCCAGAGTCTGCACCATCTTGAGAAGGCTGTTGTGCATCTGAACAAGCACTGTCAGTCCTGAGATAACAAGGTGTAGAGCTGGATGAACACAGCAGGCCAGGCAGCATCAGAGGAGCAGGAAAGCTGACGTTTCAGGTCTGGACCCTTCTTCAGAAGGTTCTTCAGACCTTTTTTCTGAAGAACGGTCCGGACCCGAAACTTCATCTTCCCTGCTCCTCTGATGCTGCCTGGCCTGCTGTGTTCATCCAGCTCTACACCTTGTTGTCTCAGACTCCAGCATCGGCTGTTCCTACTATCTCCATCAGTCCTAAGTTGCCTGGCGCAGTTCCTGACATTTCCCCCAGACATGGCAAACAGTGGAATCAGTGTTCTGCTTCCTGGTATCGAACTGAAGGTCCTGCTTGACAGGGTGGTGCACGAACAGGATGTACTCTTGCCTTAGAACAGCAGGCTTAGCCACCACACCAGACCATGTCAGTGTGCTCTGGGGGTTGCTACCCAGGTTAGACAAGTCTCAGCCCTCTGGAGAAATGCACAGCATTATGGGAAGAAGGTCAATGACCTTCTTGAGCAGACCCGATCAGCTAAATGGCCTGCTTCTGTTCTGACGCCAGGAGGAAATCAGCCTAGAATACTGCTGAAAGAGCCAAGACCAATGGTGTGCTGCTATCAGTCAGCTCTTCACCCTGTATAATAAGATCATCACTCACCATGCCAAGCAGGGCCCGAAATGGGATCAGAGGCTGCCATTGACTTATTGTGCTGGGAACCCCTGAACAAACGCTAACCTTTTAGAGCCATAGAGTTATACAGCATGAAAACAGACCCTTCTCAGGGCAGTTAGTCCACACCGACCATGGTCCCAAACTAAGCTAGTACCATCTGCCTGCACTTGGCCCATATCCCTCCAAACCTTTCCTATTCATGTACATATCCAAATTGTAACTGTGCCCACATCCACCACTTCCTCTGGCAGTTTATTCCACACAGGAATCACTCTCTGTGCAAAAAAATTTGCCAGCATGTCCTTTTTAAGTCTTTCTCCTCTCACCTTAAAAATATGCCCCCTAATTTTGAACTCCACCACCTTAGAAAAAAAAACCTTTGTTATTCACCTTATCCGTGCCCCTCATGATTTTATAAACTTTAGTAAGGTCACCTCTCAACCTCCTGCTCACCAGTGAAAGAAGTAGTCCCAGCCTATCCAGTCTATTTTTAAAGTCAAAACCCTCCATTCCGACAACACCCTGATAAATCTTTTCTGAACCCTCACCAGTTTAATAATGTGCTTCCTGTAACAGGATGACCAGAAGTACACACTGTGCTCCAGAAAAGGCCTCACCAACATACTGTACAACCTCAACATGTAAATCCCATCTTTCAGAATCACTTCGAACATCTTATCCACCTAAGTCTACAGTTCCTGGGCTTCTCCTTACAGCCTTTCTTAAAGAAAGGCACAGCTGAGGCCCGCCGACAGCCATGGCAAGTTTCGTGGCTTTGAATCTGTGTTAAATGGCACAGCAAGACAGTAAAAGGAGCCTGGCATCTCTGACTGAGGGAGGGCAATGCATAAAAAAGGCAAGGTGAGGCAATACAATGTAAGGATGTTGCTTGGACGCAGGGAGGCTCAGTGTGAATGCATGCTTTGATGGCAAGTGGAAAGGCTGGCTCTGCACCATGGTCCTGTACCTGAGCTTGGTGCATGCCCCTGACTGCATGGTGGCCTTACTGCGGCATTACAGTGTTGTTTGCTAGTGCAGCAGCATCCTGTATGTGGTTTGGAGAAATGTTATGTTACTTCATAGAGGTTGGCTCATGTAGGATGCCACTATCTGTGGATATGGGGCACATGTGGCCAGTTTCTCTTGGCGATTCTGAAGAGGATGGTGCCTGTTGTACGATGTGGAGATGTTTTGGAGCAAGCGGAGAGTAGAGCCCACCCAGAACCTCAACTGGTTTCCAAGTCAAATTTTTCCAACAGCTAGCTTGTATGATGAGTTTGGTGAAATTACAACCAATGGCGAGTTGGACTACTAGCAAAGTGTTCAACAAGCATTAGTGAGCGTCAGTTGGGAACCTGCCACTGCCTCTTCAGAATCTCGCCATGCCAATCTAGAAAAGCATACACGATGCAATGAGATGATCTCAATCATGAGATGAAGCTCGCTGAACTTCTTAAAAACTGAAAGAATTGTGGATGCTGTAAATCAGGAACAACACAGTTGACAGCATTGCGTGTCCCAATTTGCGTTGTGTGTTTCCCAATTTGCTCTGTTCTCAGACGAATCACCCACGCTTAATAGACTTTTTTCTACAATTGAGCTATGTTGTAAAAGTTAAGTATGTTTCGTTTCTTGAACATCTGCTGTGTATCTTTTTCATCAGATAGTTTTAAACAGCCTGTCAGCACAGCACCAAGATAGGCTGAATGTTGTCAAGTCACTGCTAGGTAACACGACCAAGTCACTATCAGCATTAAAGAAATGTATGTCAGGGTTTGCTCTTTAGACCCTTTAAAGAAGTGCCCCTAACTTCAGATTGAAAAATAACCTAGCTGCCCAAAGGCATTCAGCAGGAATAATCTATCCGTTTCTATGTCATGACGCATGATAGACGTTGGCCTCCCAGCTGGATATTGCATTTGAAGTACTTGAGGTTCAGTCCTAAATTGTGATCCTTTTTGATTTTCTATCTTTATACCCTACCACCTGGTTTGCATTAGTTGCAGTTAGGAGGAGGAGATTGTGGCCTATGGATAAGAAGTGACACAGCAAAATATCAGCTTTGCCTCAGAGAGATTTTCAACCAACATCTGGTGAGGATTTGTTGTTAACTTTGATTTGATAAATTAGATACAGGTGATTTTTTTTCAGATGACTAATTTAGGATCGAGCTATAAAGAAGCCCTTCTACAGAATTTGTTCAAATCTCTATTCAATTTAGCAAGCAGCTGCTGAAGGCAATAAAAAAAACTGTTCAAATTTACTGTAGCTTTTACAGTTCGGACACTGGCTGCATTGGATTGAGATATACAAAGCCCAAGGTTTCAGGCTTAATCTGTAGTTGATACTGGGATGGCTAAATTTCTCTGAGGCACTGGTAGTTGCAAACGGCTTCAGTATTCTCATCTCTGCCTTTTGTTTCGTATCAACCTGACAAGTGTAATGCTGTCTTTGTTGACCTTCCATCTGGTATTTGACACTGCTTGCCATCCCAGCTAACACCTAGTACTATTCACCTGACACCCTTCAGTTCGCTGACCTACCTAGACCCAACAAGATATTGGCATTAAACATTCTGTCCTTGCTTTCAAATCCCAATTTGTCTGACCCCCTTCCAATCTGATCACCACTTTCCATCAGTTCTTGTTTTTGATATCTCCAGTTTTAATCAACTCACCATTGGCAGCTGTACATTTAACTGCCTGGTTGTAGCATTCGCTCCTTGAAACTCTCTGCTTCTCTTTCCTGTCCTTGAAGATGTACCTCAAGACCTGCTCTTCAACCAAATCTTTAGTCATCTGGTTCAATATCTTCTTATCACACTCAGTGGCAAATTTAATGTGATGATGCTCCTCTGACATACCTCAATACCTAGAAATACCTAGTTTTGCTACATGAAAGGTGCAACCTGAGACAGGTTGCGGCCCAATGTATGGAGTCAGAAATCTGGCTTCCGGCTTACGATTGTTATTTAACGACTGCTGCTGGAAATACTACATGTCAATGTTTGATCACGGCTTAGCGGAGAAGTTCCCCATTGCCATGTTTCATTGCATGAAGCTCATAAGTGAAGAGTGACCATCTGACAGGATGGAGGTACTGAAGGATTACAAACACTCTTGAAATTGTATTTTAGAAAATAAAAGAGAAAGCAGAGGCAGCTGCTTTTTCCAGGGAAAGGACATGCCTGATTGTTGCTGCTCTACTTGTGCAATGTTTGCTCTCTCTGATGGGTCAGAGAAGAATCAGTCCTTTTGGTTGTGTTTTCTTGAAAGCTCTCCTTAAACTTCTTTCTTTCTCCATGCCAAGGCACATCTATGAAACCAAACTTTGCATCCTACTTCCTACTTTTACAGATTTTCTGATGAAGGGTTTAGGCCCGAAACGTCAAGTTTTCCTGCTCCTATGATGCTGCTTGACCTGCTGTGTTCATCCAGCCCCATGCTTGTTATCTCGGATTCTCCAGCATCTGCAGTACCTTTTATCTCTTTGCATCCTATTTCCTACTTTCTTTCATCACTGAAGTGATTGGAACAAGGTTGACCAGGTGAAAATCATTGACTATGAGATCCTTGTTTGGAGTTGTTAACCTGGGCTAATCAAACAGCCCTGGCTGACAGAAATAAACAGGAGATTCAGAAGGGCTCCTCAGTCTAGGGACTGGCTTTGAGCTGACTGGTCAGAGTCTATTTACTGTGCACATGTAAATAAAGGGTGACTTGGTGATGAGATATTGGCCTCTGTGCAGGTATTTCAGGGTCACAGTGTTGATTCTTGTGGTAGACTGCTGGACAGAGTCTCCAGTCACTAAAAAACAAATAAACAGAAGATTCAGAGAGTCTCTTCATTCTCGGGACTGGCTCTGAGCAAGATAGTCAGAGTCCATGTACCATGTTAGTAAAAGTGACTCGATGTTGGGACATCTGTCTCCTTGGAGTTATTTCACTCAGCATCTGTAAAGCATTTTTAGTTGATTTCTTAGGTTGTAAATGTAATATGAATGCAGATCATTGAAGGCCCACTTACAAACTAAGCATCAAGCTTGGGTCTGCTAGTGGGGGAGCTGGATAAAGAATAAGAGAAACAGTCACCATTTCCTGACAAACTGCTGTCACGTTCTACAAATTTGACACTATTGTGAAAGAGAGAGAATATCAGCCTCAACTTGAACCTTGCTTTGTAACTTTAATAACTACTTTGTTAATTTTATTGAACCGATCAGTCGCTGTAATATACTAAAACTGGCTGACAGGAGGCTCAAAATAATTTAAAAGTTGGTTCTAGATATTATTCATAGAGGGTTAGAGATTTAATTCCATTTTGCTATTCTCTGATGTCTGTGCTTTTCTGGTTCTCAAACCAACCAATGGATACCACAAATGAAACAACAGCAGTTAGAAATAAGACTGACATTTTTTGACATTTCTTTCAAACGTTGTCAAATGCTAAGATGCATTTCCCAAAAGTAGGTAGAAACATTAGCTGTAAAACAACTTTATTAAAGCCTTGTTAGGCGGAAATAATTCGAAATGTACAAAAGGATTAAGTTCAAAAATTTTCGTTCAAAAACATAATGCTGTCACTGTCATTTTTATAGAATAGAATTGACACAAGGACCGCCACTTGACATGTCAAAAAGTTGTGAAAAGCAATTAATAAAAAAACATACAAATTGTCAGCAAATATAGACAGAGCAGTGGAGTCCAAGATGTACTAAAACAGCAAAATGTACATATCCAAACAAATTTGGAGTCATTTATTCTGCCCTTACCTCTAGGTTTGACTGTTCCAATGAAGTACTGGTTAATCTCGTACATTCTTTACTCTGTTAGAAGTTATCTGAAACTCTGCTGCCTGTGTCTTAACTCAAAATAAACCTTGCTCACCAATCACCCCTGTGCTCACTGACCTACATTGACTCCTGCACAAGTTATGCCTTGCTTTTAAGCCTTTCACTGTTGTGTTTAAGTCCATCTCTAGTCTTGCTTCCCCATGTCCTTAATTTTTTCAGCCCCACAATCTTCTGACATGTCTGTGTTCTTCTGGTTTTGGCCTCCCCAATTTTAACTGCTCCATCCTCAGTGCTGCGTCTTCATTTACATTGGCCTGAAGCTCTGAAATTCTCTCCCTGAACCTCCAGAAGTCTCTACCTTCTGAAGAAGGGTCACCGGACCCAAAACATTAACTATGATTTTTGTTTACAGATGCTGTCAGACCCGCTGAGTTTTTCCAGTAACTTCTGTTTTTGTTTATGATTTACAGCATCCACAGTTCTTTCAGTCTCTACCTCATTTTCCTGCTTTATGACAGGCCTTAAAAACCTGTACCTTTGACCAAGCTTTTCACTATCTTTGTTCCTCTTTACGTGGGTCAGTATAATATTTTATTTTCATGCTCCTGTGCAAAGCTTTAGGATGTTGTATGACTTAAAGGCACAATACATAAGTTGTTATTGTTACGCTGATCTGTTTTACAGTTGAGGCGCTGTAGTTATTTCAATCAATTGCGTAGCAGAGTTCTTGAGAACCAGACCATGACTTGAGGGTAAGTCTGGCAGCAGGATGAGAGGATATAAATTGCGAATTAATGAAAGAATTTCATGTAGATGGAAGGAAAACCTCTTGACTCATTGTCAGAATAATCTATTACACAGTTAAAGGGCAGCAGAACTGTTCAAAATGCAGCTGAATGTTCAGAGTACTTTTTTTTGAGAAATGAATTTCTATGGGTTGAGCAGTTTTTTTTTGTTGCTTTTCTGCTTTTTTTCTGTGTAAATTTGTTCTCCAAAGAAAGAGGAAGGTTCGAAGTGAACAGTATAAGTAACACTTCATCCCTGGGCTAAGAGTGCCGCAACTATTGTTGATTATGAATTAATATAGTGACAACATATTTAAAATGTGGGTGCTGTGTTCTACCCAGCACTGCATGCTGTGTCTAAGTTAACAAGCACAGCAAATGCAAAAAGCAAGAAGGCCGTTCCCATTATATTTAATTAGCTTCTTGTTTGCCTGAGGCAGAGAGATCATTAGGAGAACACAGACAACCAGCCACATTCTTCCACTCACAAGAAGAAAAAGGCACCAGCAGAGTTTTGCAACCAACACAAATCTTCTTGTCACAAGATTTCTGTCAGGCGCCTGTTTAGGATGCTGGATCTGTTCCTAACTCTTGGGAAATATTTACAGAAGAAATAATGCAGAAACAGGGAGACTGAGCATTTTATTTTTCAATCATTACTGTAAACGGTAAACATATCAGAGTGGTGAACGTGATGTTTTTACTGCGAGCCTTTTTAAGAAACGTTCATGTGAAAATAGTAATGCAATCGCCCAGATTTGCAAACATTCTTTTTCTTGGCTGAATCAAGCTTTCAATTCAAAGCCTGAAAGTTAAATCTTGTATTTAAATATCAGTTTCTCCCCACCACCCACAAAATGTTTTCCATTCTGTCTGCAATGTGCTGACTCGAGCACTGTGTTAGATTTCAGTTGCTACTTAGTACTCTGCCCAACTGGCCTTGTTTTGCGTGAGCCCAGCGGATTATTTGACTACAGTGTCAATCACAGCTGATCCGAATTGAGCAGTTGAGATCCAGGCAATAATTTTGATTTATTTTCCCTTCAAATTTTATTACTTTTGAATAAAGATTTTATGAACGTATATATTTATTTTATAGGCATCTTTAATAATTTAGAATATTAAACATCAAGGCTGAATACCTGTTGGACAGCTTGCTTCACATTGGGGTTTTCCATTCAAGCGCTCCCAAGTTACCTTTCCCAGTGGTCTAATTGACAAGGTGCTTGGCCTGCTGTGTTCATCCAGCTCTACACCTTGTTATCTCAGATTCTCCAGCATCTGCAGTTCCTACCATCTCTGGTCTAATTGACAACATGGCTGAGTGCCTTATGTCGTCCTCAGAAGCTAAAGGGTTACTGGAGTTGATCACAGGATTGGCCCGAGATGGTGAGTGGAGAGAAGGGAGGGGAAAGGATGATGTGAGGTGACGTGGGAATTGTAGATGAGAAATTCTTGCACACTCACTTCTGCTTTGTTCCAGCTTCAGATTGTATGGTGATTTTTTATGGGGAGACTATGATGTGGTGATGGTAATTTCTCTGTACAAACGAACCCAGAGGATGTTAGCTCATGTTCTGGAGGCGTGGACTGACATCCCAACACAATAGGTGGTGAAATTCAAATTCAGTTAATAAGTCAAGATTGTAAAGGTCGCCTCATAGTGACTGATCATCATTGATTGTCGATAAAACCCATCTGGTTCATTATGCCCTTCAGAGAAGGGAATCTGTCTTCCTTGCCACCTCTGACCCACATGTACTTCCAGACCCACAGCAAAGTGGTTCACTCTTTGAACTGCCCTCTGATATAACCAAACAAGCCACTCATTTCAAGGGCAATTAGGAATGGAGAACAAATACCTCCCTTGACAGCAACGTTCATGTCTCGCCAATGATCTGTCAACTCTGATATGTCTGCTGCTAACTTGTTGTCTTGGCCCAAAAGCAGCGTGCGAAAGGGAACTAGGTGAATACCATAACAGGAAAAAATAGATCAAGAAAGTGGATTTAATTGACTAACTCTTTCATGCAACTTGCATAGGAACAAAGGGTTGCATGGCCTGTTTCTGAACTATTCAATTCTGTGATTCAAAATGAGGTGGTTAATTGAGCCAGGGACATCCATGTAATTGAATCCCAGCTTGAGTCAGCAGCTTTGGAAAAGAAGGAAAGATAATTAAGAGCTTACAAGAATAATACAGTAGAGAAACAGGAGCTGATTTCTTCATCCTTAGTTTACTTTGATAAAAGCCAGTTGGTGCATCCATTACCAGTTAAAAGAAAAGTCTTAACATGTCAAATTTCTTTATTTTTAAACTTTACTTTGAAATTAACTCCTTTCATCATCTGACAGGCAGCTGCAGAGTCACCTGAGCGTGGTGTCACTAGGAAGCTGATTTGAGGGAAAGATGAATAGACACCAGTGAGAGGTGATGAGCAGGTGAGTAGCGGTGATCAAAGGGAATTGGGCTTGGCTCCTGCTGGCACCAGTGGTAACACCTACCATCCTCATTATTGGGCACATAGGGTGGTGCTAGCTTCAATTTTTTTTCCCACCACAGTGGGAGAGATAGGAGGAGTACACTGTCCCGTGAATGCTTAAGTCACGATATAAATATAATTATTTTTCCCTGTTTCTCAGAACAGCCAATGATGTGCTAGCTCTACATTAATTTGAAAATGTCTATCAATCAGATTTCTTTAACAAACACAAAATTATTGATTGACAAGAAAACAAAAGTTTTCTCTGGAGATGCAGAATTGGGGCGGCATGGTGGCTCAGTGGTTAGCACTGCTGCCTCACAGCACCAGGGACCCAGGTTCGATTCTACCCTCGGGCGACTGTCTGTGTGAGTTTGCACTTTCTCCCTATGTCTGCATGGGTTTCCTCCCACAGTCCGAAGATGTGCAGGGTAGGTGGATGGGCTATGTTAAATTGCCCATTGTGTTCAGGAATGTGTAGGTTAGGTGGGTTGTAGGTGAATGGGTCTGGGTGGGATGCTCTGTGGTTCTGTGTGGACTTGTTGGGCTGGAGGGCCTGTTTCCACACTGTAGGGGTTCTATGGTTCTATGGTTTTTGGTTCTTATTCACCTTAATGTGCTCTGAGGCTCTGGTAATGTGTATGAGGTCCAAAATCCCTACTTGTTTTCCTTATTTCCTTAGCATCCATGATTCTCTCATCAGTAGAAATATTCATTAAAAAGCTCCCCCGTGGCTCCACACAGAGACGGCCATGTTGATCTTTCAGGGACCTATTCTCTCCCTAGCCATCCTCTTACTCTTAATATGACTATAGAACCTCTTGGGATTATTTTTAACCTTATCTGCCAGATCAATCTCTTTGCCTGTTTTTGCACTTCTGATTTCCCTTTTGCGTGTGCAGCTACACTTTTTGTAGTCATCTCTGGATTCACTTGAGCCCATTAGCTTAATAACTAATGTGTGCCTTCATCTTTTTCCTGACTGGAGCCTCAATATCTCTCATCAGCTGGGGATCCCTAAATGTGCAGCTTTTCCCTTTACATACTGTCCCTTGACTCTTGATATCACTACTTTAAAAGCCTGCCATTTGCCAGTCATTCCTTTTTCTGTAAACAGACTCATCCATTCGACCTTTGCTAGATCCTGCCTAATGGCTCCAAAATTGGCCCTGCTCCAGTTCAGTACCTTAACCTGTGGATTTGTCCTATATTCTTCCGTAACTATGTTAAAACTAAGAGAGTTATGGTTGCTGGACCCAAGTGCTGTCTGACTGACACTTCAGTCACTTGCCTGACCTCATTTCCTAAAAGGAGGTCCAGTGTTGCACTATCCCAAGTAGGGCCCTCTACATTATTGATTTAGGAAACTTTCTTGGACACATTTGACAAATTCCATGCCATCCCGGCTCTTTACGCTCTGGGTGGCCCAGTCAATGCAGGGGAAATTAAAAATTCCAACCATTACTACTCTATTATTCCTACAGGTATCTGCAATCTCTCTGTACACATCTGCTGTTCTAGTAACCACTGGCTATGTGGGGATCCGTAATAAAGTCCCAACAGAGTGACCATCCCCTTCTTGTTTCTAAGTTCTTAACCATATGGCCTCATTTTGATAACCCCTTAAGAATATCCTCTCGAAGCGCTGTTGTTATGTCCTCCCTTATCAAAAGGGCAACTCCTCCTCTTCGCTTACTTGTACTTCTGTCACGGCTGTAGCTTTTGTATCCTGGAACATAGAGCTGCCAGTCTTGCCATTCTCTCAGCCATGTTTCTGTTATGGCTATAATATCCCAGTCCCCAGAGCCGATCCATGCTCTGAGCTCATCTGCCTTACCGGTCAGGCCTCATGCATTGAAATAAATGCACTTTAAACTGGAAGTTTCTTCCCTCCCTTTACTGTGCCCCTGGCTATCCTGAAGACTAAACTTGCTCTGGATGGCTTATGTATTTCCCCACCTTCGCGATGGCCCCTCTCTTATTCAGAGTACAACCCCCAGCCAAATTTGTTTAAACCCTCCTAGTTAACACTGACAAATCTCCCCGCAAGGATATTGGATCCCCTCTGGTTCAGGTGCATCCCATCACCTCTACCCGAGAAGAGATCCCAATGATCCAAGAACTGAAAACCCTGCTCCCTACACCAGCTCCTCAGCCATGCATTCTATATCTATCCTCACTGGCCCGTGGCACGAGGAGTAATCCAGAGATCACTACCCTTGAGGTCCTGCTTTTTAACTTCTTACCTACTTCCCTGTACTCATTTCACAGGACCCCATTCCTTTGTCTACCTGTGTCATTTGAACCGATGTGCACAAAGACATCAGACTGTTCACCCTCTCCCTTCAGAATGTTCTGCAACCTCTCAGAGACATCCTTGACCCTGCACCCAGTTGGCAATACACCATCCTGGTGTCTCTTCTGCGGCCACAGAATCTCCTGACTGTCCCTGTCACAAGTGAGCCTCCTATCACTATTGCGCTGTCTGATTGCACCCTTTCCCTCTAAACCACACCTTGACACCACGTTCTCTCTGATCTGCTATACAGTCATGATGACTGTGGCGATGTCTCCCAGAATTCTGCTGTCATGACTGTCAGCCACCCTCTGATTCGCTGCCCTCCCTCGCCGTCTCATCGATGGTGTCCTGTCGGTGTCTCCTGTACAGTCGTAATGACTGTGGCGATGTCTCCCAGAATTCTGCTGTGATGAGGTGTTGCATTTTTGTAAGGTAAACCAGGGCAGGATATATACAATAAGTGGTAGGGCTCTGGGGAATGTTGCCAAACAAAGGGACCTCAGGTGCAGGTGCATAGTTCCTTGAAAGTGGAGTTGCAGGTCAACAGGGTGGTGAAGGAGGGATTCGGTACACTTGCTTTCATTGGTTATATCATTGAGAATAGGAGTTGGGCGGTCGTGCTGTGGCTGTACAAAACATTGGTGAGGCCACTTTTGGTATACTACAGACAATTCTGCTCACCCTTCTGTAGGAAGGATATTAATAAACTTGAGAGGATGCTGAAAAGGTTTACAAGGATGTTGCCAGGAATGGAGGGTTTGAGCCATAGGGATAGGCTTAATAGGCTGAGGCTTTTTTTTCCTGGACCCTCAGAGGTGACCTTATAGACGTGTATAAAATCATGAGGGGCATGGATAGAGTCTAGCCAAGGTCTTTTTCCCAGAGTGGGGGAGTCTGAGACTAGAGAACATAGGTTTAAGGTGAGAGGGGAAAGATTTAATAGGGATTTAAGGCGCAACTTTTTCACTCAGAGGGTGGAGCATGTATGGAATGAGCTGCCAGAGGAAGTGGTGGAAGCTGGTACAATTACAACATTTAAAAGGCGTCTGGATAGGTGTATGGATAGGAAAGGTTCAGAGGGATGTGGACTAAATGCTGGCAAATGGGATTAGATTAATTTAGGATATCTGGTTGGCATGGATGTTCAGAAGTAATGGATAAAGAGCCTACCAAATGTCTGCAACAAGGTTTCCATTATCCATGACAGAACATACTGGAATTGCTCCTTTGCAACAGTAACATGAGAGGAGAAGGGGAAAAAGGTCTCCACTAATTATAGCACAACGTTAGGGCAAATTGAATTGATATTCTACCATTGAATCCTTTCAGCCTTATCTGCCATTCAATAAGATGATTGCTGATCTTCTACCTCAACACCATTTTCCTGCCTAACACCAATTGCCTGGATTCTCTTAATGTCCAAAACCAGCTGCTTTCACTCTAGAATAGACTGAACTATTGAGCATCCACAGCCCTCTAAAGTAAAGAATTCCAAATATTCACAACCCTCTCAATGACGAAACTTTGTCTCAACTCAGTTCTAAATGGCTGCATTGTAGCTGTGATCTTCTACTTTGCAACCCTCAATCCGAGGAAAAAGAACCTCTCGTCATATACCTTGTCAAGCTGTTTCATTTTGCCAAATATACTTCCCCACTATAGAATCTCAAGTTGTTCACCCGCAGCACTGTTCACAAAGAGTGAAACAAAAGCAGGCCCAGACTTGTGGAGCAGATTATAAATAAGCGTGCAGGAAAACAGTGAGATCCGATGCTGGGTAACAGGGATCACCTCTGGAGAATGACAACAGTCAGGTAGGGGCTTACTCAAGTGAACAGGGTGCTGAAAGAGTTCCAGAGGCTTGATTTCACCATCTAAAGAATGAGCACATCGTGCCCAATGTTAGCACAAGAACAGAGAAATGGGTTTGAGAATTAATCCAGGGAAGGTACAAACATGGTTTTCAGTTTGTTGTAACCTTTTGGCCCATACGCAATGTGTGATATTTTTAACAGTTTGAATAAAACAAGCAGTTTGCTCAAAGTAACGATCAGTTTGTTGAATGTAAATGTTGCTGCATCATTCAAAGCATAAAGACAGGTAAACTTTAAACAATGGGGTCATTAAATTTAGAAATAAGGACCTGTTAATTTAATAAATCCAGGAAATAGACAGTGCAAACCAGATTTCTATTTGAGTGATGAAACGTGAATGAAATGCTGGCTTTTGCCATGTGCAACGCATGTTCCTGCTCCTTTTGTTCGTTTCAACCGATGTCAAGTTCAATGTGCTTTGTTAACTGTTCCTATAAAATACTGAGATAAGAAATCAGAAATGGTGACTGTCAAGTTGCCAGTACCTTCCATTTTATCCACCCATCTGCTTATGGTTCGCACCAACATGCCCACTGTCCTCCTCAACGCAAGGGTTTTTATGCGTTCAGAAGATGTCAGCTTTGGTGGCATGAGTGGCTCTTATTACATATCCTTAATTTTCCTTGAGAAATTCATGGAGTTTTTTTTAAGCTGCTGCACTCCATGTGGTATAGGTACACCACACTGCTGTATTGCAGTGAATTTTTGAATTTCAACCCAGCGACTGAGGTAGCAGCAATGCTGTGTGACCTACAGGGGAATTTGGAGTGGTAGTGCTTGCATGCACCTAACTGCTGACACCCAAAGGTCATGGGTTTGGAAGATACTTTGCAGGAGGAAAATTACTATGGTGCATCTTGGAAATTTATACGCTGCTTCCAGTGTGTGTGGATGTTGAAAGAAGTGAATTTTCCAGGTAATGGCTGTGGTGCCAATCAAGCTTTCTCCTGGTTGGTGTCGAGCCTCTTAAGTCTTGTTGGATTTACAACCCAGCAGGTAACTACAGATAATTTCATCACATTGCTGATTTGTATCTTGAAGTTGGTGGGCAGGCTTTGGGGAGTCAGGTGGTGAATTATGCATGGCAGAATTTGGAGTCCCTAACCTGCTCAGAGCTGAATATGAATAGAGGAGGGCAGTCGGACTTTACGGGATGTAAGATCAAAAGCAAGTATGGAAACAAATGAAATTGTCAAAAAAAGTGCCTTGTTTAAAAAAATGTATTTCTAGTTTTTCTGTTTATCTGGCACAGATTCATTCTTGGAGTTCTGCAATTGGAGTTGTGTAATTCAATTCTCTGCTGAATGGATATTCAAGTTGCCTACCTTTCAAGGTCTAGCCTGAAGCATCAACAGGTGTCTCAGCCAAGGCTTCCATTTGTTAGTGGAAAGAAAAGAAAATGAATAATTATATTCACTGCTTCCAAACACACAGGAATGAAAAACTATTTGCCCAGTGCAAGATCCCATAGGCAGCAATCAGATATCTAACCAAATGAGTACTTTTAGAAATGCTGGCAGGGTGTTTTCTGATTGACTGGACACTGGGAGTATTCCATTGCTCTTTTTCAGAAAAAAAGCAATGAACCTTCCCATCACATGAGAGGGCAGGTGGAACCTTGGTTTAACATGTGTCAAGAAGGTAGCGCCACTGATTGTGCAGCAATGCATCAGTACAGCATTGGAAAGACAACATTGATTTTGTTTTTGCTCACGTCTCCAGAATAGGATTTCAACCATCTAGCTCAGAGATGAGAGTGCTCTCCATTGAGAGAGCTGGCACCTTGCTGAAAAGTTTACATTCGGGTCAGATCTAGCTGTTCAAAAGTGAGCATGTGTGAGCTGCTGTGAGATTTACAGACCACTGTCAAAGAATCTCTACAGTGCAGAAATAATCCATTTGGCCCATCAGGTCTGCGATAATTCTCTGAAGGGTGTCCCACCCGGACCCAGGCCCTCACCCTATCCCTGTAAACTCACCTTTCCTATGGCTAACCCACCTAGCCTGCAGATCTCTGGACCATGGAAGGAAACTGGAGCACCCAGAGGAAACCCATGCAGACATGGGGAAAGCATGCAACCGCTACGCAGACTGTCACCTAAGACTGGAAGCTAACCGCTGAGCCGCCATCCCACCACCTTAACCAAAATATGAGCATGAGCAAAATGGTGGGTGATGTCATAGACAGTGCTATCATGCAACACCGATCTGCAAATAACGCTCAATTTGGATTCCACAAGGGCCACTTGGCTCCAGATCTGGGTACAGCCTTGGTCCAAATATGGACTAAAAAGCTGGGGTCCAGAGAGGAGGTGGGAGTGCCAGCCACTGACATCTCACCAAGGCAGTATATGACCAATGTGTCCTGGCAGAATTGAAGTCAGTGGGAATCATGCAGGAATACCCTTTACTTGTTCAACCTACTCTTAGCTCAAAGGAATATTGTGGTCGTTATTGGAATCACTTTGGTCCCAGGACATCTTTACATGACTTCCTGAAGGTAGTGTCATGGGCTGAACCACCCTCAACTACATCATCAAAAACCTTACTTGCATTATAAGGTCAGAAGTGGAGATGTTCATTTTCTGTTGCGGTATTCAGTGCCAAATGCACCACCTCAGACACTGACTCAGTCATTGCTTGTCTGTCAAGAGCTGGATAGCAGTCAGCCTTCAGCTGATAAATAGCAAGTAGCATTCATGCAACACAAGTACCAGGCATGGTATGCCCATTACGGGAATGCCCGTTGTCGAATCTATGACCAACAGCTGTTCGGGGGGTTTTATCATTGACTGGAAATGTAACTGGACCAGTCATATGGATGTTATAGCCACAAGAATCGGTCAGAGACTAGAAATTCGATCGTGAGTGACACGCCTCCTAACCTCTTAAGGTCTCTCCAACATTTTGAAGGCACACTCCTGGGTTTCTGGATAGCTTCAGTGACATTGCCGTGATCGCACCACCTGCCCCAGCATTGGAACTGTATCACCATAATATGGAATGTAACACGGAATATTGGGTATGGAACAACGCAACATCACTCTCTCCAGGGCAGTTAGGGATGAACAGTAAATGCTGGGTTTGTCAGTGATGCTCGTATCAAGTATTGAACAAAAAAGTGGAAGTTATGAAAATGTTCAGCAAGTCTGCAAAAGAACAGAAAGGTTAATGTTTTGGGTGTGGACCATTCATCAGAACAGGAAAACGTACCAAATTAGCAGATCAAAAGAATTGGAGAAGCAAGAGGTAAAAAAAACAGCAACTACGTATGAATTGTTAAGGATCATTCTAAATAGCTGAAGTAGGGAACAGGGGCTAACATTTGTAGGAGACAATGGGAAGCACAAAACAAGAAAAAATTAATCAAAGACATCCAAAGAGTTTAAATTGCTCAAGAGATGAGAGAAAATCAGGCAAGAGGCAAGTATGGAGAATAGCCAAAGCAACAGGGATTGTAGTGTTCTGGGAACCTAGTCGAAGAAAGAGTACGAGTGTGGAGCACATCACCAGTCAAGTGTTCTTATGGCATGTGGGAGCTGAGGGGTAGGTGCTCCCCAAGTCAATAATCAATTCACTCCTTTACTCCATACTAAAAGCATCAACACATACACACCGCTCCAAAGGGAAAATGGGAGCTCAGGGTCTGATCTGAACTTGGTAAAGTCAATGCTAAGTGCCTCCTGAAAAGAAGCATTGAGTTTCATTGGAAATGTTTGTAAGACTAAAGACGGAAATGTTGGCCATCCAATTGAAACATTGGCTCTGTTTCTTTGTACACAGATGCTGTGTATTTCCAACACTTACTGTTTTTTTTCTCAGACAACTGCAGCAATTTTTTAAATGTTAGATAGGTCAAAATGGGCGTGGGCCTGAGAATTAAATGAGGAGCCAAATGGGAGCTTTGGCACAGTTGTTCAACAAAATTGTTACCTAATCTGTTGCTGGTCCACTTGTTGTTAGTAGAACTGTGTCATGAGCGATGAATGTGGAGCACCAGGTGGTAGGAAATACAGTGAAATTGCTGTTGTATTCCAATGTTTAAGGCACCAGTGTTGTTGGAAGAGGTAAATGGGCAGGGGTTGCAGTTTCTGCATTGGCATGGGTAGGTGCCTAAGGAAGGTGGGCACATGGCAGGGAAATGTGTGTCAGTTTGGATTTAAACCAATCAGTGGGACAGAATCCAAAAGACCTTTCTTTGTGATTAGTGTTTATTAACCACACAGTCTTCCAGCTTATGCCATACTCCAGTCCTACCAGTTCCCGTTTCTATGTACACAGTCAACGAATTAATCAATAAGCAACCTGATAACAACGTTTGGAAAGTATTAAAAAAATCAAAGAACTGCAGATGCTGAAACAAAAACATAAATTGCTGGATAAACTTAACAGATCTAGCAGCATTTTTGGTGAGAAAACAAAGTTAATGTTTCAAGTCCAGTCACCCTTGAGGCCCCTTGGATCACTGTACTTGAAATATTTACTCTGTTTTCTCTCCACAGATACTGTCAGACCTGTTGAGTTTCTATAGAAATTCATTTTTTTTAATTTGGAAAACCTGAATGGGATTAGACAACGACAGCATGGGTATGTGAGAGACAAATCGTTGCTTAACAAATCTACAGGAAACCTTTGAGGATAGCAGTAGGAGAGAAAACAAAGAAGCATTTGATGTGGTATGTTTGGATTTTCAAAAGACTTTTGATAATCTCCTTGATAAGATGTCAGTGGGCATATTGGATAGGGGTAATGTATTGGCAAGGATCAAAAATTGGTTGACAGATGGGAAACAGAGAGTGGGAATAAATTATCTTGTTCTGAGTAACATTCAGTAACTAGTGGGGTACCGAGAGGATCAGTGCTTGGACCCAGCTGTTATTGATCTGTGTGAAAGAACTGGGCAAGGGAAGCAAATGAAACATTGCAAAGTTTGCTGATGATACAAAGCTGAGCAGGATGGTGAGTTGTGAGAAAGATGTAAGGAGGTTTCAAGCTTATTTGGGTAAGTTGAGTGAGTGGGCAGATGTAAAGTTAATATCAGTTAATAACTTAAATGGTGACTTTTTGGGAAGTGTGCTTGTACAAAGAGATCTTGGTGGCCTTATACACCAGTCAAATAGTCAGACAGATGCAGCAAACACTTAAGAAGTTAAATGGTATATTAGCCTCCATTGCAAGAGAATTTGTGTTCATAAGTAGGGATGTCTTGTAGTAGGGCCTTGGCGGGACCACACCTGGAGGAGTGTGTTAGTTTTGACCTCTCTACGTAAGAAAAGATATACTTGCCACAGAATCATAGAGTATTACGGCACAGAAACAGACGTTTCGGTTCAATCAGTACAAACAGACCATAGTCCCAAACTAAACTAATGGGAGTGCAGTGGAGTTCACAAAGCTGTTGATTTTCTTCATGCCCTTTGTAGAGATATATTGCATTTTCTTCTCATCAGCAATAGCAATGATCAATTTCAGACACAGAATGATATGGGGAATGATAGGAGCATCTTATGAGGGAGACATTTGTTTGACTGGGCCCGTATTCACTCGACTTCCAAATGACGAAGGGGATCTAATTGAATGGTATATAATTGTAACAGGGCTGGACAGGCGAAGTGCAGATTAGATGTTTCCCATGGCTGGGGAGTCCAGAACCAGGGGAAATTGTCTGAGGATGCTGGGTAGACCTAGAACCTTGTTCAGGAAACATTTCTTCACTCAAAGAGCAGTGAAATTGTGGAAGCCCCCACCACAGAATATTGTGAAGGCTAAGTTGCTAAATATATAGGAAAGACTTTGATACCTTGTTAGATTTTAAAGGCATCAAGAGGTATAGTGAGAAAGCAGAAATATGGTGCTAAGTTAGAAAATCAGCCATGATTATATTGAACGGCAGGCCATACTGGAAGGGCCAAATGGCTTACTTTGGTTCCTAATTTCTCTGTAACCCCAAATAGCTAGTAAACTACTTGCTACATGAATACTAAGGGTGTCCCTGAGGAATCGGTTCCTTGACAAATGTGAGAGGCAAAGGTAAAATAGCGAGCTGTCACTCAGTGTCAAAGGCTCACATTTGAAGGATCATTACTTTGTTGAAACATTGATGGGAGACCTGTACACGGGTGACAGTCAGGCACTCTCGGAGAGGGAATGACACATTGAATGATCCTTGCCTTTATCTGGAATTGTCCTTCACATATACTCCCCCAAATGGAATCATTGATCTGGACGTTGACGCACAATTGAGCATCAATAAGGCTTGTTGTCAACGTTAATGCAATGAACTGATCCACTGCATATGATTGAATTACACTCAAAGTCAGATTCTGCGTGTTTGATGTTTCTGAAGGTGATTTTATTGTCCTTTCTCCGCACTTGTTCCCACCCAGTAATATGAGACTGTTCTTTGTCATGTGCATTGGTGCAAATCTCCATCAACCTAAGTTAATTATCAACACTCATCATTGTTGAATCATAACAGACGCTAAAAAGGCTTTTCTTCTCTATATCCATAGGAGCTTTCAGTGCAGAAGGTAATTGGATCTTCAATTCTTCATATTCAGACCGGGTTACAAATGATCAGAGTGAGATCTTAATATTGCTTGTTACAAAAGTTATTAGTCTTTGAAGTATGTTTGTTTTTAAAGTTGCATTCACCTTTCAATGTAAAGTTTTAAAATAGGACCTAACTTGATGGTCCAGTGAGTATCTCCCAGGTTTGATCCTCTGTCCTAAGCTGTCTGATCTCAACTCAGCTGTGAGTAAGGATTTACAGTTCAACTGTTCATTGTTGAGCCAACAGGGCAGGCTTCGTGTTCCTCGTTGCCCTGACCTCATGACTAACCCATGTCTCACCAAGTGGAAAGGTAGGGTGTCTGTCCCATTTATCACAGATTTGACTGCCATGTCTTCCCCATTCACTGGTCAGTGCAAGAATAATGAGGACTGAGATAGGGATTGGCTGGAGTACTACAGCCAAAGAAAGTGTATTCAAGAAACAAAGAGAAAAGATGTGCAATGATACATTGCAATTTACGACACCAGGGTGTGCGAAACTACTTTACAGCCATTGAAGGATGTTTCTTGTTCATTCACAGGATATGAACACTGCAAGGAAGGCCAGCATTTATTGCTCATTCCTATTTGCCCTTCAGGAGCTGGTGAAGGGCCATCTTCTTGAACTGCTGCAGGTGAATCCGAATGCTGTCAGTGAAGGAGTTCCAGGATTTTGATCCAGTGATGTAAGGGCATGCTGATATAATTCCAAGTCAGATTGGTTGGTGATTGGCAGGGAATTTTCATGTGTTTTTTTCCATGCATCTTCTGGCTTTGTCCTTGCAGATGGTAGACGTTGTAGGTGTGCATCAGTGGTGGTGGGAATGAATATTTAAGTTGACGAATGGAGTGGCCAATAAAGTGAGCTACTGTGCCCTGGATGTTATTAATTTTTTCGGTGTTTTTGGAGTTGCCTTCATCCTTGCAAGTAGAGAATAACTTGTGCCCTGTAGCAAGCACTGAGGAGTCTGGAAGGAGTTAATTGCCTTAGGATTTCCAGCCTCTGATGTGTTTTTGCAGCTACGGTATTTATATAGCTGGTCAAGTTCAGTTTCTGATCAAGGATAAGTCTCAGAATCTGGACATTGGGAGATTTTGCAGTGGTAATATGATCATTGCTTCAACCTTGTGACACATATGTTACTTGCGACATTTCAGCCCAAACCTGAATGCTGTGCAGACGTAGTGAATCACTGATTTTATCAGTGTCTGAGGAGTCCTAAATGATGCAGAATGTTATGCAGTCATCAGCAAACATCCCCATGCCTGGCTTTACAATGGAACAAACGTTATTGAAGCAGCTGCAGATGATTGGACCTGGGGGTTCTGGGACACCACACTATCTTCCCTTGTGCTCGGAATGATTCCAAACCCTGGAAAGGTTTCCTTTATTCCTACTAACTTAATTAATTTTACCTCAGGCCTCCTTGTCTCACATTTGGTCAACTGCTGCCTGCATATGAAGGGCAGGCACTCTGACATCCCTTCTTGAGTTCACCTCTTTTGTCCATGTTTGTATCAAAGCTTTAATGAGATCAGGAATTTAGTGTGAGCAGGTTATTTCTGTACTTCTTTCACTCAGATGTTGATTAAGAGCAGGCTGATGGGGTGTTTGTTGTCTGCATTTGATCTATCCTGGTTTTTGTTATGTGAATGAAGCATAGCCAAGCAACTTTCCACGTCATCGGGTACATGCCACTATGGTAGCTGTAGTGGACAGCTTGGCTAGGAGCTGTTATCATTGCTGTAATGTAGTGATGGGAGTATAATTAGAGAATGAAGTAGAAGCTTAGGAATGGCCATATATTGTCCTCTTCTGTGACTGACCAATTTCATTTTGTAGTACTACAACAACTGGCATCGACGTGGCACCAAATTGCATGCTGACCCGAAGGAGTTAATAAGAAGCGTCTCTATAACCCATCTTAAAATAGGCATCTTGTAAACAGTGGCATAACAGATGGGGAGTTGCATTTAAAAATCAAAATTGACAACTGTCAATCGTGGAACAATGGGAAAGAGATATGCACAAGATGACTTTTTCGGAGAAATGGAATGTTGCAGAGCTGAGAAAGGTAACAGAGAGAAGGAAAGTTCGGAGATGCCTTGACAGAGTTTCTAATATGAGGTTGAGAAATGTATATCGGAATGTTTGGGGAACTGACAGCCAGTGGCTAGGTGCAGGATCGAAAGCAGACCATTGTTTGCCTTGAGCTGATGTATCAGGGGAGGGAATTCAATCAGCAGAGCAGTGGAATAGATGAGATGAATGAAGATAGCAGCAACATGTGTTGATATAGCAGAAGGGTGGATGAAGAGGTATGAAGGTCAGTGTTTTTTTGTGATAGAGAATACTGAGTGTCATGTCTGACTTTCTCAATGATGAAGAAGGGAACAGAGAGTTTGTACATTCTCCTTGTGTCTACGTGGGTTTCCTCCAGGTGCCCTGGTTTCCTTCCATAGTCCAAAGATTAGGTTAGGTGGATTGGCCGTGCTAAATTGTCCATAGTGTCCAGGGACGTGTGGGTTAGGTGGATTTGCCGTTACTTTAGGGTTTCAGGGATAGGGTAGACAGGTGTGTCTTGGTGGGATTTTCTTTGGAGGGTCAGTATGGACTTGTTGGGCAGAATGGCCTGTTTCCACACTGTGTAGTTGAAAACAATCAGAGGTAATGAGGTCAGATTGCTGGCTGAAAAGAATAGTCACCGACTTCGAGATGTTTTGTAGTTACTCTGTCATAACAAGGTGTGGGGCTGGATGAACACAGCAGGCCAAGCAGCATCATA
>JAHRHZ010000003.1:6870012-6895253 GCA_024137785.1 Ginglymostoma cirratum
TATGATGCTGCTTGGCCTGCTGTGTTCATCCAGCCCCACACCTTGTTCTGTCGGATTCTCCATCATCTGCAGTACCTTTTATCTCTAGTTACTCTGTCAACTCCTTTTTAAATCCATAAATGCACCTCTAATTTGGTTGCTGTTAACCACAGGAAGTTGTGCCTTTCAAATACAAAGTGGCATATTCACGCCAAGGCTGTTAGTGCAGAAGAGGTAAACTGATCCTGTTGTGAAAGCGAAAGAGATTTGAAACCACAAACATATTCAGGAGCCTGTTTCCTGGCTCCACAGCCAATGGAGATGACATTGTAATTTGTGACAAAAGGTTGTGAATTATTGCAAAGAATGTCCCCTGCAACTGGTTTTGCAAGGTGGCTGAATTATGAAATGAATCCCTGAAATACTATGCCTCTTTCATACATGCACCTATTAAGTTCCCATTGTGTGCATTTTGTGCATTGAGAGGAACTCATGTGAAGGCTTTTAGGGGGAATTGGGTGAGCTTTTGAAGTGGAAGGGGATCTCGGGCTCCATAATTTCCTCATCGTTGAAAGTAAAAGGAAAAATTGATAAGGCACTTGAGAAATTACTTGAGGGACATGGCTTTATGAATTGGATTCTTGAATAGAAAACAAGGAAGTCATGCTAATTTGTTTACAAAGGACTGATCTGGCCTCAGCAGGAGTCTAGTGTACAGTTCAAGGCACCACGCCATAGTAACAGTGTCAGGGTAATCTGGAGAGGAATATAGGAAATGGCAACCACTGTTGAACCTCTCTTTCGTCTTTTTTGACCTTCTGTAAGACCTTGACTGATCTGCCACGTAACCAACTCTGACTGAAAAAAAATTCAAGAGGCATTTTGATTTGATTAATTTAGTACGATCACATGTACTGAGATTCAGTAAAAAGTATTGTTTTTGCATGATATCTCGGCATACTTTACATAAGTACATCAGGCTAACAGAACAGAATACAGAATATAGTGTTCCTGCTACAGAGAAGGTACAGAGAAAGATGAACTCCAACATATGAGAGGTCCATTCATAAGTCTGACAACAGAAGTGAAGAAGCTGTTCTTAAATCTGTTGGTATGTGTTTTCAAACATTTTTATGTTGTGTCTGATGGAAGAGGGTGGAAGAGAGTATAATCAGGGTGGGAGAGGCCTTTGATTACGTTGGCTGCTTTCCCAAAGCAGCAGGAAGTGTATATGGAGTCAGTGGAAAGAAGGCTGGTTTTTTGTGATGGACTGGGCTGTGTTTACAACTCTCTGTAATTTCTTGTGGTCTCAGGCAAAGCAGTTGCCATACCAAGCCATGGTGCATCCAGATAAGATGCTTTCTGTGGTGCCTCAATAAAAATTATTAAGAGACATTGTAGACATACCGAATTTCCTTAGCCTTCTGAGGAAGTAGACATGTTGGTGTGCTTTCTTGACTGTAGTGTTGACATGGGTGGACCAGGATAGATCATTGGTGATATTTACTCCTCGGAACTTGAGCTCTTGATCACCTGCACCTCAGCACCATTGATACAGACAGGGGGTGTCCTCCACTCTGCTCCTGAAGTCAATCACCAGCTCAGAGATAACAAGGTGTGGAGCTGGATGAACACAGCAGGCCGAGCAGGAAAGCTTGACGTTTTGGGCCTAGAATGACCAGCTCCTTCATTTTACTAACGTTGAGGGAGAGAGTATTGTCTTTATATCATACCAGTAAACTGTCTATCTCCTTCCTATACTGTCTCCTCGTTATTTGAGATGCAACCCATGATGTGGTGTCATCAGCAAATTTGGAAATGGAGTTAGAGCTCAATTTGGCCACACAGTTGTGAGTGTATAAGGAATATAGTAAGAGGCTGAGTATGCAGCCTTACAGGGCACTGATACTGAGAATTATTGTGGAGGAGGTGTTGTTGCCTTTCCTTACTGATTGTGCTCTGCAGGTCAGGAAGTTGAGGATCCAGCTGTAGAGGTGGGGAGCAGACTCTTAGGTCTTGGAGTTTGGAGGTGAGTTTTGTTGGAATTGTGGTGTTGAAGGTGGAGCGAAGTCAATAAATAGGAGTCTGACATAGGTGTCCTTGTTATTCAAATGTTCCAGGGATGAGTGTAAGGCCAGGGAGATGGCGTCTGTCATGGACCTATTGTGAGTGAAGGCGAATTGTAGCATATCAAAGCAATCTGGGAAGGTGGAGTTGATGTCTACTATTACTAACCTCTCAAAGCACTTCGTAATGATGGATGTTTTTGCCATGGGTGATGGTGACAGGACCTTGGGAGTGGAGGTGGGTGAGGGTGAGAATTGGTCCCTGACCTGTGCATCAGATACACTGCTGGCTAGGACCAACACTGACTAAAAGCCTGGTGGACAGACCCAATCCAAAGCCTCCACTCTGTTAAGACATGCACAGATACGAAGCAGGGACAAGAAATCTGGAAATCACATTGTGCAATGACCCAGGCTAAAAAAGTAAATTACAGAACAATCTCAGAAAACTCGTAACTATTGGTTACACTGCTGAGCTGAGACCTAACTCCAGATGCAGTGTACAAAAGAGATTCGCTTGGAATACACTCAAGATGAGGGAGTTGAATCATGTAGTGATATTGGTGAAGCTAGGATTTTTTTTCTTTGGGCAGAGAATGTCAACGGATGTTCTTGCAGGAGTTTCCAAATTTCAAAGGTGTTTTCATAGAATGCATAAAGAGAAACTATTTTCTCTGGTGACTGGAATCCAGGTGTGACAGATTTTAAATATGTGACAGAGGAACAAGGGGAAAAATGGAGACATTTGTTCCCACAACACAATGTTAAGATGTGGCATGCGGGACCTGAAAATCAGATTGCAGCCCCATTTTCAAAGGACAAGTGGAAATGTCCTTGTGCAGGAGTATGCAGAGAAGGAGCTGAGGAGTGAAACTCGTGGTGACAGGATGACCAACCAACTCCTGTTGTAAATGCTGTGTTGTGAGTGAAGGGAATGTTCACTAACAACTCGATTCATTCATTCAACCAAATTGACTTGTGATGGCCCGCGAAGGGGAATTTGTTCATTATCACATTGTGATCAAAAGTTGTTAATACTGGTTGGAGAAAGGTTGGGTCTATGTCGATGAACCAATTTCAACCTAGTTGGGGCTGGGCTGTATTAGAGAGTGTGTTTATACTGTACAGAGTATTATGGAGAAACTGCATGAAGTCAGCCGTCCTGGATATCCTGGATTTGAGGCATTTGTCCCATATCCCAAGTTTTTCGCTGTGGGGATGCCATTTTTCCTGTACGTTTTGTTTGCTTATTTCACGTCTGCATGGAATGGACCTCTCTACTGCAGTCTGTGCTCTGTACTACTGCAGAGTTCCCAAATTGAACTCCAAAATTTACCTGTGTCTTCTTCTCCACATAATCTGTCAGACCTGTTGAGTTTCGCCAGCACCTCTGCTCCCCTTTGTAATGGTTTGTGTTTTGAAGTTGTTCCTGGTAGGGTACAGTCCATTGAGATGGAACAGGTTTGTTGACCCACAACCCAGCTGTGCTCCTGGTTACAGGCCCATCTTGATAGGGCAGTACTGGTGCTTTGTGTGCCCTCTGCTATATTATTTCAGAATGTGAGGCCCTTCATATTGGCAAGTTTGACTTTTTAGCACGTATACTTGTACAGTGAAAGCATGATTTGCATTAAGGGAACACGTTTCACCAACTAACAACATCCCAAAACTCTTGACGGTGATAAGCACCTTTGAAGTGTGGTCACTGCTGTACCAAGTAAGTGAAACAGCCAATTTGCACAGAGTGAGTTCATGCATACAGTAATGTAGTAACAATCAGTTGATCTATTTTTAATAATATTAGTTGAATGATAACTATTGGCCTTGACATCAGAGACTATGTCCTTGCTGTTCATTAAAATAGTGTAATGGCTGAGGTTGTTGACGTGCTTGCCGAGCTGGCTTGTTTTTGTTCAGATATTTCGTCACCATGCTAGGTGACATCATCAGTGGAGCCTCCGATGAAGCGATATTATTCTACTCCACCTGGAATTTATACTGTCCGGTCCATTATGGTGAGTACTGTCATTTCTGGTTTTGATCTGTATGGGATTGAAGTATGGGTGGAGACCCATTCCTCTAGGAATTCCCCTGCATGTCTATGTTTGGCTCAGGCTACTTGGTCCAAACCAAACATAGATATGCACAGGAATTCCTAGAGGCATGGTTCTCTACCCATACTTCAATCAACAAACAGAATTGGATCCCATATACAAACCCATATAGATCAAAACCAGAAATGACACTAATCACTATAACAGACTGAACAGTATAAATTCCAAGCGGAGTACAATAACACCGCTTCATCGGAGGCTCCACTGATGATGTTACCTAACATGGTGACGAAATGTCTGAACAAAAACAAGCCACCTCAGCAAGCACGTCAACAACCTCATCCACAAACCGAGCTACAGACCTTTGCCAAAACTTTAAGTATAATGTCTTCTTTAAAGTCCACCATAGACTGTACGTTGGGTCTTGGTTCAGTGCCTCATTTAAGCAGTGTTCCCTTCCGTGCTGCACTGGAGTGTCAATCTAGATTTTTGTGCTCCTGTGTCTGGAGCTGAAGTGGAACTTGTGAACTCCAGAAGTGAGCCAGTGCAACTAACTGAGCAGTGGCTGACAGTTCTAGCACTGTCATCATGACTGCATGTCTTGCAATTCACTGAACATGACTGCAGTATAAGTGGAGAATTATTTGTTTTCTGTTCACATATTGTAAGCTTTGAAACTGGCTGTGGGAGACATTTTGCCAGCAGATGTTGTAAACCATGACCCAATCATGAAACGAGCAGGAGAACACTGGCATCAAATGCTCAGACATCTGCCTTCTGAGAGCATCATTCCGGTGATTGCAGTCCCCTTTTAAGATCATACACTGTGGCCCCTCTTATGGTGACAGCAGACAGAGTAGCATCTTTGAAGCATTAACAGCAGAACTCTGTTGATTTTGCAAATGAATGGGTCTGTGTTGCACAACATCTGAGATCATGGTCAGGGCAGTCCACAGTGCACACTATACAGGATGTTCTGCCCTATCATTAAAATTATGATGTGTATGCCTCAACTCCCTGGGGGTTTTGGGAAATGGGAGATGATGCTGTTTGGAACAGGACTTCCATGCACAGTCATCAGAGGCGCTCGATCCACACAAATTAATTTCTCATTTGTTTTTAAAAGTATAAATAAACTCTTTGCAAGTTTCTCTTACTTTGTGCTCCAGCTGCTGACCTGCCTGCTGTATGCCTCATTCTTCATTAGAGCCCAGAGGCAGTGTGCAATAGCAGTCTGCTTGCCCACAGCCGTGCCTGATGGCATCATCTGATTACACACGTGCTAACATTCAAGGAAGCAATTGCTAACTAATACTGAGAAGGGATTTTCCTCTACCCAGTGGTCAATCTCTCATTCCTCCTCTTTGGCCTTGAAGCAGAAGGTGCATTACTGAGTGCTAAACTGTCGGACATGGTTCTTTTGGACGAGACTTTAATCTGAGGATGCATCTGCCCTCTCCAGTGTACTAATGGACATATCAGACTTTTAATTCCAACATGCTACAGCTAAAACATATCTGAAGATGCAAAATCATCCTGTGAAGTGTCACACTTGTATGGAGTCAGGGAAACTGCATACAGAAAGACTAAAATGGAAGAGCTCATTGGTGGTCAGTCGTAGGCGAGGATGACTCTCTTCTGCTCAGGGTGAGTCCATAGGTGGCTGTACAGACCAATGCAGCTACCCCAGGCTCTGCTGCACTTTGGGCAGAGGGTGGTCATGGGAAGGGGTAGGTGGGGTGTTGGTGTGGCAGCGCACTCCTTTTCCAGGTTTCTCCTGGCTTCCAAGTTTTCCCAATGGGAGGTCTCGAGGTGCTCGATGCCTTCCCACTGCTCCTCCTCCACTTTGGACGGTCTTGGGCCAGTGAATCCCAAATGTCTGTGGGAATGCTGCACTTCTCCAGTGAGGCCTTGAGGGTACCACTGAGGTTTTCCTCTGTTTCCCTGGGGCCCACTTGTCGTTTCAAAGCTGGGAGTAGAGCACACACTTGGGAAATCTCAAGTTGGTCATGCAGACAACGTGCCCAGCCCATCGTAGCCAATCAGCCGGTGCGGTGTGATCAGTGCCTCGCTGCTGGGGATGTTGGTTTGGTTGAGGATGCTGGTGTTGGTGCACTTTTCTTCCCAGTGGATTCTCAGGATCTTACACAAGCAAAAATGGAAGAGCTAATGAGACACTGACTGTCCACTGCCCTTGTCAGCAGGGAGCCATCTCCTGCAGACATCTTTGAGTTTTACATTTCCAAGGACACACAAAGAAAGCGTTTAAAAACTGATGGCAACCGCTGGTCTTTTGTGTTAGTGGCCTGACCTCATAGCTGTTGATGTTGGTCATCACAGCTTTACAGTAGCCATTAAATTAGGGAAACGACTGCCTCTTGCTCTGTGTGCTGCCTACCAACCACTGTTGAAGTGAAGCAAGACAACATAATTTCAATGGACTTGGAAAAGTAAGAATTTCAAAAGTAACTGCTCAACACCAAAGTCAGCACGATCGGTACCATCCCATGGAACGGTCTCCACCTTCTACTACCTACTGTTCCCAGACAACTCAGAAGGATCTTTTTCGGGTTAACTTGTATCTTATTTTTGCCTTTCTTCTCACTCGTGACCTGTGTGCTTGTGTGTTGCATTATTATTTCTTCTGAAACCTTGCAACTGACAACGTTGTCAACTGAAGAAAGCCTGGTTAAACTGGCTCTGCCTAAAAACATCAGTTCATTTGCTCTGAGAGAATCATAACCACAAGGGAAGGGATCTATTCTGAAATTAACTATGTTGTGGCCAACCAAGGGTGTGGGTGAATAAAGCACGGGGCAGTTCGGTCCTCTTGACCTGGGATCTTAACATTTTGGTGTATCATGTCTGGGACCTTAGCAAACTTGGAAACCTTGCCTCAGGGCTTGGTATAAAAATATATATGCAATCTTTTTTTTTAACTAGCTCATATAGAGACTGGCTGATTGTTGCATTTATACAACCATCCCTACTAAAATCAGGCATGTTGACATTGGCTCAGGTTGGAGTACCAGTCTTGCTGGTCAATATGGCTGGCAGAGCACTTACCAGGAACAGACTTTGGATTTCAGCCATTAGTCAATGGGATATATTTTCCTTGTATCGTCATGATTAAGGCCAGCAGGCTGTGAGTATAATATGACTTAGGGTGTGAACCCTGTGCCTGATTGCAGGGCTGCTATCTCCCTGCACCCATCAGGCCTTCAACATGATTCACATGAGACCCGTGTCTGACTGACACATGAAAAAGCCTGCTCTAACAAAAAAGCATTCAGCACATGCGCATATTCAGAGTTTGCAATTACCAGAACAGCTCCCCCTGTGTCGCATTTGGTTAATTAGTTTCAGCAGCCATCTCCATGGCCCGCCTACAACATCTGTCTGAGACTGGCCACTTCATTCTTGTTTAAAACAAAAATAATCCTCATTAGAATCCATTAAGTTCGATTTGACTCTCAATATATGATGTAAAGGAACTGTGAGGAGAGCGGGGAGAAAAAGCACAGGGCTCTGCCGCACATCTGTGAAACCAGTAAAACACTTGGGCTATTCATCCTTATGTCGTTTCCACCTGCAAATTCAAAGACATCTAAGTGGGTTTGATCTGAACTTTTATCTTTGCATTTTGGATTCAAATGACCACACAGAACGGAGAGGGTTTACATCTCCTGTTCCTGCTGCTTGGTCATTGAAAGAAAACCTTGCACTGATCTCAAATTTTTCATGACCTACAGATGTTTTTAACTAATGAAGTGCTTGGGAACTGAACTATTTGTTGTCTAACAGAAAGCACAACAGCCCTGACGAAGGGTCACTGGACCAGAATCATTAACTTTGATTTTTTTCTTCACAGATGCTGCCAGACCTGCTGAGCTTTTCCAGCAACTTCTCTTTTCATTCCTGATTTACAGCATCCACAGTTCTTCGGTTTTTATCATGCATGTTTAATGCCCATTTGAGAGGATTGATAGGGCTTCGGTTTAAGATCTCATTCAAAAGATGATGTGTCTGACAGTGTAGCTTGATCTGCATATCACTGAGTGCTGTAGACGTAATACTGTTTGGAGCGGGAGTGAAACCTATAATCTTCAGATTGAGATATGTGAGTACGGTCAACTGACCTGTCACTGATCAAGGTATTATGTCTGACCGGAAATCAGTTCAGAAAGTCTCCATACAATTAATGATATCCACAAAATCATCTGCACAGTTCAGTATTAAGCATTAAATGTTAAAAGCTAATCAGATGTTTATGATGGGAACTAAAAATGTTAAATGTCTTTTATTCAGAAGTACTTGTCCTCTTAAGGCACATTGGCATTCTGGAGGGAGCACTGTCCTATTTCATCTGCTCAGTATTTAGTTAATTTGGAAAGTGCAGATGTGTTGGGATAAACCAGATTTGAGGTTGACTCTGTGTCGAACTGTTGATTGGCAAGACTTGAAGGCAGTACAAATGGCTCTGATAGTTCTATAGTTGGGAAGTTCCAAATGGTTAGGACTGCTATTCGGTATTTTCTGAAATGAAACTGTTGTTGATATTAACCATCTCGCTATTTTGAGAACTGTGTCCTGTCTAGCCAAACTGCAGAGAAAATTACAGGAGGCAGAGAGAGCCAGGGACTGAAAAGTTGCAACTGTCGACAGCATGAATGGAATGGCTCCATGTTGGTGTAAATGTATCTCTGTTCCTTAACCAGATGAACCATCTGTAATGCAACCTCCTGAAACTGATCAATGAAATTTGTTGGAACAGAAACTACCTTCTTGCTGTTAGGCCCTTGAACAACCACAAAACATAGTTTATTCTTCCTCACAGAACCTCTGCTGATAGTCAGTGTTTTCCTGTGAATTGATTGGGACACAGTCATCTCCCTGGAGCAGCTCTTTCAGGGACTAGATAGGTTGAAAATTGCAGCATCAATGATGATCTAAAATGACTCCAGAGAAGCAAGGAAGCGACACTCAGTCAAAAGGATTCAAAATTCTTGGAGGGCAGGGGCCATATTGTTGTTCAACATTCTGCACCAGTGTTCGTTAGAATTCAACAAAAAAAATATTTTTTTAAATGCCTGCATTTATATCCTCAAAATATACAAACCAACACATGTTGGTATCTCTCCTCTCTCCCACAAAGAGTCGTTGTGCTTGGTCATCTTGCCTTTCCCAAAAACACCCATTAGGTGGGTAACCTCCCTCTAGAACAGACCAGTTGTTGACATTAACAATGAGAGGCAAGTGCTTCTTGGAGTACGTAGCTCCATCTTTAATTTGACTTTTAGAATTATACAGCACAGAAACAAGCCCTTCGGTCCAACCAGTCTGTACCGACAATAATCCCAAATGAAACTAGTCCCACTTACTGGTGCTTGGCCCTTATCCCTCCAAAAATTTCTTATTCATGTATTTTATCCAAATGTCTCTTAAATGTTGTTACTGTCCCTGCATTCACCTCTGGCAGTTCATTCCACTGATGAACCACTGTCTGTGTAAAAACGTTGCCCCCCACTTTCCTTTTTAAATCATTCTCCTCTTACCTTGATAATATGCTCCGTGGTCTTGAAATTGCTAATTCCAGGGAAAAGACACTCACCATTCACCTTATCTATAGACCTCATGATTTTATAAACCTCTATAAGGTCACCCCTCAACCTCCTAAACTCCAGTGAAAAACTTCCCAGCCTATCCAGCCTCTTGTTATAACTCACAGCCTCCATTCCTGGCAACATGATGGTAAATCTTTTCTAAAACCTCCCCAGCTTAGTAATAACTACAGATCAGTATGAGAGCTGACGGGAAGCATTGCCCAGGGCATGACAACCTTGAGAATCTGAAGGTTTCATGAGTGTGCAGTAACAGGCAGCTTTCCAGCACCTTCATCTCCTTTTCATCTTTTTGGTACTCGTCATTATACCATTTGGAAACCAGTGGTGCCGTTCCAGGTGACTTGTCACAGGCCTGGTCTGGTGAATACACCACATGGTTTTTTTTAATTGGGGGTGAAAAATCTGATTTTTGTCTAGCGACGTTCGGAATGAAATTACACTGGCATCTCCCTTTATTGCAAACTGGGGAAGACTTGGAACTTTACCTTGCCTTAAAACGTATTTGAGTGTTTGTTAGAATACATCACCATCTCCTGAATGTCCTGTCTTTCTGTCTCATTTTGCAGATGAAGGATTTAGCAGCCAGAAGCTACATTAAATGGCAACAATTGTTAGACTGGAACAGAGTCTGGAAGGTAATTGTATTCAGCTGCCAATTACACGGGAATGTTTGCAGCTCATTATGAGGGAACAGTGATTGAGTCTGCCATCATCCTCCAGAATAGGATGCAGATGACCTTTCGCACTAAATCAAGTAAGGAAAAAAAATAATGCTCGGGTCAAATGTGATTTTGCAGATTAGTGTCTAAAATGAGAGAGTGTATTATACCGTATTATTTTGTCAGGGACAATTCACCCATTCCATGTCACTCAAAAAGAGTGGTTGTTGGAAAGAATTCAGTGAACAAATGTAAGGCTTATTGCAATATTGGGGAAGATGGCAATGAAGTCAGTGCACACGTGTGTCAGACAGCGTGCATTGTTCCTGGGCAAGTCAGCTTGATTTTTCTGATCCTGATCACTGCCCAGTGCCTTGTGTTAAGATTTGCATGTACCCTGTTATTGGTTGGGAAAAGGAGAGCCCTTGTACTTTGTGGAGCTGGAGCAACACTGAAGCAGAGTCCCACCTGAAAAGTCAACTTTTCCTGCTCCTCTGCCTGGCCTGCTGTGTTCCTCCAGCTCCACACTGTGTTGTCTCTGACTCCAGCATCTGCAGTTCTTGCTATCTCTAAGCCTTTGTATGTTCACATGATGCAGGGGAACTCACTGGAGCTACCCCAAAAACTGTGTGTGACAGACTCACCATTTGGAGAGTACATGTTGCTGAAAAATGGAAACAAACATCTAGGGCCATCTTTAAGGGTTGCAGTCCTGTGTGAGAATAAGGGCGGGAATGAGGCGCAGTGGGTAGGTTTATTCCTGGACTAGTAATCTAGAGAGCTGGATGAATGGTCTATAGCCATGAGTTGAGTTCATCTGCAATCATGGCAACTGGCGAACATAGAGTCGTTGATTAAATGATGCTGGAATAAAAAAGCTAGAACCAGTCATGGTGTTCATGCAAGTATTGGTTGTTGTAAAAATATGCCTTGCATTGTCTTGTCATTCAAAGAGGAAATGTGCCATCCTCTCCTATTCTGGCTTACATATAACTTTAGATTCCCAGCAATGTAGTTGACTCCCAATTGACCTGTGAAATGGCTGAGCAAGACAATCAGTTATTATCAAAAGGTGGGTCACCCCTTTTGGGATGGGCAATAAATGCTGGACTTATTAATGATACCTACATCTGTGAACAAATCAGAAAAGTAGTAATTGGCTTGGGATCACAAAATAGTCGGAGTAGGCCATCCAGCCCATTGAGTTTGCTCCACCTTTGATTGAGACCATGGCTAATCTGATCATCATCAGCTCTACTTACCTGTCTTTTCCTCAGAGCCCTCAGTTCTCTGACTGACGTAAAAGCTGTCTGAGTCCACATTGAATTTATGTAATGACCTAGCCTCTATCACCCACCACAGGAAAGAATTCCACAGTTTGAGTACCCTCTGAGAGAAGAAATGTGCAACCCCTTAATGTGAGATGATGCCTGAGCACTCCAGTTTGAAGTAGCCTGCATGGAGAGTTGTGGTTCAAGAAAGCTGACATCTTCATCTCTAATCATTCTTAAATTGGTGATTGATTGCTTATTGGTTCCTGGAGTTAGATGCTAAATGATAACAGCAATGGACTAATTACATGTATTTGCGCAGAGTGGAGACTTCCTGAAACAGTGAATAGATGTTATTTGACTGGCTGAGGATTGGAAACATACTAACGCAGCCTTTTCAATGCAGCTGGCCAACTGGGCTCCACAAACATCAACGCAATTCCCCAGGATGTCATTGCATGCTTCCATGCAGATTTATTACTTTACAATAGAGTATTTCACACACAGAGAACTCGCTAATTCTCAGAGACTTGATAACCATTTTTTAGAAATCCTATTTTTAAAACATCATTTTCAGAACCTCATTTTGTCTTGCTTTGTTCTTTTGGAAAATGGTTCGGATCAAGCACATACACCAGAATTTATTTTCAAATTGTTTTTGCTGGAAGTGCGGTGCTGTATGATGGCTGTCAGTTATCTGCATTAAGTGATATTGTGTTGATGCATACTGGCAATGTTGCAGGTTAAATCACCCAATTTAAGACTGATTGGAACTGGGGAGGTCTGCTTTCTTGAACTACAGTTCTCATGTGCAGGTTACTTTAAACTGGATTGCTGTTTAGCTTTTCAGATTCTCGCTAACAGCAGCTCAGAAACTTTGGCTGTGTCACCTTGTATCAGCAAATCTGTTAGCTCCAAGTTTATTTATTCACAAACTGTCCCGACCAGTTTCCACTCTCCATAAATTTGAAGTGATACAAAACTCTGGCGTCCACTTCTTAACTTGGATCAAGCACCATTCACCGGTCATCAATCATTATTGGCACTTGCTCCACTGATGCTTTGTTTTTACTTTACCTTGTTTTGGTTCCCACCCCACCCCAGCTCTGTCATCAGTTCTAGTTCTATTGCCCGTCTAGATTTTTGCATTCATCCAACTCTGTCCTTAGGTGTATCTCCACCTATCACTACTCAACCCTTGTCTGCAATATCTTCAGGGCCTAAAGCTCTGGAATTCTCTCCTTCAGCTTTTCCATCATGCTAACACTCTCTCAGTGAAGACTGTCCTTTACACTTCATTTTCTTTGGCCAAACATTTGGTTCCATGTATCATTACCTTGTTCTATAGCAATCTAGAAAACATATCAATGTATTGTGTATTTTGATTATATAAATCAATGTATCAATGTACCAATGAAGCACCTTGAGACACTTGGTTGTGTTAAAGGGATACATAGAAACATAGGATATAGGAGAAGGAGGAGGCCATTCGGCCCTTCTAGCCTGCTCCACCACTCATCACAGTCATGGCTGATCGTCCAACTCAGTAACCTCATCCTGCTTTCTCCCCATAACCTTTGATCCCATTCGCCCTAAGTGCTATATCCAGCCACCTCTTGAATACATTCAATGTTTTGGCATCGACTACTTCCTGTGGCAGTGAATTCCACAGGCTCACCGCTGTTTGGGTGAAGAAATCTCCACCCTAAATGGATGACCCCTCAGACTGTGACCCCTGGTTCCGGACATACCCACCATCGGAAACATCCTCCCTGCATCTACCCTGTCTACTTCTATTAGAAATTTGTAAGTCTGTGAGAGAACCCCCTGCATTTGTCTGAACTCCAGTGAAAACAATCCTAACCTAGTCAATCTCTCCTCATACATCAGACCCGCCAACCCTGGAATCAGCCTGGTAAACCTTGGCTGCACTCCCTTGAGAGCAAGACAATCCTTCCTCAGAAGGAGTTTGCCGATGACACGAAGGTTGGTGGAGTTGTGGACAGCGTAGAGGGCTGTTGTAGGCTCCAACGGGACATTGACAGGATGCAGAGCTGGGCAATGAAGTGGCAGATGGAATTCAACCCAGGAAAGTGTGAAGTGGTTCATTTTGGAAGGTCGAATTTGAATGCAGAATACAGGGTTAATGGCAGGATTCTCGGCAGTGTGTAGGAACAGAGGGATCTTGGGGTCTACGTCCATAGATCCCTCAAAGTTGCTTCCCAAGTTGATAGGGTTGTAAAGAAGGTGTATGGTGTGTTGGCTTTCATTGGCAGGGGAATTGAGTTTAAGAGCCGTGAAGTTATGCTGCAGCTCTGTAAAACTTCTGGTTAGACCATACTTGGAATATTGTGTTCAGTTCTGGTCACCTCATTATAAGGAAGATGTGGAAGCTTTAAAGAGGGTGCAGAGGAGAGTTACCAAGATGCTGCCTGGACTGGTGGGCAGATCTTATGAGGAAAGGTTGAGGGAGCTAGGGCTTTTTCCATTGGAGCGAAGAAGGATGAGAGGTGACGTGATAGAGGTTTACAGGATGATGAGAGGCATAGATAGAGTGGATAGTCAGAGACTTTTTCCCAGGGCAGAAATGACTATTACGAGGGAGCATAATTTTAAGGTGATTGGAAGAAGGTATAGGGGAGATATCCGAGGTAGGATCTTGATGCAGAGAGTGGTGGGCGTGTGGAATGTGCTGCTGGCTGTGGTGGTGGAGTCAGATACTTTAGATACTTTTAAGCGACTCTTGGATAGGCACATGGAGGATAGTAACATGTAGGGTGTGCAGGGTAGTTTGATCTTCGTAGAATAATCGGTCGGCACAACAGGCCTCTACTGTGCTGTACTGTTCTATGTTCTATGCTCAGAAAAGGAGACCAGAACTGCACACAGTCTTCTAGGTGTGGCCTCACCATGGCCATGTAAACTGCAACAACACATCCCTGCTGCTGTACTCAAAATATCTCGCAATGAAGGCCAACATACCATTTGCCTTCTTTACAGCCTGCTGCACCTGCATGCTTACCTTCGGCAACTGGTCCACAAGGACACCCAGGTCCTGCTGCACACTCTCCTCTCCCAACTTACAGCCATTCAGGTAGTAATCTGCCTTCTTGTTTTTGCTTCCAAAGTGAATGACCTCACATGGATTGATGCCGCTGCTATGGTAGTTGAGCAGTGCTAGAGTAAGTTCAGGGAAAATCAGCTATCAGTCCCTTTTCTAATCACTATGCAGTGATGCTTTATTTGGCTGTCAGCACTTTCAGCTGTGTCACTGACTGTTAACCTGGCACACACAGCCCATATCAAATCATAGCCCTTGAAGGTGACAAATGCAGATAGCACCTCAGATGGGTACCCCTGTAAGGCTCAGCAAAACTTGGCCCACATATATAAAAGGATGGTTTTGAAGAAGCCTCCCATAAGTCAGGCAGGCCACTGAGTTGTCTCAAACTGTGGGTAAAGAGGGCATACCACCACCACCACTTTGTCAGGGTCAGGAGGGACAGGCTGTAAGTGGTGGCCTTATCCAGTGACTCATCCCCAGTCAAAGAAAACTTGCTTTTCAAATAGCTGGCACCGATGTTGGGAAATTCTGTTGCTTTAAGACTGCGTGCTGCTTGCTTATTTTCTCTTTTGTGATGAGCAGGCCGTTAACACTCTGTGAGGCCTTTGTGATATGAGTGGGGGTTGTAATGGTACATGAATGGAGCAGCCCACAGCACAAAAGTCAGTGAATCTCAGCAGGGGTGTAGTGCAACTGAACACAAAAGGCTTTCCTCTTATCCAGACTTCAAGGTCACAGAGCTGAAAGGGCAGCAAGCGAACATGTTAAGTGTCTTTTGCTTAGCAATTGTGATTCCAGGAAAGGCGACTCCTCAATGTCACTCTGTGTTGACATTCCAAACCCTACGAAGGAGACAGGCAATGAATTTTTAAGTGGCACACAAGCCTCAATGCCCTCCACTATCACTGAACGTAGATTAGTCAGCACTTTGTTCTTCTCTTCAGGCACCAGGTCATTGGAGATACATCTGGTTTGAGTGAGCTTCTTCATCCACCTTCTTGTCCTGCCCAAGCCCAGTGTCATAATACGACATTATCATTTAGGTACAGAAGGAGATTCAGTATATTGTGTCTCAATTGGGTCTCCAGAGCACAATTCAATCAGCTTTCTGATGAAGGGTAACTGGTGAAGGGTAACTGGACTTATAATGGTAACTGTACCTCTCTTTCCACAGATGCTGTCAGACCTGCTGAGTTTCTCCAGGACTTTCTGTTTGTGTTTCAGTCAGTCACTTTGCCAAACTCTGTCCTGCAACCCTGTAGGTTTATTTCCCTGAAGTGCTTATCCAGTTTCCTTGTGAAATGGTTGATCATGTCTATTTCCACCAGCCGTGTTAGTGGCAAATACTGGGTCATTATCACTCACTGCATCAAAAACTTCTCATGTACTTACTCCGTACATCTCTTGTAGAAATCTTTAAGTCTGAGTCCCTTACTGTCAGCTACCAGGTACAATAAATCTGTTAACCTTATTTCAACCACTCAGAATTCTGTTCACCCTTATCAAATCTCCCCTCAATTTCCTTTGCTGCAAGAACTCCAGTTTCTCACTTATCCATGTTGCTATAATCCATCAGCCATTGCAGTTGGTCCTGTTTCTGTTGCCCAGAGGAGCCTCACTTCCTTCATAAAGTCTGGTGATCCAATCTGAAAGCACTGCCCAGTTGAGGGTAAAGTGCATTACAGAAGCAGGGATGAGTCCTCTGCAATTAAGTGGAAGTCCTTCCATCTGGTTTGAAAATAAAACCAACAAGGCCTTATGTTGCACTGAGCTTGAAGGCTCCCAGGTTCAGTATCACTGATTATTCTGAGTTTTCTGATGATAGCTGAGGCTGGAGTTTCGACTTAATAGAACAGTTTTGCCAAAAAGGTCAGCCAGTAGTATCCCAAATAAAATCAAAATTGGATGCTGGAAGTCTGGAATAAACGAAAGTAAGTGCTGGAGAAACTCAGCAGGTCGGGTCGTATCAATCGCGAGAGAAACAAAATTAACCCCTTGAGTCCGAGATTAGTCGTCTTCTGGAGAAGAGCCATAGTGGACTTGAAATGTTAACTCTGTTTCTCTCTCTCTCTCTCTCTCTACAGACCTGCTGAGTTTATTTCTATTTCAGTCATTAAACCATGTGATTAAGGAGGATTCAGATCAAACTGAGGTTTTGAGGATGGTGTCTCCTTCTTGCTGCTGATTTTAGTAAAGGTCCGGTCTGATTTTAGTAAACCTCTCTGCATCTCAAACTCTTGCACATTTGGTAAGAACCCTTAAAACCTAACATCTGATCAAGCATTTCTGATGAAGGGTTTAGGCCCGAAACGTCAAGTTTTCCTGCTCCTATGATGCTGCTTGACCTGCTGTGTTCATCCAGCCCCATGCTTGTTACATCTGATCAAGCTGTTTGTTGCCTGACCTCGTGTTTCCTTTTGTGGCTTGGTGCCAAAGTTTATTTCATAATGCTCTGATGAAGCATGTTGCGAACTTTAATTATGTGAAGGACGCTGTATGAACGCAAGTTGTTGCAGACATTCAAGGATGGAAAAATTCAAGAACGTCACTGTGACTGATGGTGCATAAATTTATGAGGAAAGAATGAGACATTTCAAACTTTTCAGGTTGAAAAGGAGACATCTGATAGATGATCTTATACAGTTAGATAAGATTGCTATGTGGATAGAGTCCAGAACATTTCTTCATTCTTGTGAGCAAGTGGGCTGCTGTAAAATCAAACAAAATTCCCTCAATATGAATGGGTATTAAGAAATTCCCAACGTACAGAAAGAGTGATTTCACTGTGATTTTGTACTTTTGAAGGTCTGTAATGCTGGACTTCTTATTATTCTATTTTTTTCTCAGAATTTGCACTCAAGAACCTGTACCTAGGTACCTCTGTACCTAAGATGGCGACGTAAGTGGTGACTTGTAAACTTTTCACTGTATAAATGCAAGTACATGTGACATAAAGCTAATTCAATTCAGTATGTGGAGTAGACTTCCAGACAGATGAAGTGAGGGCAAACGTGTCAGACTTCTTGTTGAAACCATTCAACGATGGGAACAGGAGTTTGTAAGAGTTCTTTTGTGTAGATAAATTAGGACGAGTGAATTACTTTCCTCAAATCTCTGTTGACACAACCAGTGCGTTGAATGTGCTTTTCTTGCTGCTTCTTATCACCTCTTCTTTTTATTGTAATACAGTGTCACCAGGAAGCACAAAAACTCAATGACTCATTCAAGGGATCACTGTTAATCAGGCTGTTGAATGCCATATTTAAACATGAAGGAATCACAGTCAACAATGAGTTTCCTTTGCCCTCCATCCAAATTTGATAAAATGATTTATTCTGCCATCCTTGGATGATGTACAACTCAGCATTCACCAAAGATTAACAATGGGAAGAGTAAGTGGAGCCAGATGTAGAATGATGCAGAGATAATAGGAACTGCAGATGCTGGAGAATCCGAGATAACAAGGTGTGGAGCTGGATGAACACAGCAGGCCAAGCAGCATCAGAAGGGTCTAGGCCCGAAACGTTAAGCTTTCCTGCTCCTGTGATGCTGCTTGGCCTGCTGTGTTCATCCAGCTCCACACCTTGTTATCTATGTAGAATAATGCAAGTCAGTTGTTAATCCAACATAGGACAATGACTCTCCCTCTAGCACCAATTAGTTGTGAAGCAGTATTCGCTTGGGCAAATCTGCAGATTATGTCCTTCGTAAAGGATAACATAGAAGACAGCAAGCATATAATCAATAGAAGATACCTTGTTCAGCGATGTTTAACTAAGTCATTCAGCGGTGTTGGAAGTGAAACTTCACATTGATGCGTGTTCTGTGAAAATCGGATTGTATCTCACTCAGGAGCATGTTTATTCTCAGTGTTCTTCCTTCCTGTAATAAGGTCGCTGACCTGTGCTCAGGCACAGTTACACAGGCATTGCTGTTTGGCAATACCTCAGTCTATTAAAGATTCTGCTTTGAATTTGCACAGTGAAAGTCAGAGAAAAGGGAAACTTGTCCATTTCATGCTCCCAGGACATTGCAAAATACTTTTTTACCCAAATAAGTAGTTTTGACGAATAGTCTCTGTGCAATACGGAATACTTGGAGCCAAATTGCATACAGCAAGCTCTGACAAGGACTGTGTGATGAAAAACAGTTAACCTGTGATCTTGCTTCAGAAATAAATATCAGTCCACGCAATGGGGAGAATTTCTGTTGTCCTTCATTTAAATTATGTTACGGGATTGTTTTTATGGTCACGCAGAAGGGTACTTCAGTATCCCGTTTAAAGTCTCAACCAAAACTCAGCATCAATGACAAGAAAATCACCTTAGTTTTTTTGAGTTCAGTGCTCTGAAGAGGAACTTGAACCCACATGCACTGATTCTGCAGCAAGTGTGGGACTCAATGATGTATGGCTGACAACTGAATGGATCAGTCTATCTTGCAGCCCACTATTATGAACTCTCAGGTATTTCCAGTAGGTACTGTTGCTCTACGACCAGCAGCAGAAGCATAGGTCAGTCTTTTTGTCCCTTAGCCATAGAGTCTGAGATGAATAAAAGCACTTAAACCTCTATGCAGGCTGTGACAAATCTGGATGTACCTGCAAACCTGAGTGGTGTGGTGGACTGATTAATTAGAGAGGATAGTCAGTCTGTGCAACTGAGGGTACAAGAGGTGAATAGCAAACATATCTTCCACCTGAAATTGATGAATGATCAGAAAGTTTTTTCCTCAAAAATATACTATATCCAATAAATCATCTAGAAGTACATTCAAATGTTGCAAATCAGGTCTGTACATTCTATGCAGAGAGAAAAAACAAACGAAACGTTGGAATTCTGACATTTCTCAGAGTTTGTGTACAGCTGCAAAAAAAAAGGCATTTTCTACTTTTGCAGGAAAGTATTTCTGTTCATTTGGAGGCATTGAGAGCTGACAATGAAATGGACCCTTGTTATACTTTGGTAGAAATACCCCAGATGGCAATCTTGCCCTACTGCACCTTGGCAGCAGCTGCCCCAAGCTTTAGTGCGTTCCTCAGCATCTACTGCTGGACCTTAGAACGTGCCAGTCCACAACAAGGTAAACTGTTTAACTGGAAGACTAACAGGTTTCAGGCAGATTAAAGAGGGTGTTTCACTAAGTTGATAGTCTTCCAGGCGGAGTCGATGTTTGTCTTTGTGTGCATCCCAGGGAACAGACCATGGAGCACAGAGTCCAGGGACAAACCTTGACACGAGCCACTGCATCTCTCTTCAGACCTTCTTTGCAAAGGCACATTCCAGAAGCACATGTGTGACAGTCTCTTCCCCTCCACAGCCACTTTTGAGGGTAGCACACTGTGGCGCACACACAAGGATCTGATGAGCAGTGCTCTTCTCACCACCAGCCAAGCTACGTCTTAGTGCTTGTTTGAAAGTTGTGGTGATGAGGGAGTCTGCCCAATGACCTTGGCAGTCTGCTCAGTGAACCCAGATCTGAACCCCCCATCCTGCCGAGTCTCGAGGACGCTATGTGATGACCACTTGCTGGTGGACTTGTGGTCAATGATGTATCTGTTTGCAAAATTTTCCTTGAAGGATAGGTGATACGGAAAGCTCCAAGTGCTTGGTGTCTTCCATGGCACCAAGGTTAGAGCCATCCTTCGCAACACCTGGGACAGTTAGAACCTCAGTAAGTAGTGACAATGGTGGAGCTCAGGCTGGTTCTTTGTGTCTCCTGTTATTTTAGGTTAGGTGCTGTTGTCACTGGCTTTTGATGGATGAGCCATCACAATCAGTGAACTAACCAGACAAACTGTTTACATGATTGAATTCAAAGTAAGCAGTGGAATAAATAGCAATTTACTCTGTATGTTATGTGCCTCCTCTCGGAAAGACAGAGCATTGGCAGCTTTATTTTGAACTTAAGTTTTGATGTACCTGCCTTGGCAGGGCTTGATGGGACAGGGTAGAAGCAGTTTTATTCTACAGTGAACTTGTGTTCTTCTTTCCCTCGGAATGTTTCACAAAGACCATGCAAAAGGCTTTTCACTTTGTATTCAGCTTGTATTGTAACTGCCTGGCAGCATCAGATGGGACAGTATTGAGGCAGCTTTATTCTAGCCAATCCAGTGGTGTACTTTGCCTTGAGAGTTTGTGTTGGTGTAGTGCAGAGGGATTTGACTCTGTCGCTACCCTGAGCTGCATATGACCTAAGAGTGATTAATATTGACTCTGAAATGAAATATGTTTCATCCTCAGCATTAACAATTCTGACTGAGGAGCACAGCGGAATATCAAAAGTACAAACTAAAAATGAGTAAAGCCAATGATTTTTAATGGATCTAGTGAGCAGTTTCATGATGGCGACCTTTTTCAGGCAATGTCTCCTTAGAATCCCAACAAGCTGTCAAATATGTAAAAATACGGTGTTGCCGTGGAGACTCCCTTCAAAGGGCGCCTGCACTCTGCTGCTGCTTCTTTTAACTTCAACATATTCAACTGTAATGGGAGAAAAGCACAGTTTATAACAAAAAAGGCCTCAGATGGTCAGGCAGACATATGTCTTCTGAGACAGATGAGAAACAGCTATAAGCAAGTCGCTATCAGCACCACATTTCTCTGATATTGCCTGGGTAACAGTCATATGTTTTGCACCAACAGTAATATCAGTAAATTCACATAATGCAGTCATTATCAGATTGCTGTTTTTTAGAGATTGCTGTGCGCAAATTATCTCTATTTTCTATTTTAAAACAGCAATAACTGTTGAGAAACAAGCATTATTTTTTGTCTGTGTTATGTTTTGTATATCCTGTGGTTGAGAAAAGAACAAGATAAATTGAAGTCTTTTTGTATTATTCTGAGTTTGCAATGTATTTGTATTTTTGACCTTTCTTGTGAAATTGACTAGTGAACAGTGATCAGTGGTGGCCAGAACCAGGAAGTCAGAGGGGTTGACCTGAAACCAGCTTCCCTACTGGCCAATTTTCCCAGCTGCTCCTTGTTGGACCGAAGCACTCTGACTATCTTCATACAGATGTGCTGAGTTCATTGTTGTGGTGTCAGGTTAGAATGAGGGTTGTATTTGTGTCTCACCATTCCAAAAGTGGACAGGAGAATAATTAACCATGATCCATGCTCTGTTCCTGTTTGCCTGAAACGTCTGTGGAGGTTGAGTTTCCTTTGGCTGCCTTAGTGTTCAATTCAATGCAGTAAGCTAAAATTCAGCATGTTTCTTCATGTTGAGGTTTATTGTTGGTTTCCAGAGGACGACTGATTCCTGTAAAACAAGACAGAGCCAGGATCTATACTTTCAGGAGAACATTCAGTGCAAAGGCACATTCAGTGTCATATAACTTCAGTAAATTCCAAAATATATTCACTTTACAAAGTGTTCATTGAGAACACATTTGGCATGCAGACATCCATGTAGTATACAGACTTTACTCAGACGTTTGAATTCTAAGTACATTCAATATATCTGTCCAGTGTAATGTATATTTTGTTTGGAGAACACTGTGGATTGTGCACATGCAATACTGAGTGGTTAGTTGAATGCTGAGTACTTCCGCATGTGGTTAATTTCATACTTTGTCCCTCAGTTTACATTGTGTTTGGTGACAATACATAGACCACCTTTGTAGCATTGAGTATATTCATTTTACAAGAGAGAATCAGTGTAAGTATTTTCTGTGCAATGTGTATTCGATGTATGGCTGTTGAAAGGGGATGATTTTTGGTGTTTTGTACATTTCTTTACACCAAACACCATGGTGTTTTCTTCGAAAAAGCTACTCTTGCTATGTTCTTTCTGCCCAGTTGTTTAAATGTAATATCTTGCTTCCCCCCAAGCCTCAATGCATTGTTCTCTCCAAGCTTTGTACTCACCTTTCCTAAGATGTCCTTTCAAAACCTTTTCAGTACCATTGCTCACAGCATGTCAAGACCATCCTGGCTCAGATCACATGTTGCATTTTCTATAACGGCAGTGGGTGATGAAGTCAAATTCTTAGAAGCCGTTATGTTTGAAGTTTTAATTGCTTTTTTTGTCCTTTCGTGCAAAGTAAAATAGAGTGGAGAGGGCCATGTGTCCTCTGACTTATTCTCCGTGGCTTACAAGCCCATGTGACCTGTGTTGCCATGTTTACAGGCCTTATTTGACAGCCTGTCGAAAGTACGGTACTAACTTCTAACACCTGGAGACAAAGGAACCAGCAGCTGAACTTGTTGTTGTGACGTTTATTCTTTTTCAGATCCTGAATATAGAAAGAGGAAGAAAGGTAGTTGTTGTGAAGACTTGAGGGGAAGGTTGCTTTCTCTTTACAACCACTTAGAATGCCTGTGGGAGCTTCTTGTAGGAGTTGAGAGGTGGGACATGTGATCATGTGAGGATATTGAAGGATTTGTGCTTGTGTGCCTTGAAGAAGCTGTTATCGCAGTGGGCCCCCCAACTAGAAATTGGTTTGGAACTTTATCGGAGCTGTAAAGTGAAAACCTCAAACCATCATTGGACTTTAACAGAGTGAGACTGGAGGATATGAGTGTTCTGGAGTAATTCTGGACTGATTTCTTTGGCAACAGAATTTTGTGGTCGGTGCAATCTCAGGCATTTGTGCAGCCCAAGGCTTTAGATCTTGCAAGGCAGTTAATGGACCAAGTGGATAGCTTTGTTGATTGATTTATTATCACGTATGTCGAAGTACAATGAAAATCTTTGTCTATGAGCAGTAACAGGCAGATCATAGTAAGCAAGGATGTACAGATCAGAGGTTGTGAAAACACCTAGACAGAGGCATACAGGTTACATTGCACAGGACGTACGTTAGACGAGATCAACATTAGCAAGATCAGCATTATTTGAGGCTAGAGAGTCCGTTCATCAGTCTGATAATGGCTGGGATGAACTTGTTCCTGAAACTGCTAGTGTGTGTGTTCAGGCTTCTGTATCTTCTGCCTGACAGAAGAGGTTGTAGGAGATCATTACCGGGGTGCAATGGGTCTTTGATGTTGGCAGCTTTTCTGCGGTAGCGAGCTGTGTAAATGGAGTCCATCAATGGAAGGTTGGCTTCCATGATGGTCTGGGTTGTGCACACCACCTTCTGTAGTTGGTCCTGGCAGAGCAGTTGCCGTACCAGGCCATTATGCACCCGGACAGAATGCTTTCAATAGTGCATCTGTAGAAGTTGGTGAGGGTCCTTATCGACATGCCAAATTTCCTGAGCAGCCTGAGGAAGAAGAGGCGTTGTTGTGCCTTCTTGACTGTCGAATTTACATGGGAAGTCCAGGACAGGTTGTTGGTTATCGTCACTCTGAGGAACTTGACGCTTTCCACCCCCTGAACCTCTGTTCCATTGATGTAGATGGGGTTTAGTGCCATCTAAATAATGAGTTTAGTCCTGGTTTATTTTAGCAAGAGGTTTGACGTGTTAAATATCACCATGTGAATGTTGTGAGTGGATATGGTGGAATTCGAATCTTTGTAATAGTTGTTTGTCTTTATAGGGATCATAACAGATGCATTTGTTTCACCTTATCTTCAATTTGTGTACCTGTGTGACATAGCCATTGTCTGTCTGGAAATCCCTCTCATTTTTTGTTCCCAATGCATGGGGATCACCCTAACTTCGTTTTATTCTGTTATTCACAGAGCTAAGTACTGTTTACTGTTGCCCCAACATGGCTAGTTTTAGCTATTTGCTTCTTACGAAAATGAAGACGCCAAATCGAGAAGTCAGCTTGATCCTGTGCATGGGGTTGTTGTGAATCTGTACCTTGAATTAGACTCTGCAGTATAAAATCAAGCCATTCAGCCCCACTGCCCTGTGTTTCCCATTTTGTCCTGTTGCATGTTTATACAGCGGGTTTATATTTCGGTTGTTTTTGGGCATTTTTTTTGCATGTCACATCAAAGGGTTGTAGTGTTGCTGGGGAGCCGAAAAATGAGCTTTGAAAACCAAATTGTTGACGTAGCTTTTTAACGGTTTATGTCTGGTATTTCAACTGAGGAGAACTGTACGACTTCAGTGCACAGTTCTATGTAACAGTACGCATGCCTGAATGTTGAAAACCTGTTAACAGCTGTGTGTCTGTCAATAAGCTGCTGTTTAACTGTTTTGCCGTTTCTTGTACACACTGAGCGTAGCCCTTGCTGTGTCTTCGTTTAATGAGCTAACATTTAACCTTTCTAATCATCAAGTGTTCGCGTTAACGTTCAAACCCTCCCTTCTCGGGCTTGCCACTAACTCCGGTCTGTCGAATGACTAAACTTCTTATTTTCTGGGCTGTCCTTTTGCTGCACTCAAATCTCAGAGTTGGGGGAGACAGCAGTCCAGATGGCCGACCGATCTCATTTGAAAATGTGAAGAGTGTGCAGATTTGGAGGGAGTGGGGAAATGGAGACTGTCAAATGATAACGCCGTGACGGGAGAGCCGATGTTTAGTTTTCAATAAATGCCATCAGTCCAGAAATCTTTTCTGAGATAAAAGGTACTGCAGATGCTGGAGAATCCAAGATAACAAGCATGGGGCTGGATGAACACAT
>JAHRHZ010000003.1:6895653-6952039 GCA_024137785.1 Ginglymostoma cirratum
TTTTGCTCCTATGATGCTGCTTGACCTGCTGTGTTCATCCAGCCCCATGCTTGTTATCCAGAAATCTTTTCTGTTGGGATATTGTCTTTGCTGAGCTTAGTGAGGTCATTGTTGCATAAAACAAAGAACCCCGCCATTCTGATCTGCAGAAGTGTATTTACTCTTTGCATTCGTGCTGTCAGGAGCCGGGAGAGTCACTTGAGACAGAGTATTTTGAGCGGTGGGACCTAGTGTCTTATTTTAGAAAGAGAATTGCCGAAACACTCGGAAAATGCAGGAAGAGGAGACAGCAAGGACTGAAGACGCTGGAAGCCAGAGTCAATAAATGTGAAGCACAGTAGGTCAGATAGCAGGAAAGTCAACGTTTCGGACCGAAATCCAGAGCTTTAAAGTGGCGATCGAGTGGATTGTAATTTTGAGCCGGTACAGTCTGGACGGGCTGAATGGCCACGCTTTGCATTGTGAAGTTCCATTGTCCTAGTCCTGCCTGTAGATGGGCGTGTCAGTCACTCTTGATTGACATGCTGTGATTCTGTACGGTAGCGTGACACTGAGCCCATGTTTACTCAGAGTGTATGGGAGACTTTTGCCACTCGCGTATGTAGATATTTATGTGAGTGTTTGTCTCTGTGTGTCTCTCTCTTTCTCTACACATTGGCTGTGCTGCCTCTTTAAATGGGCGCGTCAGTGTGTAGGCAGGATTAGAGGCAGCCCGGGGCTTAACCAGAACAAGTTTTTGGTAGGGGGGAAAAAAAGAGAATTGTACTGCGTTGGGAAGAAAAGGTTTCTGTTGTATGGCTGAAAATATTCGTGTGTTTCCCGAGAGAAGGATGTGTAGAGAGACAGAAATCCAGAGCGAAACAGTCGCTTTTTGCAAGATTTTAGCGAGTAAACAATAGAGCTTTAAACATCTGGTCATTTTCAGCCTCAAACTGACGGGCTGTACATCATATCTCTCTCTCTCCCTGGCTTTACTCCTCCCTCTCCACTCCCGCTTCCCGTTTTCCAGCCGGACCTTCGCCCAAGATCTCCACTCGATGCAGCTCCTTTGGATGGAAGTTCACTGAAAAAGAGGGACTGGTCGCTGGGATCTTGAAGGAGCGACACTTGTGATCTGGGGTAAGGAGAGTCTCCAGTGGCATTGCAAGCCAATCCGTGGTACAAATCCCCGGGTCATTGTGTTACCACATTTGTGACTCGTTAGATATTTTGTAGCAAACCCCGGGACAGTGGTGGTTACAGTCAAGATTAGTACCTTGTGTACTTTGATAAATTTGAAGTCCAGTTTTCGTTCGAACCCCGTTTCCCCCCCTCCCCCAGTTAATGGGAATAGAAATTGTCACGAAGCCGAAGCCGAATCCGACCCAATGCCTTTCATTGGCCCAGGACAATGAAACGAGCAATGGGCGAGACCGCTTCATTCACAGAGCTGGGCTCGAAGGGGAAAAGCACAGGAAACCTTGGGGCTACTGCCACATAGGCTGTAGGTTTATACATTTTACCTGAAAATTTGTTGGGTTTCTTAGGGGTTTGTTTTAAAAGCAAATTTAATTAGATTTTTATTGACGACTACCTGGTGCCGTATTGTGTACACATACCTCGCTTTCCCCCCCCCCCCAGAAGGTCCAGATGCTGTGACCACCGAGTTCCGCTTTGTTCTTTGCGCCTTTGGCAATTCTTGTGCTTTTTTTTTTAAAAAATGGGGAGCGCCGACCGATCGCATTTGAAAATGTGAAGAGTGTGCAGATTTGAAGGGAGTGGGGAAATGGAGACTGTCAAATGATAAACGCCGTGACGGGGGAGTCGATATTTATTTTTCAAATATCGATTTAATCCACTTAATAGCGGGCTGGAAGCGTATGCTGGGCTAGAGCTTCCGCAAAAAGAAGCGCCCAGTCTGGGTTTGTTGAGTGCCGGACCTTGTTATGAGTGCAGTGTGTTTTGTTAGTGATGTACACAATGGTTCTGAATTCTGAGATACAATAGCACAGGATTCATTTCCTGGAACACAGTCTGAAATTGCTGGAAAATCTAAGCAGATCCGGTAGCGTCTGTGGGGAGGAAAGAGTTAAACAGTGACCCTCGTTCAGAACTGTTCCTCCAGCAATTTCTGTGTTTTTTGTACGTTTCAGAAATATCCAGTATTCGCACTTAGCTTTTTATAGTGAATTTCCTGCCCTCCCGCTGAGTTTTGTTTGACGAAGATGATACTTAGAAGATTGAAGTCTGTTTGCAAGAGGTTATTGATGTGGCAGGCGGAGTGGCGCGATGTGCTGGAGGAGGATCTTTGTAACTTGAGTCGGTGTATTTTTTTTTTCTTTCCAAACTGAAGCAACTTGATTTAAAGGGGCAGTGTTGGGAGCCAGCTGCAAGTCCCTGCAGCTGTGCGAGGATTTGTGGAGTTGGGGCTCATTTTGTTTCTTGCCATTTATGCCTCACAGCACTAACCTTTCTCAGGCTTACGGCAAGTTGGATATCATAAACTGGGTCAAGTATAACGTGCTGCATCCTCATAAAGCTTTGTCTGTATCCCAGGCCATATAAATATAAGTGGAAGCAGGTGTTTGGTCTCTGAAGCCTATCCTGCCATTCACAACCATGAGGGCTAATCTGATATTGCTCACATCCACTTTGTTGTATTTTCCCCATAACCAACGATTCCTGTGCTGATCAATAATGGATCGGTCTCTGCTTTAAATACACACAAGGAATCAACCACACAGTGTGGGGCAAGGAGTTCCAAAGACACACAGCTCTCCAGAAATCCATCCTCACCTCTGTTTATTGGCACACCTTATTTCTGAGTCTATATGTTCTGGTCTTTGACTTCCCAAGAGGGAGGCACGCTCTCACCATTTAGCCTGCCAAGCCCCCTCAGAATCCTCTGTTTCCATGAAATTACCTCATAATGATCAACTCCAGTGAGCAGAGTCCCAATCTGTTTAACCTTTGCTCGTAAGACAATGCCTCCATATCAGGCATCATCTTAGTGAAGCTGTTTGAACTGCCTCCAATGAAATGACCTTTTTTAAATAAGGGGATGAAAAGTGTTGACAGTACTCCAGATGTGGTCTTGCCACCTTGTGCAGTTTCACTAAGATGTCCTGACTGTTGTACACCAAACCCCTTGAAGTAAGGGCCAACATACCATTAGCCTTCCTACTTAACTGTTGCTGCTGTCAGCTAACTTGGTTTCATGCATAATTACTCCAAGTCCCTTTGTGTTGCCGATTTTCTGCAGTTTTTCTCCACTCAAATAAATAGTACCCTTCTGAAAAGGACAACTTTTGCTTCTGTCTCATTATACTCCAAGTGGCAACTTTTTTTTGTTTCTTTAACCTGTTAACATCTCTTTATAAACTGTTTATATCCCTCTCTCAACCTGCCTGTTTTTGTCACCTGCAAGTTAGGCTACAGTACATTGGCTTCCTCTGTCTGAGTCATAAAAATATACTGTAAAGAATTGAGGTCCCAGTACTGAGCGTGTGGAATGCCAGTGTTTATGGGTCACCAGCCTGACAAACCACCGCTTATCCCGAAATAATAGTATTTGCTACACAGGAGCCAGATCTGTATACATGCCAACATAGCACCCCCCCCCCCATCACCACCAACTGGTCTTGACTGCCTCTTGGGTCAGATCCCACTGCGTGCCCCCAAGTAGGTGCCAAGTGAATGAGTGTGAAAAAAGTAAGCTCACCTGAGATACATACTGTTTAGATGCATGATAGTGGTTGTCCCTGCTTGCGAAGTGACATGACAGCAACATTGCATTCTAGGGTGTTGGTGAGCTCAAATGCAGTATTGAAGTGCTGAACAGTAATAAGTGAATACAGTGTGCCTTGATGTGGTACGGTTGTGTCTTTACCAATACTAACCCCTGTGGATGAGGGCAAGTGAGCAATGGCAAAACTTTGGCAGTTGCACTTTGTTTCCCATAAGAATCAAGATTCTTTCATGACCACTGTTGGCATTTATAAATATTATGGTCCCTATGATGTATTAGGGCTGGGGAGGGGACAGATTTTGACGATGGTGGGCGTATATCATGGGTGAAGCAAGCAAAAGGGACAAATGAATGAGTATGTCAGAGAGGAGGGGGAAGGGCATGCTTGTGTGTGAGGGGCCAGGGGGTGGATGCAGAGTTAGGCTTGGGGGCCTGTGTGTATTTTCTATTGAAAGATTGTTCCTGGAAGTACCCTGTTGATTTTCAAGTTGCGCAGAAGAAAATTGTGCTCTAAATGCAGGCACACATCAGTTCCTGACGGTGCTCAGGGAAGCTATTCAGTAACATGACGCAGAATCGCTGTTTATATAATTGGCACAGCCGGGGCTACACAGGATCACTGGCAGGGACCGTGTTCCAAAATACTCAGTATATATGCGTCATTAATTCAACCCTGTTATTGCCTCCTTGTATGAGAAATAAAGACGCGGCAGGTATTAACTGCCATTAGTCTTGTACTTGAACAAACTGAGTTTTGAACTCCCCTTGTCTTATTGTAGTACATTGCTAGTTCAACTTTTGTCTGCTGATACTAGCAGAATACACAAAATTGGCCTTTCTGACAGTGTGTAATGCTTGGTGCATCATGTTTTGACTGTACCAAGGTTCACAAGTGTAATTCATTCTTGTTTAATTTCTTATTGTTCGTGACGTTTGTGATCTCCTCCTGCACTTTGTTTTCCACCCATCTTGATGGTATTTGTGTGCTTTGCACCAAACCTTTCTGAATGCCAACCATTATGTTCATCCCACCCAAGTTCTGGTAATAGGCTCCAGAAGCAGATTTTGCACCACTTGACATTGTCAGATTAGCATTCGTCCTCTGGTCCCGTTTGCTGATTGCAGAAGCAGTTGTATTTGTGAGGGAAGTGTGCTTGGAATTGGACAGCACAGTGCAGTATTTGTCCAAGGTATTGGGGACTGTGTGTGTAATCAGTTGGTCCAACACAAAAGGAGCCCATTTGACCTATGGATCACATGCTAGCTTTATATTGTTCACTTTTCTCTCACACCCAGTCCAAGTCTATGCGTGGAGTTGTACATGCTCACTTCACTGAAGTGTCTGTTCAGATTCCTTCTGAAATCTGAGTTTTTGCTACTTAGATGAATGTCTTGATTCCCAGTCATGGTCCTAGGTTGCACCTCAATTCATGAAACTGTTCTATTAGTTTAAAACATGAATTTGTCCTGAGGACCATGTAAAGGGAACATTTGTTTTCCATGTCTGCTATATACGAATCTTGTACAGCTTTAACTCATGTGCCCTTGGCTGCCTTCACTCAAAGGAGAGCAATACCACCTTTATAAAATGCTAACATGAAGGAAAGATTCCTCATATCTGGAATGACAGCAGTGCATCTTCTTTCGGCTAAGAACCCTGGGGTATAGTTATGTGGTGAGAAGAAATGGCCTGGGTTGTAGTTTTTGGATGCCAGCAAGGCAGCCTTTGACCTTGCTGTTCTTTTTTCCTTTGGTTTTTGCAGCCAGCCTGAATTTCTAACAATGGTCATTGGCCTACTATATGCAAATTTGATTCAGCCATCAGTTTGATTAAGCAGAATACATATCACTCAAGGTACTGCACGAGAGATAGTGGCAGTCCTGCCGCAAACAATCTATCTAAGTGCTTGTTCTCAGGTACTTAATGTTGAATGTAGTACACTGCAGAAACAGGACTACTTTCATTGTGGTACTCTCCCCATATCCCCAAAATTCAGTGTTGCTTTAATTGTTTGAACCATAGATTGTGAGACCAGCCCAAGTGTCTGCCTGAGAGTGCTGCAGTTGTGGACTGCCACTTCAACAAGGTTGCATGACAGCAATAACCAAACCTGTCTTTCAGATATTATTACTCATTGACAGAGCTGATGCAGCTGCTCACCAAACCAGAGTCAAACTCATGCAATCCACCTAGGCTGTGAGATCAGTAGTTTCACATAGAACCATTCCCATTTCTATTAATAAACTTCAGAAGTATTACTGTATCCCAAAAAAAAGCAGCACTACCCCAAGGTTTGAAGCACCAATTTAAGTCTGTCAGGCAATGCCATGGTTGATCCTTGGAGTAACTGTCTAAGCTGACACATACTTCCTTCACTTGTGCTTGAAGCTAGAGCACATCTGTATGCGTCAGTCCCTTGCACAATCTTAAGATGTGTTTTGTGCACGTTGGTGAGGGGACAGACAATTTGGCCTTGGAGAGTCCAGTTGAGCTTTTTCAGCATGGAATGATTTATGGGGTTTAAAAGTTCGCTGACGACACCGTCGTAGTGGGATGGATATCTAATGACAAGAAGTCTAAATACAGAAGGGAGATAAAGAGCTTGGTGACATGGTGCAAATCTGTCTCAATGTTGGCAAAACTAAAGAACTGATCATTGAATTCAGAAAGAAAGGAGGAGACTACACCCCTGTCTATATCAACAGAACTGAGGTAGAGAGGGTGGACAGCATCAAGTTCCTCGGAGTGACGATAACCGATGACCTGTCCTGGACTTCCCATTTAGATGCAACAGTCAAGGCACAACAATGCCTCCTCTTCCCCAGGCGGCTCAGCAGATTTCACATGTCCATAAGGTCCCTCACCAACTTCTGCAGATGCACCATTGAAAGCATGCTGTGTGGGTGCATAATGGCCTGGTATGGCAATTGTTCTGCCCAGGACCGTAAGAAATGACAGAAGTTGGTGTGCACAGCCCTGAGCATCACGGAAGCCAACCCTCCACCCGTGGACTCCATTTACACGGCCTGCTGCCATGGAATGGCAGCCAACATCATCAAAGACCCGTCGCACCCTGATAGTGCTCTCCTCCAACCTCTTCCATCAGGCAGAAGGTACAGAAGCCTGAACACATGCACCAGCAGGTTGAGGAAGAGCTTCTTTGTGGCTGTTATCAGACTATTGACAGGAATGTAACCTGTATGCCTCTAAGTCTCTTTGGTCTGTACATCCTTTTGCTTGCTGTGATCTGCCTGCACCACTTGTAAGCAAGCTTTTCGCTGTATTCTGGTGCACATCGCAATAAAATGAATTTGCATTCAGAAATAGGTTGTGTACACTTACCTTGTATTTCCTTGCATTTTGAAGATTGTGGGATGATGTAATCCTGTTGCACGTGCTAAAGGCATTGAGTGGGCTCACTAGGTAATTCTTGTGCGAGTAATTTTGGAAGTTGCTATCTATATTTGTTGTACAATCCAAATCGGATGAAGCTTTAGAAGACTGAGCAATGGATGCTTATTTGGTCATGGTATCATGTGTTAACGAGTAGCAGATCTGTTGTGACTGAACGAATGTGGCTTCAGGAGCTGAAAGGCTCACTTTTGTCACAATTGAGGCCTATTATACATGAGTGGTTTCACAACAGACTATACAGACATGCTCACAATTGGAAATCTTGGCATAGTGCTGCTTTTTTTTTGGATATAGTAACACTCCTGAAGTTATTAATAGAAGTTGAAATGTTTCTACTTGAAATTTACTGATCTCGCAGCCTGGGTGGAGTGCATGAGTTTGACTCTGGTTTTGTGATCAGATGCATCAGCTCTGTCAATGAGTAGTAATGTCTGAAATATAGTTCTAGTTATTGCTGTCATGCAACATCTGGTAGAGTAGTGCATCTCCTGTCCATAGACCACAGTTGGGTGTGGTCATCCAGCATTCATTTGCTAGATTGGCATAAGGAGGTTTGAGGGCAGCAAACCACTTTAAATCTAATCCTGTGCTGATGGCAAGATGTATGAGATGACCAGTGTGTATGTGGGACACTGTGTTGTTTCATATAGGAATATTGCGGTTTATTGCATTCCAGTTGTCTTCTCTGTGAAACAGAGCCTCAGCCTTGGGATTTATGCATAATACTGTGCTCTGTACTGGCAAAGGATGGGCAGGATGCAGTGCTGAAATGCTCCTTTATAGGGAGTTACCATCTTTTTGGGACCTGACAGAAACTTGCTGATAGTTTAAATAAGACAAAGAAATGTTAATGCAGTGACGAAAGCCTGACCTTCAGCAGTGCTTTGTGCTGGAGGGAAGTGGATGGTTAGAACATGCTGTCTAAAACACCAAGCATTGGACTTGGCAGCCTGAACTCGTAAGGTAGTGGAGGATCCATGGAAACCTGTTGACTGAGTTGTATAGTCGGTGCCCTTGAGACGAACAAGAATCTGGGAAGAACCCCATCCTCCTCCATCGGTAGCTCGTTGCTCCTTCTAATGATGAATCCTTAAGATAACCGACGTGAAGTCGGTCCTTTTGAGTGTGTGATTTGTCTATGTCATATAGCAGCCATTGCATGTGGGAATGCTTAACGTGCAGATGAAAATGAAACAAAAGCTACTTTGTTCAAGATGTCTGTACTCGGAAGGGAGTGGTTTAGTGTTGCACCAGGACTGATGTGCGGGTTCACTTCAAGACCTTAGTCAGACAAGCAATTTTTTTTTTCTTGTGCATTTGCTTTGTGCTGTTTTTCATCAGAACGTTGCGTTTATTTCTGAGATTTGGACAGATGTTTGCTACAGCTGCATTAATGTGTGTGAACAGCTGAATGTCAAGTTGGTTCTCTCCCTCTTCGCGCCCCCCCCAAAAGTACTGTGTTGTCATGTGAATTGTGCCTGTGGTACTTCCTGCCTGCTCCTTGAGCAGCAAATATGGGCGAGTGGCTGAGTTGGAATTCAATTGGAAATGGAAGGAATTAGTATCAATCTTTTGGCTTCTGTAAAAGTATCAGGGCATCGACCAAACATGGTTCTGACTTTGGAAAGGAACAGATTATGTTGCCACTAGTAATTACACAGAAGCACAAAATCCCAAGATGTGAGTCATGTTAGAAGGAGGATCAGCTCTCAGCCTTGTATCTCAGGCTTGTGTTCATGTGTGTGAAGCGTAATACTAGTGCATTGCAGGCTGAGAGCTTGCTTCAGGTTGTTTTGATACAAAAAATGCATATACAGTAGTGACTGAAGAGTTGACGTTGGTTGACGGGGAGGCAAAGAACAAAATATGCTCGGCATGTAAAGCAGGTCTGGCAGCATTAGTTTATCAATTTTGGGGAAGGATCATGAACACTGCAAAGTGAAACCAATTCTGTCTTGAACAATATTTTGACTAATAAGCTATTTAGTTTTGGCTTGCTGATCCATTAGTGTCTAAGGGCGTCCATCTCTACAACCACCCCGTTTATTTTTCAAGATATTAGCAGTGGTATGGCTGTTGGCCATGCTGTTGTCTGCTTCAGGCCTTTTGGTCCAGGGAATAACAAAATATTTGCAGACCTGCACTACTTGTTTTAGGAGGAATGCTGGTTTGTCTCAAACCATGGATATTGAAGCAATGAAACCTTGTTTTGCATTGCCTGACTGTCTCTTCTTTTTGTTCCAAGTCATACTGACATCCCTGAGGTCATGGGTCATTACAGTTAGGTGGGTCTGCATTGTTTATACTGCACACACCAACCGTTCTCAGAACAACCCAAATTGCCGGGTCACTTGTTTTTTAATGAGCAGGAAGTGGAAAGGACGTTTTAGATAGTGGGAGCAGCTGCAGTTTAGTTCCTGAGGTTTCACTTTGCCAGTTTTTGCTGTCACGCCGGAGGAACTGGACTGAGCAGTGGCAGAGCATTGCAGCTGCTCACTCCCCCACCCTTTAAGTCCACATGTTCTCATCCTGTCCATATCCGTTTAGTAAGAGACCAAGGTGCAACACCGAATCACTGCGCTGCTGAGGCACCAAGCAAGGATGGAAACTACACTTTTGTGACTTTTGGCTTTGCTTCAGTCTGCATGGTGCTTCATAATACTATCCGTCATGGTCCCATCCAGTAATTATAAAACAAAATGTGTCATCACCCCACATCTGTACTTTTTTTTTTGCCCCCAACTGAAATTAAAGATGAGGTTGGACAGTGGTTTGTTTTCATGACTGCAAAATTTTTGTTTCTGGCCTTAAGGCAAAACCCATGTGTATGCCAGTGTCTCCACAGCACCCCGCTGCCTCTGTCCCAAACAGTCAGATTAACTTGTGACTCTCAAGCTGGGTATCTTCCAAAATGCTGTCAGCTCAGTTATTATTCTGCCTAAACTGGGGCTTGATAATCCCTGCACTATACAAGATAGAAGGCTGCACTGGCCACTTTGATATTTCATAATTCTTAATATTTCTAGCAATGAAACATGCTCGGCTCATACCATAAATGGTTTCCTTAACACCATGATCAAGGATTGCAAGAGTGCAAGTAACATTTCGTTACAAAATGCGTGGTGCAGCTGATCCACCTGGGCCTAATTGAGTGCAAATGAGGCACAGTGAAGCTGTTTCTGCATGGAAGTGTTTAAATGCACCCAGGGCAGGTTCAGTGAAACTAGACTTGAGTCAGTTTTCCAAGTGTTACTTAATTATGTACTCTCTGAGAGCATAAGTCCTTGAATATAACAGTGACACCAAATCCCTTCTCCCTTGTTTTTTTTTCTGCAGCACTCAGTTTTCAGACTTGGTTGTTATTGCATTTGGCTAAATTTTAATGTGCCCATAACCTGTGTTGACAATGTTTCAGGTCAAATTTTATTCTAATGTTGTAAATGGCAATGATTGTACCTAATCACCTAGTCTAAAATTTGATGTAAAATTGAACTGAGCTTTCTTATGCCATTTGAGGGATATTGACCATGTAGGAGATACAGTAGTCAAGCAAGCTGTAACTGCAGTTATGAAACATGGAGTGGCAAAAGACTGAATGGAACCCCATGTTCTTGATTACAACCAATTGAAAACCCAATTGCTGATAGTTGTAATTGAGCTGGAGATCTTTGCTGTTTGTTGCTAAATCCTCCTTGTTGTTTAAATTGGTGCTGCATAGGAAGATGTCGTGGTTGTGGGAGGTCAATCATCTCAGCTCCAGGACATCTCTGTAGGAGTTACTCCAGGGTAGTGTCCTAGGCCCAACCATCAGCTGCTTCATCAATGACCTTCGCTCCATCACAAGGTCAGAAGTGGGGATGTGCAATCATCAGCGAACAATGTTCAGCACCATTCGTGAACTCCTCAGATACTGAAGCAGTCCGTGTTCACATGCAGCAAGATCTGGACAATATCCAGGGTTGGGCTGACAAGGGGCAAGTGACGTTCGTGCCACACAAATGCCAGGCTATGACCATCACCAATAAGAGACAATCTAACCACCACCCCTTGACATTCAATGGTGTTACCATCACTGAATCCACCACTGTCCACATCCTGGGGTTACCATTGGCCAGAAACTCAACTGGACTCACCACATAAACACAGTGGCTACAAGAGCAGGCCAGAAGCTCGGAATACTGCGGCGAGTAACTCCCCTCCTGACTCCTCAAAGCCTGTCCACCATCTACAAGGCACAAGTCAGGAGTGTGATGGAATACTCCCCACTTGCCTGGATGAGTGCAGCCCCAACAACACTGAAGAAACTTGACACAATCCAGCCTGCTTGACTGGCACTACATCCACAAGCATCCACTCCCTCCACCACCAATGCTCAGCAGCAGCAGTGTGCACTATCTACAAGATGCACTGCAGAAATTCACCAAAGATCCTCAGACAGCACCTTCCAAACCCACGACCACTTCCATGCAGAAGGACAAGGGCAGCGGATATATGGGAACACCACCACCTCTAAATTCCCCTCCAAACTCACCATCCTGACTTGGAAATATATCACTGTTCCTTCTCTGCTGGGTCAAAATCCTGGAATTCCCTCCCTAATAGCATTGTGGGTCAATCCACAGCAGGAGGAATGCAGCAGTTCAAGAAGGCAGCTCACCACCATCTTCTCAAGAGCAACTAGGGATGGGCAAGAAATGCTGGCCAGCCAGCGACGTGCAAGAATGAATAGGAAAAAAAAAATTTGGATTTCGGATCGTGTCCTGGGACCATACATAGGGCTAATCATTAAATTGCCTCTGACAGCAACCAGAGTTTGTGGGAAAGGAACAGGAAGAAGGACTGCACATTGAAGTAGAGAGCTGACTCTGTGTGTGTGTGTGTGTTTCCAACTAGGAACATTTGGAAATGTACAGGGGTGGAACTATTGGAAAACACTGCCTACTTTATATCCTATTCCGATCCCTTGAGACAAGCAGAACATTGTTTTAATCAAGAGCAACAACAGATATTTGTGTTATACATGCAGCACAGTAGAACAATTCAAGATCCTTCGTAGGACAAGGAATAAGTGAAATTTGAGCTAGTCATGTAGAGATAGGATTGTAATGGTTTGGATTTCAATTGTAATCATGATTTAATACCTTGCTGCCTTTCAGCTGTCAGAGATAACCGGGGGAGATGGTACTTAAGGATGTCTGGAACAGTGCAGGATTGTCAGTACCTTTAAGAGTCTGGCAAAGTTTGTCCAAGAAATGATCAATACTTGATGCTTCCTTATTTTTGAACGTGAAGCACTGCACACTCAAGACAAAGAACAAAAGATGCATCCTTTGGGACAGCTGAAATGAGATTTTTCTGAAGTCATAAAATGCTGTCTTGTGTTTCTTTCCCAATGGTTAAATCTCACATCATAATTTTTGGATAAGGACTCCCTCAGGATCCTGGTTGTAGTTCCCGCAGTCCTGGATGTGACGGTGACACAAATTGAGTCCGCTGGGACACTTGGTTTTGAGGGGTTGCTACAGCCACCTGCTGATAGGACTTGGGGCTGAAGCTGATTTGAATAATCAGGAAACGCAACTAAGAAGCTGGCCAGTGTATCCAATGTGTCTGCCAGCATTTATGATGCTCAATTTAACTGACTCGTGCCTCCATCAACTGCTAACTGCAGCATTAATATGTTGTTCGCTCTTGTCATGTAATGAACAAACTGTTTAAAATAGCTCGACTTTTTGTTGCAACTACTAGGAATACTTGAGTGCGGCAGCAAGCAGAACTTCTGAAAAGCATTTTATTTCTTTGCACCATTTCGCCAATGTTGTTTGGTTTTCCCCACAACTGCAACGATGCTTTTGAACACAGTTGTCTCAGAATCTGTACAATCCTTGGCATTGGCAGCTTCATGACCAAGACTTAGGCGGTCATGGCACTCCATCTTCCTGATTTCCACTCAAGAAACTTCGACACAACAACCAACACTCACATCAAGGAGTCAGTCATCTCAGTTATGTCGACATCACTAAGTAATCGGATGTTTTATCCTGTTTGACCCTGTTAGCATTCATGTTCTTTGGGGCTGCCAAGCAGCGTACTTTAATGTAAGCTGTGAAGATATTTACCGGGTGGGTGTTCTTAATGTAGAGTCCATGTTACTGTGGTGTTTCTGGATACACTGTTCTGCATTTGCAACTGTGTGACTTAGGGGGACGAAAGGAACAAGTTCTTAATCTATGACAAAAACACACATGGTGAAGGGATGAAAGAGGGGCCTGCAGCTGTTCTGGTGTTGAAAACCTGTTTGGCTGGGATCTGCAAGGTTGGTAGATGGCGTGGAGAAAAGTGTGATCATATCCACGCGCAGTATCTGCCAATCTGAACCCCAGATTGCTTAGTAGGCAGTGCATTATCTTAACTGTTGTCCAGTAGGTACAACAGGTTGCCTCAAAACTCCAGCTGAGATGATTGCCATGTGACCAGCACCATTTCCGCTGGTGTCTTGACAAATATTCCTCCTGGAAATGTTGTCGTATTATGACCGCTCCTCATCCTCGTACACTCTGTGAAAAATTATATGAGCCAGTCTTGATAGTGGTGACTCTTCCTGGCAAATGCTTTTCTTGAATGTGTCCAGGCCCATTTGACCATGCTTCCTTCTCCCTGACATAATCAGATCTGCTTAGCACAACCTGCTAACTGGTGAATGTTGAGACTTCGCTTGGTGAGAATCCTGAGGATGGGCAGTTGCCTAGCAAGTGTTTTGCTATTCAGTTTCAAAAATGGCCTGAAGGTTGGCAGTCACTCAGGTTAACAATGAACATGACAGAAAAATTTTGAATGCGGGAGTTAGAACTATACTTCCTGTCGTACAAACATTTGGCATAACATTGTCACAAAATCACCACTTGGACTCCAGCTGGAGTATTGTGTTCAAATTTGTGAACTGCACTTGAGGAAGGATGTCGAGGGTGTGCAAGTGATTTACAGGAAGGGTACCAGTGATCAAGGATATGATAAACATGGAGAGAGACTTGGGATAGTTCTCCTTTCAAACAAAGGAAGGTACAAAGAGCATTCACAGTTCACTTTCTGAATTTAGGAAAGGTCTTTGGTTACAGAAACTGGGAACATCTTGTCGCTTGCAGCAAGGCTGACGATCAGTGACACAGACTTAAAGATTACAATCAGAAGATGCGATTAATTCTTTTCATGATAAACGATTACAGTGCAGTACTTGAAAGCCGGTGGTAGACTGTAAGAAATACATTTCTGAGAAATTTGTCATTGTGCTCACTGGTTCAAACATGAATCCCTGAGGGCTGAATGGTCGCAATCTGTGCCAAAGGATTGGAGCAGCTAGATCATTCATGTGAAAACATTGTGCAGACCACTGCCAGATTTAAGTATGGCCTCATTGTATTGTAGTAGTTTCAGCTGTTAGTGCGTACAAAGCAAGAATTGGCTGTCTTCCGATTCATTCTCCTAAATCTTTACAATGCACGTATAAACAGGAAGGGGAGGGAAATAATACAAGGCTCTGGGTTTCAGAATTAGTGTGAATAACTGTTATATCAACAATCAAAAAATAACTCCCATCTAAGCTTGGTACGCAGCCCGAGTCAGTCAATCTCTCTGGAATGCATTCTGACTGTAGCTTTGAGGGTTACACAGGGTGGCCGTCTGCGTGACTGGCTAAATTGGCTGTTGAGCCCTGCCCACAGACGTGATCAGTTGTTTGGCTCTTGTCCTTGCATGTAGTATCAGTAGTGTTTAGAGGCTTTCGTATAAGACCATGTACGAACATGGTGCTGCTGTGGATTCTGAGGCCCAAACCAGTGCTTGTGAGACACCAGGTTCAGATTGTACCACTGCAACTAGTGGAATTGAAATTGAAGTGGTGCAGAATTGAGAGCAGTTGTGACTATGAAACTATGGTTCATATTGATGTAAAAACTGATCAGGTTCGTGAATGCCCATCACAGTGCATCAAGTTAAACATGGGCAAGGAAACCTCCTGTTTTTGCCAATACCAATGTCCCTCATCTGATGAAGCAGTTCCCCAGGTCAAACAAGAGTTGGAGGAAGCATGGAGGGCTGGGTGAGGAATTTCCATGTCCACCACCAAGAGTGTCCTGGCAGCAGCGCTATGAATTGAGTTGGTCAGGCCCAAAGGTCATACCTGCGAGACTGGGTCTGCTGCAGGTAGTGAGGGAACCAAAGAAGGAGGAACAGACTTGACCTCACTCTCATAGCAATCTGCTGGCTACAATTGCGTCTATCCTTGACAGTATAGGCAAGAGTGACAACTGCACAGTTCTTGTGCAGAGCAAGCCCTGTCTTCACAGTTGGAATACTTAACATTGCATGGCATTAACAGTGTACTAAATAGGTCAGACTTTGAACAGAAGCTGCAACTGAAGACTCGGTATTCATGAGGTGCTGAGCCATCACAGCAGAATGTGTTGAAGTACCAATCTGCAACCTCATGGCTTCCCCTGACTTAAGCATTTCAATTAGGTGAAGGGAATCAGCACTGGTTGTGGGTGGCATGCAGGGAGCAGCACTAGGTGTAATTTGAAAAGAGGTCTAAACCTCATGCTGCTACCTAACAGGGCTACTTGAATGCTAAATAACGTGGGTACCAAGTGATAAAGCTTGATGATCCCATAGCCAACGGAAGCTCTGCAGTCATGAATGATGAACAATTGAACAAATCATTGCAGGAGGTGGCTGTAAAACTATCCCCATCAATGATGGAAGAGTCCAACACATCAGTGGAAAAGATCACGTTGCAGAATTCTGAGCAATCTTGCGCCGGAAGTGCTGAGTGGATGACTTGTGCTTGCAACCTGTGCTCAGCATCATGGAAAGCAATCTGGAACCAATTTGTTACACAAAACGTGGTAGCCAGAAGTTGTTTGAGGCACTGGATATTGCCAATACTACGGACCCTGACAAGCTTGTGGTAATAGTACTGAAGACATGTACTCCGGAAGTTAATACTCCCCTAGGCAAGTTAATCTAGTACGGTTACAACACTGGCATCTACCTCACAATGCAGAGAATTGTCCTTGATGTTCTGCCGACAAACAGCAGGACACAACCAACCTGAAAAATTACTTCTTCATTAGTTGACTCGCCAATCATTTGTCAAGTGATGGAAGATGACATGAACAGTGTTATGAAGCAACAGTTGCTCAGCAATAAACTGCTCATTGATGCCTACTTTGTGTTTTGCCAGGGCCACTCAGTTCCTGAACTCGTGACAGCCTTGGCTTCAACATGGGCAAAAGAGCTGATTCCAGAGGTGAGCAAACAGTGACAGCCCTTGCATAAAGGCTGTATTTGACAAAATGTTGCATGAAGGTGCCCGAGCAAAAGTGAAAGCAGTAGTTGAATAAACATCTTGTTGGAATCATGTCTGCAGAGGCAAAGATCGTCATTGCTTTGGAGGTCAGTCATCTCAGCTCCATAACATCTCTGCAGGAGTTTCTTAGGGTAGTATCCTAAGACCAACTATGATAAGCTGCTTCATCGAGGACTCTCCTTCCACCATTTAAGGTGTGAAGTAAGAATGTTCACCAATACTTGAATGATAAGCACGATTTTACCACTCTCATTAGATACTAAACCAGTCCATGTTCAAATGCAACAAGACCTGGGCAATATCTAGGATTGGGCTGACCAGTAGCAAGTAATAGCCATGTCATACAAATGCCAGGCTGAGACCATCACCAATTAGAGATAAGCTAACTACCACTGCATGACACTCTGGTGTTACCATGACTGAATCCTCTACTAGCAACATTGTGAGAGTTGGCATTGATCAGAAAATCAACTGGTCTTGTCACAGTGGCTAAAAGAGCACTTTAGGCTCGGGATCATGAAGCAGGTAACTTGGCTTCTACCTGCCAAAGCCTGTCCATCACCTTACAAAGCTCAAGTCAGGAAGGTTATGGAATACTCCCCACTTGACTAGAAAGGTGCAGCTTCAACATCAGGTGAAGAAGCCTGACAGTATCCAGGACAATGCAGCCACTTAGTTGCTGGGCAGCATTGGTGGACTATCTGCAAGATGTACTGCACAAATTCGCTAAAGTTCTTTAGAGAGCACCTTCCAAACTCTCAGCCAGTTCCATCTACGAAGACTAGGGCAGCAGGTACATGAGAACACCCATAACTTGCAAGTTACCCTCCATGCTATTCTCCATCCTGACTTGAAACTTGGGTAAATCAACAAGTCACATTTAACTTCATTACTTGAAAAATCTGAGACAAAGTACTGGAATGTTAACACACACTTTGGTTGCCACATGCAATAAATACTAGACCCTTTAAGTAAGCAAGTATAAGCCTGCAACCCAACTTGGCTATTCACCAATTTGGTGAAAGCTGGCCAGGACTTGAACCAATGGTGATCTGTCTATGGATGTTTCCAGGTTTGGTCCTTCTCCAGTGTTTGTCCCTTGAAGTTTGGTACTGCAGTGGTTCTGGTGTTCGATTCTTAGCTTTTTCGTTGTTCACTCTCTGAGGTGATTTTTTACAATCATTTGCTTTAGAATCCTTTCATGGAGATAGTGCAGGTCTGCATTGCTGTCTCCTTGTGGTAAAACAAAACAATTTTGTTTGTTAGATTTGGCCTGAAGTGTGTGCTTGAAGACACAACATTACTGTGATTATCTCCTTTAAATTCTTCTGCAGAACAATCAGTTGTCCTTGTGACAGTAGTTCATCCAGTTGATCAGGCAATTTCTCGGCAGGACATGGCTCGTTGCTAGAGACTGTGTAACAGCCAGTTTTAAATTCTTAGCAAGTCTGACTGCCATAAATAGTTATATAATTTACATTTTGTTGATTGTTCATGGACTGAAAATCAGTCACTAAAATCTTGAAGGACGAGCAATAAATGCTGGCCAGGCAGTGATGCAATGAAAGGGGAATCTGCCATCTTACCTGACTGCCCTATATCTGAATCTACTCCCACAGCAAGGTGCTGTAAGCAAATAGCCCATGGATGTGTGTAAACACTGACTTCAATTTCAGGGTGGTTGACAATGGCAATACTTGCATACCTTGCAAATGACACAATATTAGATCAGAGAATTAAGTCAAGCATGAGCTACAAAGATGGCCTGGTACCATAGTTGGACAGCTGACCAGTTCTGATTTTGCAAATTGTTTGTTTTTTTTTGTGTGTGTGGATCACCACACACTCATTTCCTTGTGTCATTGAAACAAAGAAGCTCCTGTTCTATGTTATGCTCATTCGCCTCTTTCTTATGTGCTGGTTCTGTTCTATTCACTTTAGTGCATAGCACTGTACCATTTAATGTAATATCGTTCTCTTTTATCCTGAAGGTATTGATTCCTGCTGCAACACAAGATTGTGGCCTGTGCCAGTGACTTGCAAGCATGAGCACTGTGTTCAACCTTGAATGGTTCCTGCTGAGCCAGATGGTCTTACCCAGACATGCATGGGATCAAATGGGGCCAGCAGCCTGTGGCATAGGTCTATTTTGTGCACTTCCCATGCCCAGTCCTGCGCAGGACATCACCAAACAAACTTGAAACTCTTTCTTTTGGGCTTTGGGAAATAGCATACATGATGCAGGATATAAGAGCATTATAATCTCTACAAGTCTTTTCAGGCTAGAGTACCCTAAATCCCTGCAGTGCAGAAAGAGGTCATTCACCCCTTCGAGTCTGTACCGACCCTCGAGCATCCCAACCAAACCTATCCTTATAACCCTGCCTTTTTCTGTGGTTGTTGCACCTAACCTACGTATCTTTGATCTGTGTGAGGAAACTGGAGCACCTGCAGACTTTGGGAGACAATACAAACTCCAAAAAGACAGTCGCCAGGGGCTGGAATCAAACCCGGAACCTGGCACTGAGGCAGCACTGCGAACCAATGGACCACTGTGCCATGTAAGGAATCTACAAGTGTAGAGACATTTGTGTATAAAAGTGGCATGTACAAAGCTAGTTGAAACCTTTATATTTTAACAAAAACAAGCACTAGGCTGTGTTTATGTAAAAATTCTATCCTTACAACATAGGATCCCGTGTCTGAATCAAACTAAAATGAACAGGTCCCAAGTTTTAGTCCGGAGGGGAAGGCAACGCGTACAAAAATGAGCTATTTGCCTAAGTTAGGTGGGGGAAATATGTTTGCACGTGACAATGTAAAAAAAAAATGCTCTTATTTGGCTGAATTTGTTGATCCATATTTGAAGTCTTAAGGGTGGTGCAAATTTGGAACTTGCTAATGGAACAAATGAATAGTTTGCATTTAAGATGTATAGAAAGGAGGAAAATGAAAAGCAGACAGGAATGGTAGAGATTTGTAATAGGTTGTAAGAAGCTCTTGATGTAACAGGTGCTGTCAGGGACTAGTTGGGGTGAGTGTCCTGCCTCTGGGCTGTATACCACATGTGCCATGAATTTTGCTGAAGATTTGTCCGTAGCTGCCTTACTCGAACCTTCATGTGGCTGTTCTGAAAGCATTGTGGAGAAATTGCGAGCTCCCCATCACAGCATTGACATCATGTAACTGGGAACGGGCAATGAGCTAATCTGCTCACATTACAACATGGTAACAAGGGATTAGGCCATGATCTAATTTGCCTGCATGATGTGTTCACACTCTGGGAGATGACGCTCCTATGAGAATTCACTATCGTAAAGTAAATGACAGAAGGTTTAATGATGGCACTGATCTCACCAAGTATTCATTTGCTTACATACTAGGGCTCAGCTGGGACTTGAAATTGTGATTGGATGTTAATGATGACAGACGATTATCCTGCCTCTGTGCATGTCTTGTCCATCTTAATCACTGCTGAAACATGGTGTTTCAGTGACCTCCGTACCACCTGCAGCAGTTTTGAGCTGTCCACAGAACAACTGGTTAAATTTGCCTGTTTGTGCTTAGCCCGTTTTGGAGAACTGAAGCAGTGCTAAGTGTCCATATTAGAAATTGGACGAGAGCACAGTCTTGGTTGTAGGACTCATGAGCCCAGTGATTAAATCACTTGGTGTTAGTCATGCCCACAGTTCGCATTAAAGAGCTGGCCACTTGGTGAGGCTGCGGAAATCTTAAACAAACCAAGATTTGGGTGAGGAGTAGGTCATGTCCTTCTCATGAAATCTGGCAGCTTTTCTGGAGAGCAGCACAGCTGTTGAGTATTTCGAAATTTTGTTCTGCAATTAACTTTGCGGGCCAACTTCAGATTGTGTTTTCTGATCCCCATTTGTAATTGTCATGTTATATGTAATGCATTTTAGCAATGAGCGTTTCTGGTTTTTGACTGGAAGATAACATTTTAGGCTACATGTATAGCTTTGACTAACTTACATTGCTAATGTTGCTAGATTTTTCTTTGTGACTACTTAATCTGAAGCATGTCAGCTGGTTTTGGTGAGTTGGTGAACTTATGCTGTTTGTCCACAAGTTCATGTTCATGGAGGAAGTGAGTTTGTTAGAAGCTGGCTGTATGCTTATTCAAAAATGTTTTTAATAGGAAGAAGAATTGATTTCTAAGCATGTTACCAGCATTGAGAGATCTCTGTGCAAGAGTGTAGAAAAGGGTAATATGAAGTTAGGTTCTTTAAAAATAAGATTTTAAGATTGTGATAAAGAAAGACTTCTTCTCATTGAACGGAGGTGAATAACCTCAAAGTAGTAAGATATGCCCCATAATCCTTTGGCCAACAAGTAAATTCTGATCTCTAAAGCTAGAGCGCAAGATTCCCCTGCCTCTGACCCAGAAATTGGCATTAAGTCAAACTTGAGGACTTGCTGGCTGTGAAAGAACCCTGCCAGGGATTTGGACAAGGCAGCTTATGCCTGTCCCAGCCTGGATGAACAGGAAGTGAAAGGAAGGGCTTCCGGTTGTCTTAAAATGCTCTCTAAATCCAGTATTGCATTAAAGCCTGATGTGGTGTTGGCGGGGGCGGGTATAGCCGAGACACAATCCGTTCATTTGAGAGGATGATGGGAATAGGGTCAAGTAAAATTGATAAGACAATTGCGATATGCAGCAGTGTAAGCAAGATGGTCGCTCTTTTGCTCTCCTGTGCTGCACCTAATTGGATAGCTCTGTAAATTAATGGCATGCACAAGATGGGCTATATGCCTGCCTCTGCTCAAACACTCAATAATTGGAGTTTCTTCTGGCATGGTTTGAAGTGTTGTGTTTTGGGGTAGAGGGGACAGGAAAGAGTCAACAAGTTTGACGCTTTGCGAAGTGATGTTGTCTTCAAGGTTTTCCTCCTTCACTACATCCTGTTCTGCTATTGCAGATTGGTCTGGAGTCTGTTTGCTCTTGGCAGGCATTGTGCTGCTTAGATTGCATTCGGTGTCTGGTTGTTGCCTGAAACTCATTGCTGTTCAAAAATTTTTTTTGCAGTGTGACTAGAAAGCCAACATTTTGGAGGCGGGGCAAGCTGTGAACAAGACCAAGACACCACAACACGGTGTGAAAGGATGGAAGATATGGCCAGTCATGGCTGCTATTTGCTTATCCTAGGCATGTTGATTGGGATGCTGCTTCAGCCGACTCAGTCCAGTGGTTGGAATACAGTGCCACGCAAAACAGTGCGCCATAGTGGTAAGTATTCAAATTATTTGTCCGACATCTGTCTCATTTCAGCCTTGGGTGAGGTGGGTGGTTGCAGTAGTTTTGAGGTGGTGTTCTCTATCTTCAGTTTGACTCCATTGGCCTTTGTGCAAGTGGCCAAGAAACTCTGCCAGGAAAACCAAATAACCTGGAGTCTTGAGTGCAATGCATAACCACTGTTACAAAGCACAATCGAGATGTTTGAAATTGGGTAGCATGAAAACTCTTTTGCCTAAAGCCTGCTTTTACATGTATGTTGATCTTTAAAACAAGGTAGTGCTTGCAAAGCAATCGGTTCCATAAGGGCTATGTTTTTGCAAGTCATTGATTGGAGGAAGGCAGACTTGGCGTTAGTTTTCATTTGGCACAGTCGCTTGTACATGCAAATTGAAGACAGGACACAAATCTTTAAACCTTCACAGATGGATTCTGCAGAAGTTGAGATGTCAGAGTCTTTCTGACTGAATTTGGTGGTTTGACTTGACTTGCCTGTGAGTTGAGGGCAAAAAAAAACCCTTGTGTGCAAGTCAAAAAGGGAATGTTTAAAATCTTGATGGGAGGAATAAAGGGGCAGTTTGAGAACCTTTTGATGGTTATCCAAATAAAATATAGGAGGTTGCTGCTGGAACAAATTCCAAGAGAGGGCAGGTTGGTGTACTTGATAAACCTCATCCAGAGAAGGCTGTTAGCTTGATGGTCCATTCCATCATCAAAAGCATTTATTGTCATGTCTAGCTGCTGCAGGACTGATGTTGCTCTGGCTCTCTGGGGTGTGGGGATGAGTTGTTGTCAGACAACGTGAGAAGACTCAATTGCAAGTCGTAATGGTAACGCAATCACCATGGCCCCAGTGGACAAGACTTTATAGGCACAAACCTTGAAAATGTTACATTTATGCCTTGGCCTCCACAGCCTTCTGTGGTGTACAGGCTTGGGCTCAGGCATTTCACCTTGTCTCTAAAGTGGCACAAGTGGAAATTCTGTACTACCTAATGAATTAACTGAGGTTGGAAGAAAGTACATGCTAATATAGTGAGATGAATGGCTAAGAATGTGGGTTGGGTCAGGGTTAAGTGGAGATGCTCAGATCCAGAGCAGTGGAACCATGAACCGTGTCCATTCAGCTTAGTGACATCAGCCATTGCTGAGCTGACGGCAAGTTTGCCATTGAGATACAGGATCAGCTGTTGGCATATTGGATGGTGATGCAGGCTTTAAGGGCTGAATACCACATTGCTAGGTTTGATGGTCAATTACAGTTTATACTGTTAGGTGAGATGTAACAGTGGAAACAAGTTGGTTTGCACTGAAAGGAAATAGCCAGAGCCCCTCTTTTTAAAGACCACACCCTGGCCACCAGCAACCAGCCCATCTTCTGTGACCATAATGTCTTGTAGTTGAGTGCATATGCCTATTTATGTCATGTTTGGAGATTTACAAATTATACAGACTCTCTGCCAATGTTGGCTGTAACATGTACAATTATGAGCAAAGAATATAATTTCCTGCGAACTGAAATAGTATCTTGATTTACCCTGTGGTTGTCTGAGCGGGTCAAGCATTTGGCCTTGTAATTCAGTTTGTTCAACTCTAGTTGGTATATGTCTATTTTTGTTTTGTTGGTTCGGTGAGTGACCTTTAAGTTAGGCTTTGTGATGCTTGAGTAGTCAATCTAACAGGATAAGTTGGTTTTTGAAGATTACAGAACATTTTCTATGATCTCAAAGCCCTATTAGCCTGCTTTGAGCTTTGCTCTGTTGCAGAACTCTAAAACTGTTTGCTGGGAAACTTGCCTTTTTCCCCTGGGTTTTCTTAACTTTCAGGAAAGGGTACAGCAGAGGAGGCCGTTCTTCTGTTTGGGCCATTTGAGAGAGCACAAGCACAACTTTGATGCTGCTGTGCCTGAAACCCTGCTGTCACTACCAGATCAGCTGTGTCAATTTCTTCTTGATCGTAAGCATCAGTTGTCAAGAATGAGTACATGAGAGTCATGATCTCTCCAGCATTGGATGGGGGCTTAGGGGCTGAAGAGTGTGCTGTTGCTGTGATTCGATTCTATTTAAAAATGTAGGAGAGGACAGCATTGTCCATTTAAGCATTCTTCAACTCAGTAACATTGTGAAATGTATTGCTATTATGAAGCCAAACAGTAATGTATGCTTCAATGAATTGATGAGTACCGCTACTCCATGTTCAAATGAACCAAGATTTGTGAAGGAGGTGGGGTGGTGGGGGGATTTGTGGAGTGCTAAATATATAGGCCTATTAAAATGTTTTCTCTTATGGTTCTGTAGTAGCCAAGGTACTAAATGAGATTTGAGTTTTCCCTGCAGTGGAAGTTATTTTCAAGATTTGTGCCGAATGTCTGATCATAGCATCCCTACAATGTGGAAACAGGCCCTTTTGGCCCAACAAGTCCACACCAACCCACAGAGCATCCCACCCAGACTCATCCCCCTGTAACCTACACGCCCCTGAATACTATGGGCAATTTAGCATGGCCAATCCACCTAACCTGCACATCTTTGGACTGTGGGAGGAAACCGGAGCACCCAGAGGAAACCCACGCAGACATGGGGAGAATTTGCAAACTCCACACACAGTTGCCCGAGGGTAGAATCGAACCTGGGTTCGTGGTGCTGTGAGGCAGCAGTGCTAAACACTGGGCCACCGTATCATATCTGCTTCAGGAAAAGCTGTGGTCCATTGGGAATTGACAGGATGTACATTGAAAGAATCTTGAGGGCAAGCCTCTGCTTAGTAATGCTTTGTCGCTGCTTTGAATTAGATGCTTAGCTTAAGGAGGGGAGAGTCAGATGGCTGCTGTCCTTAAATTGGTATTGAGCAAATAATCTGGACTATTCCCAGACAACCTGGTGAACCATTCAGTAAAACCTGACTGACAGCATCCAAAATCCCTGAATGTACATGCGTGATACATGGCCCCAAACATTGCTGTTGGTAAGCTTTTAGTCACCTGATGTGTTTTCAATGGAGCACAGCAATGTTGCCATCAACTTGTTATTCTCCTCTGCCACCTTCTTCCTCGAGTTTGACGCTACTATCAATGCCGCCTGATTGTTTTAATCTCAGTCTAAAATTTAGCACCAAGGTATTGTACTGTAAGTTCTCAGCTCAGCAGTTCCACCCAATGCAGGTGGTTGGAAAATTTATCCTTGTTCTTCCTGCAAAAGCATAGCCTGGCCCTGGGTCATACATCCCCCTCAATTACCTCCCACCTGTTTCCTGTTAAAGCAGACTGACATTCCCAGAAGTGGGAAGTCAGTTAACAATTGGAACCAAATAAAATGGCACCCTATGTCTCTCAGATGACTGTGTGTGGTTTTTTTTAACCTCAACTGAAAATCTTAGAGGCATATGTCCACAACTTGGTGTTGTTTGTGTCTGTCTCCCCTAGAAAGTTTAAAATACACTGGAACTGAATTGAAATGATGAGGTGAGCTGGTTACTTGTATGTAGTAGCCACACTGATGCAGTGCTGAAACTTGATTGTTTCGGCATTTGTCCTTGTTTTCGTGCCACATGTTTGATAGAGCTATAACTTTATCTTACTCCCTTGTTGTTCTCACGTTCGCCTACAAATATTTTCTATTACTTGTTTTTGAATCCCATTCCCTTCTGGCATGCTCTGTAGAATGTGCTTGTATTGCCTCTTTTCAATGCCATCCCACATCAGAACCATACATGAGCAAAATATACACTTTTTTTTCCCATGTCATCTGTGATACTTTCGCAGAGAACTAGGAATTGATTATTAAATCTGCTGAGCATGTTTACTGCTGGTCTTTAAAGGGTTGATCATGGGAATCACCTCTTGACCTGAAAAATGCAGTACCATTATGGTGGCAGCAGCAACCTTTTTGTTGCTTAAATGGTTGCTGTCAATGGTACTTGGGTGTTTTCCATTTGCATTTGGGCATATTTTAACCTTGACAGTCAAAGCCAAGATTATTGCAATGGAATGAGAAAGAAAGCAAAATCTGGCATGGAAAGTTGTGGAAATTGTGTTTGCTGGGTAGATGAACACATCTGACATGGAAGGAGATGGTATGGACCATAATGCCAAGAGGCAGAGGAGGTCACAGGGTTGAGCTTTCAAAAGTATGGAAGGCAGTTCCACAGTGTGTCTGGAAAGACTGTGACCAAAAATGCCAGGGGCTTTCAGTGAACCTGTTCCAAATGAATGGAGGAGAGTTGTCTCGGAATAAAAAGCAGGCACCTAGTTGACCTGTAAATTTGAAGGCATTTGGGACATTGTTATTCAGTCATTGTGTTGAGAGTACAGGCAGTATGCAGTGTAAAGCCAGGTGAACAAATGGCAGATGGAAATCATCAAAAAAACTCTTGAGATGAAATCTGTAGGAGGTAGTAACTGATATGAGGAAGGAACAGTGTGTGGGAGAGAGCTTTGGGAATGGTAATCATCAGCAGATGTGCCATCAACTTGAATACACATGGAGCTGTTTGGGGCGAAATATAATGAAGAATGTTGAGTGGCGGTGTTCAGAAGTGATTGAAGGCAGATGAACAGTTTGAGCTCTCTGAAACTGACAAGTAATGAATCAAGTGGTTCTAGAGGCATACTGCAACAGTAATGTATTAGTGTAGAATGACCAGTGTAAAATAAACAAGTCTGCTTCTGTGATTGTGTTCGTCACTGAGGCTAATGGTTAAATTTGCTCTGAGCACATGAGCATATCTTGCTCTTTTCACAACAACCAACTGTTAATTTTAACCCAACTTCTGAAGCATTATATGGTAGGATTTGCGCAGTTACTGATTCTAATGAAGATCAACAGAATGTAGTTGAAAGGAGTGCTTATGGTATGCATGCTTGAGGGTAAAGTGAACACTGGTGACCGAACAAAGAGTGGCTTTGGTGGACTGAGTACAAAGAAAAGTAGGATGTGATGGCAAGTTCAAATCTCACTCTTGAGGATGGCGAGGGATAGCAAAACTTTTCAAGGCATTTTGTTTGCACAGAATTGTAAGCATTTGTGAAATGGCAGTCATCATGCTGTTTATTTGCTTTTGTAGGAGGTTGCCTACCTGGATTTTCCAGGTAAGTATCTGTAAAGGTTTTAAGGATGCGAAACCCCAAAGGATCTAGCAGAGGCATGGCAGAGCTGCATTGACTACCATGTCCACCTTGGCAAGCCATATGCTAAAGTGGCAGTACTTTAATGTGGTCCAGGCAAAAGGATAGTTGCTAATGTAGCCGATTTCACATCTGGCCGCTGGACAAATAACTTTAGACCCGAGTACAATCTAGTGAGAGCAAGTTTGTGAGCAAGACAAGCAGTCAGTTCTAAACTAACCCAAAAAACAGCATGTGCAGTTGCTTGAGAGAATTTCATATGTCCTGTTTCCATTATGGGAGTTTGGAGACTAAGAGTAAGAAAGGGTTTACTATGGTTTAAATTTTAAAGAGAAATACTGACACCAATTCATGCTTTGTCGTTTTGGTTTTCCGTGAAGTGAACTGTTTTCCATTGTAGTCATCAATGGGTCAGTTACAACTCAAGTAAGCTCGTTGGACACAGTACCCATTAAACATTGCTTCAAACAAAACGTGGGATTACCTGGGAAAGCCAGAATTTGTTATTGTCTCGAACACTACCAAGCAAGGATTTAGACATAGTAAACAGAGTAAAATTCCCTTAACACATTGCCAAGAGGTGTCTTTACCCTGTCCCTGGGGTGAAATTTTCAGGAGCCCGTTGGTGTTCAGCATAGTTATGTGCAAGCGGCATCCGTTCCTGTGGTTTTGAACTGAAGCTGGAAATGATTCAGATGTAGTCATGTCGGCCCCTATTGGCAACTAAATTGAACAAACAGCAGGTGATAAATAGAAGGCTGCCATTGACCACTCCAAGGGTTGGAGTGGAGCAACCGAGGCCACTGTCCACCCCACTGCTCTACCCACTCTTAATGATAGTAACTTACTCCTTGAATTTGATTCAAAACTAAAAATTTAATGACTAAAAACTTGCTGTACTTTCATTTCTGAATGTTAACTTATCATTTCATGCCTGATCGATTAACGACTGGTAGATATTCAAACAAAATATGGTTCCTTAGTATATGCCAGCACATTGCCAAGTAGACTGAAACTTTGATTTCCAGCCTGGGTTTCTTATGCACCTCCACTGTGACAGGGCCAAATGGCTTCCTACTACACTGCTACATCTGTTCACATTCTCTTGAACATTGCACATTAATTCCATTCGCTAACAGGAGATAGAAGCCAGTGATGGTCAAATCACCTGCAGTTCTTCAGCTTGGTTAAGAGTGGCGATTGGAGAGAAATATCTGTGATCTTCCTTGACACTGAGTTTAGCACTTTCATCCGTGTTTAGATGGTATATAACAACTGTACTACTAAATAACGGCACTGTGTATGTGGGAAGTTCAGCTCAGCCATTTGCATTCCAACTCTGCTTTGAAATAGTTACAGCGTTGCCCAACCAAATGCTGTGCAGCATTTCCACAGCTTGCATGTTTAATGATAAGATGACTTGGATGCTAGTTACTCACTGTTTTGCTTGATAGTGAAGTCTTGGGCTTTTCTACATTTCAGGAGGTGGATCCTGCACTCTCTCTATTGGTGGAAGTGCCTTAGCTTCATGTCTGTGAACAGGAATGGTCTGTTATCTCACCGGTTGGAAGCCGTTCTGATGCCATCTTTCATGACATTAGACAATTATGATTTGCAACTGAAATCTGGCATATGTGGATCCTCTGTTTTGTTTCAGGTTCAGTGAGGTGGCCTCTCATTGCAACACAAGCATGCCATGTAGGAGACAGTTTTAAAAATGAAATAGCATCACAGTAAATCGTAAAGTACTATTTGACAGATCTCAAAGTGTCCAGAAGAGCCCCTTATGCTGTAATTAAACAGAAAAACTTTTAAGTCAAAAACCTCGATGGCTTCCCTTAGACTGCAATTTCCTTTTCCTGTATGGGAAAACTGATGGTGTCATCTTACAGCTATTCTGCCCATGATTTCAAACTAAAACTAAGCTTTTGAGGGTTTATGCCAAACCTGGCTGGTGGGGGACTACCAGTCCTCTCCCTTTCACAGGAGAAAGGTCACACATTAAAGTATCTTCAGAACTGCCCAAAACATTGTGTCTATTGAAGTGATGATTATTTCCCTGAAACTTAAAAATTTCTTGAGTGTTTTTAACACAAACGCTGAGGCCCAAATATTTCTGAAACTAGCCCCTTCAAAATGTTTGCTAGAAAAATCCATATGCTTGCATAAAGTTATTAATTCCTTTAAATCTTCACACCATCCCATCATAATGTCATTACCATAAGTTTATATATTGGGGTACATCACATTGTCAGAAAGATGACAAGCTATTTCTGCCATTTTGGGAAATGTCTGTTTGTAACTCCGATTGTATCTGAGGTTGTGCCTCTGTCATGCCTGTCGTAGCTAGGTTTTTGATAGCTCTAAGATAAAGTCATCCCTGATTACAGGGATAGGTACATTTGCATAAGCCAGAGAAGAAAATGACTGTCATCCCACAGACGAGCGTGACACTTCTGATTTTCATCTCCTGTAGTTGCATAGTCTATCACTGACTATCATAAGTATCTATGTGAATGGCTTTTACATCTGTCCTCCATTTGTAAGAAGATCGTCAGATGGTGATTGTTCAGTGCCAGTTAGTCTCTATTTCACTCATAGCTTCATCTTTGAACAGGCAACAGTGGAGTATTATCTTCCATGCCCAACTTAAAGACTGTGGATTGTTGGCATGTGTTGACTTGTAATTTCCCAGAGGCTGGAGTGCTACTCCCTCCAAGGGGACTGCTTTGTCTTGTGGTCAATGATCTGCATAGTGATTGATTTCCCAGACGTGAGCACTGGAATTCACATGTCACATGTTTTGGGTATGGCCTGTTCGAGGCAACAGCAGCCATTCCTTCAGCTCAGTTGGAAGGTTTTGTTACTGAGAAAATTGGTCAGCATTCCTTTTGTCTCCAGAGAGCCAGCATCCATGATTGTTGGTTTGTTTGTTTTTTTACTTTTTTTTGTCTTTGCACAAATTTGTACACCAGGAGCCCAGGTAAGGAATCAAAGGAATAAAATGTTGTGGTGAAATTGAGTGCAAAGTGTCTTGTATGGAATGTTGGCAGAGACTGGCTAGGGCAGATGACCTCTTTCTGTGCTGCCCATGGTGTTATCTTGACAACACATGGCAGTATGCCATCCAAAATCTACAGTTCACCTTTGAAATTGTCAGTGCCAGGTTTCAGAGTGAAGGAATTCTCAACATGGTTTGGACCCGTGTCTGTACTCCACCCATTTTCCTTTTTGACATTGGCATTGAGACCATTGTTGGTTGAATCCTCATGCATTGGCCCTGCCACAATGCAGTTTTCAGCTGCGATACTAATTGTAGGTCTTGGCTTCTCAGGGTCAGAGATCACTGAATAGCTGGCAGTCATCCTGGGCCTTAACTCAGTGTGAAATTGTGGATGGCATAGAGTGGGTATTTCGTCAAGTGCGCTGAGGATAATCAAGTCAAAGATTTATCTTCACATCCCTTTTCCAATGTCTGGCCATTGCAAAGCAGGTTACAGCCAAGGCAGTTGCCAACTGTAGATGTTAAAATGTACAACAGTCGACAGCTATACAGCAGACATTTTCAGATCTGAGGAATTGCTTATCGATACTCGAGTTTTTGCAAATGAACCATGCAGATGGCAGTACACTAGCAAAAGCTGGTCAGAGGCTGGAAATTGACTAAATATTATTTACTACCCCCTGAAATATGCCCAACATTGTGGAAACAAATGAGTGTAATGGAATACTCCTACTTGTCTGGATAGGTCTCGCTCCACCTGTCAAGAAACTTGACACCATCCAGGACAAAGCAGCACACTTGATTTGGCATGACATCCCCAAACATTGACTCTATCCGCCAATGGCATTCAGTATCGACAGTGTGTACTGTCTATAGATGCACTGTAGGAATGCCCTAAAGATCCTCAGACAGCACCTTCCAAGCGCGTGACTACTCCAATGTCGAAGTGCAAAGGCAGCAGATACACTCCCTGCAAGCCACCCTCAAAGTCAGTCACCATCCTGACTTGGAAATAAGTTGCCTTTCCTTCACTGTCACTGGGTTAAAATCCTGGAATTCCACGATCTAGACTTGGTTGAATAAGTACAACAGCACTTGCGAAGCACAAAGCAACCCGAGGCAAAACATGCTTTTTTTTTTTTGTTTCATCATAGATTACACCTAGGCTCCCTTGATCTTTTGCTCAGTGAACCATCTGCATGACCCTTAAGTCTCATCAACCGAACCGATCATGTCTACCACCTGAATGGATAGGAACACTTGCACTTGCAACGTCCTCTCCAAACCTTGGACCATCTTGGCTTTGAACTACATTGCCACTGGTCCCAAGTCAAAATACATCAGTTCCCATCACCAACCATGTTTTTATTATGATGCAGTGGTTCATGAGGTGCTGAAAGTGAATTTAATATACATTGAAGTAAACGTTGCTCTGAAGGGAGAGCTACCAACTGATGACCGTTCAGAAATATTGCAAAATTCCTTAAGTATCAGATGGTATGTGTACAAATTTGACAAAGTTTCTATGCCACTATGCTGGACAGCAGATCAGCTATTATGATGACTCCCATTGTGGCTGAGTTGCTGACCTGCATGATGTGGGAAGTTCCTTTCATAGAGTGGACAGATAGTGAAACAACCTTTTGGAGGTAGCACACTCCCCATCACCACCAAACCCATGTTCTCATTGATATCGGTTTGCACTGTCAAATGATCATGTTTTGAGATCTTTGTGTTTAAAGAATATTCCATGTTGGTCTTGCAAAGTCTAAGTTGGTGCATGCCTTGCTGACTGTGTTAGCTGCTGATGAGAAGTTCCTGGGTTCCAGCATTGTCTTTGTACAGAATGTGTCTGTCAGCCACACAGCGGACAAAAGTTTGTGCTTGGCCTGGCAAAAGGATCCTCAAGCTTGTGGTAGGGAAGGGGAGAAAGCTAACATCCCAATACTGTGTGACAATGCAGCTAGATGTGCTCAGACGTTGTGTGTTTGTGCTGTTGGACCAGATTAACATTTAATCGGATCATGGGGTATTTCTTGGAAACAGTTCAATTGTTTATCCTTGGGTTCTCATGTGTAATCAGGATGTTTGCTGTCATTTGTGTTGTGCATCATTTTGATGACCAGTTGTTTGTTTAACATTTTACATGTTTTTGCAAAGTGTATGTGTAATAAGATCTTGTCAGCATTACTGGAGTTTCAAAGGCTTAATGTCAAGGGAACCCAGGGATGTAAGCCTTGAGGAAGTGAGCCGTGGGTTGGCCTATGTTCTGATTAATCTGCAAGATAGCCCAATCTGTTATGGTTTCAGGCAACACATTCTGATGGTGGTTAGCAGGTCATTGATCCTCCCCCTTGGATCCCAACAAGGGGAAGTTGTCTTTTTATCCCCAAAACCTTAGCTTATGTAAACCTCTAACTGAAAGCAAATGAAGTCCTGTCTTAAAAGGAGAAAATTTGTACTGACCTCAGGGGACCCTGGTCAAGTTTCACTAACAAGTTAATGAGAGAGATAGGGCCAGATTGTGACACACAGTGAAGCAAACAATTTGGGTTCAATTACTGCCCCAGCTGGGATTTTACCAAAAGGAAGGTTTGAGTTATAAGGATAGGCTGGGACTTCTTTTCACTGGAGCCTAGGTGGTTGAGAGGTGACCTGACAGAAGTGTATAAAATAATGAAGGGTATATGTAGAGTTGATGGTAGTTATCTTTTCCCTAGGACAGGGAATTTCAAGCCTAGGGGACACATTTTAAAGGTGAGAGGAGAGAAAATTTAAGAAAGACATCAGAGGCCAACTTTACACAGTGTGGTTCGTGTGTGGAACGAACTTCACGAGGAAGTGGTGGGTGTAGGCACAATTACAATGTTGAACAGACATTTAGGATAAGTACATGAATAGGAAGGGTTTGGAGGGATCTGGGCCGGGAGCCAGGCAGGTGGGACAGCTTAGTTTGGGATTATGTTCTGCATGGACTAGTTGGACCAAAGGGTGTGTTTCTGTGCTCTGTGACTCTGACTCTATAAGAAGGTTACCGCTTCTCAAACTCTGACTTGCCTGAGACGTGGTGCCATTTGGGTTCAGTTATCGGTTGTTTTGTCTGAATAGTCCTGATGTCGTGTTAAACTCTGGCGACTTGACCTTTTAATCCCATGATGCAGATTTAGCCGTGTGATTTGTCCAGAAGAACAAAAGGAAAAGAAACAGAGTTATCTGTCTTTGCCTGACTTTACAAAGTACATTTACACCAACTGCAGCACTGGTACTTGTTGTCTCGCTGCTCCAACTGAGTAAGACACTTGGCTGACCTGCAGTATTGTTGAAGGAGATCTGAAACAGCGACTGTCAGATCCATTAATGTTGTTTTGAAAGAGGGTATTTGAGGTTCCGATTACTGAGCAGCCATGAAACCGGCTGAAACTACTGGATAAAAATGAAAGACTTCAGACTACACAAATTTATTTCAGCGGTTAGAACTGGAAGTTATATTCCATATTTAAGGTAGTTAGCCTGGCTTTTCATGATTAATTTACTTAGACAGGGTTTGGTTAGATAATGACTAAGTTTGAAAAAGTTACATCTTGTCCATCAATCAGAAGTTAAATGTTGCTCCTGGTTTTCAACAAATATTAGCAGCATCAACCAAAAGACTAGATGGAGGTTTCTAGTACTTGCGTCCCGCTGGAATGAGATGCTGCCTGAACTTGAGATTTGATGGATTGCACTTCAGAATGCAGTACACCTTGGCAGATAGTTTGTTTTTGTTCCAGTGGCAGAGATTTTCCTTGCAACTCATGTGACTGGGAAATTCTATCAAGCTAAGTTAGATTAATGGTCATGGTAGACCTTAAATGATGGGTAAGAGGTGTTGGGAATAAAAGAGTTCAAGCAAGGTGTTGCATTGATAATGGTTTTGAGCCTAGTATTTTCTGCCTGGCTTCCCTCGTGTGCTGTTGCTGGCACTGCAGAGTGAACAGCCATGAAAATATTGATATTGCTGTTCACACTAAAAGATGTGCAAGGAGTGGGTTGAAGGAACAGCGTTTCAAAACCTTGTGATTTTCAAATAAACCTGTTAGACTACAACCTGGTGTCGTGTGACTTCTGACCTTGTCAACAAAAGATGGGAAGAGGAGAAACAGTTCAAAAAGGAACTAGGTTTTTCCAGTTAGGAACGGGAGCAAGTTGTCATTATTATCATCTGTGCCTCATTTGGCTCAGAACTGTCACTTCACCCAGAATCATTCACAGCTTTCAAGATGCTGTTTTAGCAGGTCAACTGCTGCAAACTTTATCCAACTAGCCTCATGCTTTTGAGGGCAGTGCACAATCGATTACTACTTGGCCAAAAGATGGCGTGCATTTTGTGAAAATACAAACACCAAAATGATGGATATACTTGTCAGGTGACAGTTGGAAATGGGGAAGTCAGTTTATTTTTCAGGTCAAGAATGTTGCCTGTTTTCACCCAAAGCTACTCTCTGATCCAGTTTGAGGATGCATGGTCAGGCAGTTCATGCTTGACATTGTTTATGCAGTGTAGTCACACTTCACACTAAACACTAAACTGACAATGTGAGTGCTTTTAATGGTTCCCAGCCCCTTGACCTTTCTTGGAAAAATAAGCAACCTGATGTCACTTATTGGCTGGAATGCAAAGACACGAAGTGAAATCTGAGGTCAGGCACAATTCTGACTGCCTGCACTCTTGTTGCCTCATGAGTATGAAACTTTGTGCTGCCGATTTAGTGTCAGACTTGACATTGAATTTTCCAGTTTAATCTATTTCTTTAAACAACGTGTTCTCCTTGGGAGCAGATGGGATTTAAACCTGGGTGCTTCATTCCAGGGGTAGGGACGCCACCACTGTGCCTCAAGAGGGCCCTTACCTTGCAATAGTATCCGAAGTGCAATATGTATGTGTTACCAAAGTAATTCCAGGCTGTCTGCATTTCAAAGGAGTCAGTGTCCAACTTTATCCCCTACTTACATGTTGAAACTTCCTGCTCAGGACCAACAGTTGGAGCAGGAGCAGGAGGAGGCCATTCAGCCCTTAGAGCCTGCTCCACCATTCATTACGATCATGGCTGATCGTCCACTCAGTAATCTAATCCTGCTTTCTCCCCATAACCTTTTATCCCATTTGCCCAAGTGCTGTATCTGGCTGCCTCTTGAATACGTTAAATGTTTTACCATCAACTACTTCCTGTGGTGATGAAGTCCACATGATCACCACTCTTTGGATGAAGAAATGTCTCTTCATCTCCATCCTAAATGGTCTATTGTGACTCCTCAGACTGGGACCCCTGGTTCTGGACACACCCACCATCTGGAACATCCTCCCTGCATCTATCCTGTCCAGTCCTGTTAGAATTGTGTAAGTCTCTAGGAAATCCCCTCTCATTTGTCTGAACTCCAGTGAAAACAATCCGAACCTAGTCAATCTCTCCTTATGTGTCAGTCCTGCTATCCCTGGAATGAGCCAAGTAAACCTTCGTTGCATTCCCTTGAGAGCAAGAGCATCCTTCCTCAGAAAAGGAGACCAAAACTGCACACAATATTCTAGATGTGGTCTCACTACGGCCCTGTAAAACTGTAACAACACATCCCGGCTCCTGTACTCAAAACCTATCGCAGTGAAGGCCACATCTGGAGTATTGTGTCCAGTTCTGGTCACCTCATTACAGCAAAGATGTGTAAGTGTTGGAAAAGGTGCAGAAGAGATCTACCAGGCTGTTGCCTGGAATGGAGGGAAGGTCGTACGAGGAAAAGTTGAGAGAGCTAGGACTTTTCTCTTTAGAATGACGAAGGATGAGAGGTGACTTGATAGAGGTGTACAAAATGATCAGCGGTATAGATAGAGTAGACAGCCAGAGACTTTTCCAAGGGTGAAGGTGGCTATTATGAGGGGGCATAGTTTTAAAGTGAGTGGAGGTAGATATAGGGGAGATGTCAGAGGTAGGTTCTTTACTCAGAGAGTGGTCGGGGCGTGGAATGCATTGTCAGAGAGGATAGTGGAGTTGGCCTCATTAGGGGCATTTAAGCAGCTATTAGATAGGCATATGGATGATAGTCTAAGGTAGGGGTGGAGGTTAGATAGACCGTAGGATTATGGTAAAAGTTCGGCACAACATCGTGGGCCGAAGGGCCTGTACTGTGCTGTACTGTTCTATGTTCTAATACCATTTGCCTTCTTTACTGCTTGCTGCACCGGCATGCTTACCTTAAGCAACTGGTGCACTCTCCCCTCTCCCAATTTACAGCCATTCAGGTAATAATCTGCCTCCTTGTTTTTGCTTCCAAAGTGAATAACCTCACATTTATCCAAATTATACTGCATCTTCCATTGGTTTGCCCACTCACCCAACCTGTCCAGTTCATGCTGGAAGATCTGTGCATCCTCGTCACAGTTCACCCAACCAACCAACTTGGTATCATCTGCTAGTTTGGAGATGTTACATTTCGTTCCCTCATCCAAATCATTAATATGTACTGTGAATAGCTGGGATCCAGGCTCCGAGTCCTGTGGCACCCCACTAATTACTGCATGCAAATTTTGAAAGGACCCATTAATTTCTACTAATCGTTTCCTCTCTGCTAATCAATTTTCTATCCATCTCAGTATACTTTCCCCAATTCCATGCGCTTTAATCTTGCACAATAATCTCTTATGCAGCACTTTGTCAAATGCTTTCTGAAAGTCCAAATATACCACATGGACTGGCTCCCTCTTGTCAACTCTACTAATGACATCTTCATAAAGTTCCAACAGATTTGTCAAGCATGATTTCCCCTTTGTAAATCCATGTTGACTCTGTCTGATCCTGCCACTGCTGTCTACATGCATTGCTGTATAGTCCTAGATAATGCATTCGAGAATTTTCCCCACCACCAATGGTATGCTCACTGGTCTACAATTTCCTGTTTTCTCTCTCCCTCCCTTTTTGAATATTGGAGTGATATTAGCCACCCTCCAATCTGTAAGGACTGTTTCAGAGTCTATCGAATCCTGGAAGATGACCACCAATGCATCCACTATTTCTAGAACCACTTCCTTAACTACTCTGGGATGTAGATTATCAAGCCCTAGGGATTTATCTGCCTTCAATCCTATCAGTTTTCCCAGCACCATTTCTCTACTAATAGATCTTCCATAATTCTTCCCTCTCACTAAATCTTGCATTCTCTACATTACTGGTATCTGATTTCTGTCCTGTTTTGTGAAGACAGATCCAAAGTGTGTATTCAGTTGCTCAGCCATTTCTTTGTCCCCCATTATACGTTGCCCCATTTCTGTCTGTAGGGGACCTACATTTGTCTTCAGCAACCTGTTTTTGTTCACGTATGTATAGAAACTCGAAGAGTCAGTCTTTGTTCCTTGCAAGCTTGCTTTTGTACTGTATTTTCCCCTTAATCAATTCCTTGGTCCTTCTCTGCTGAAATCTAAACTGCTCCCGATCCTCTCTCGTATTGTTTCTTGGCCAATTTATGCCAATTCCTTCCATCAGATACTGTCTCTAATTTCCTTAGTAAGTCATGGATTGGCCCTCTTACCCAATTTGCTTTTGTGCCAGATTGGAATAAAAAATTGTTGCAGTTCCTACATACATTTCTTGAATGTTTGCCATTGCCTATCCACTGTCCCGAATCTATCAAGGCCACCTCATCTCATATCTTCATTGTTTCCTCTATTAAGATGCAGCACCCGAGTCTCCGAATCAACCACCTCACCCTCTATCTTGATAGAATTTTTTTTTTTGTCATGTCCATGGTTGCTAATCTCCAACGGATCTTGCACAGCTAGCTTGGCAATGATTCCCTTCTCATTACACAGCACCCAGTCTAAGACGGCCTGCTCTCTAGTTGGTCCCTCCACATATCGGTCAAGAAAACCATCCCGTATCCCCTCCAGAAATTCCTCCTCTCCGGCATTGCCCCAATCTATGTGATTAAAATCACCAATGGTCACAAATATTCCCTTATCACGTGTATCTCTCATTTTTTGTTTAATGTCATTCCCAAAATCACCACTGCATTTTGGGGGTCTATATATGACGCTTACTCATGTTTTTTCTGCCCTTGGTATTTCTCAACTCTACCCATATGCCCTCTACATTGTCAGAGCTAATAGCCTTTCTCACTGTGTTAATGTCCTCCTTAACCAGCATTGCCACTCCACTCCCTTTTCTGCTTTGCCCGTCCTTCTTAAACTCTGAATACCCTGGGACATTCAGTTCCCATCGCTGGTCACTCTGCAGCCATGTCTTTGTAATCCCAATTATATCGTACCTGTTTACATCTATCTGTGTGATTAGTTCATTCACTTTGTTGCAAATGTTCCATGCATTAAGGCACACAGCCTTTTAAGCTTGTCTTTTTAACATTGTTTGTCTCACTCTTATTTTTCTCAATAGCCCTATTTGCATTTTGTCATTGGTTTCTCTGCCTATCACCCTTTCTAATTCCCTTTTCTACCTATTTGTTTTTGTCCTTGCTCCCTCCTCCTTTGACTCCTTACATAGGTTCCCATCCTCCTGGAATATTAGTTTAAACTCTCCCCAACTGTTCTAGCAAACACTTCCCTTAGGACATCAGTCCCAATCCTACCCAGGTGTAACCTGTCAAATTTGTACAGGTCCCACCTCCCCCCAGAACTGCTTCAATGCCCCAGGAATCTGAAACTGTCTCCCTGACACTATCTTTTCAGCCATGTATGCATCCGATATGTCCTGTCATTTCTACTCTGACTAACACGTGGCATCGGTAGTAATCCCGAGATCGCTACCTTTTGAGGTCCAATTTCTTAATTTTGTTTCTAGTTCCCTGTATTCTGTTTTATAGGACTTAATCCCTTTATATTTTTGTTACCTTTGTCATTTGTACCGCGATCACTGGCTGTTCACCCTCACCATCCAGAATGTCCTGTACCTGCACCTTGACTCTACCAATAGGACAGCATCCTCCCACCTTGGAGTCTCATTTGAGTCCCCAGAAGCGCCTGTCTAGTCCCATTACAATTGAGTCCCCTGTAACTGTTGCCATGGCACACTTTTTACCCTTGCTTGTGCAGCAGAACCGACCGTGATGCAATGAGTTTGGCTGCTACTGCTTTCGCCTGAAAGGTGAAAACTCAACAGTATGCAAAATGGTATATCTGTTTTGCGGGGAATGGCCACAGGACATTCCTGCACTACCTGCATATCTTTGTTCTTGGCCTGGTGGTCACCTATTCCCTTCCTGCCTGCAGAATCTGAGCCTGCGGTATGACCACCTCTGTATATGTGCCACACATGATACTCTCTGCCTGGGGATACTCCAGTATCCCCAACTGCTGCTCCAGCTCTGAAACTTGAGCTTCCAGGAGTTGTAGCTGGAGACACCTTGTGTGCATATGCTGACCTGGTGGACTGGAACTGTCCCCAGCCTGCCACATGGAGCAATAGGAGCAAACCAAATCTTTTGAACTCTCCTACTTTAAATGAAACCTCGGTGTTGTTGGTACTGAAGATGTTATATTTGCTTTTAAATGGCTTTGTGCCACAGTGGCTGACACAGTACAGGAATTGCATGGGGAGTGGGGGGGTAAAAGGCTCATTTATAATGCTTTCAGGTCAGGGGGGAGGATGAGTTGATAGCTGATACTTGAAACTAATTGACCAGACAGAATGGGAATACTTGTTGACCCACAATTTTGGGCATATGTTGGGTGAACCTCCTTTAACATGATTTGCAATTGTTTGTTTTACTATGCTTGTGTTTTTCATGTTGGAAACTGGGTGTAATTCCTTCTGAGACTTGATTTTTCGATATTTGCTTTTTGGGGCTCCTTGGGGAGCAGGATCAGAGTGCCAGCTCTCATTGAGCTCCTGGGCTTTATGTTGTCAGTGAGTTGAACTGAATTGGTTCCATAGTCTGCCCCTAGTGTGTTCAGGTTCTGAATCATGGTGTACCGAAGCTGTCAGGAGAAATCAAACTGCTACACATACATTTGCACACCACTGTTTTAAGCACTTTGCCATTCCGTCTTCTTGAAAATCTTTAGCAAGACTGCATTAGTTTGATAACATATTGTTCACACTCCTTGTTCTTGAGGGGCTTGTGACATGTAGAGGTATGGATTCCTTGCAGTGTTGGATGTTGCAATGGATCTTTTGTTCCTCTGTGAGCATGGCGAATGCCAGTCAGCTGCCTTTTTTTGGCAAGGGAGAGCATCTGCAGGATTGCTACAGATGACGAGCAGAAGCACGCTTAGTGATAGGAATCAAAGCATGGAGCTGAAAAATGTGATGTGCTATATCACATGCTTACGCTATTGAGGGCCAGATTTCTGCAGGAAGCTAGGGATAATGGTGATGGTATGAAATGCTTGTCTATTGCTAGGCTATACTTGGAGAAGCACTTGGATGTAATTGTACATTGTCATTATCCACTGTGGTCTGTAGCATTTGGGTTCGGCACTAACTGGTACAGAGATATCACTAGTTCACACGAGAATCACTGAATGCAACTGTCTAGGATTTGCAGCATACAGTTATTTGATTTAGGTCAGTCAGGGCGTGCTGAAGCTGATGCTGAATGCAAGAATTCTTCCTTTTGATACTAAAAGCGCAACCTCGTTTATCACATTGCTTGAGGTGATAGTTGAGTAGCTGCTTATAAGGAGACTATTTGGCTCAACAGTCAAGTTAAGAGGTTGCATGTATGTTTGTGGGTCAGTGAGGAGTCAGCATCTGAGATGTTTGGAGGTGTGGCTGGGTGACAGATGTCTGTTAGTGTTCCAGTGTGGGGGTTTAGTGCCCACAGTGGGTATGTTGTAGTTTGAGTGCAGATTTGAGGTTTTGGTATGGCAGAGGAGGAAACAGGGCATTGGTGTTGTTTCAGAATCATGATGCGTTGGCTTCAGCTGCATCTTGACTTGACGACAGCTCAACGTTACCAGCAGCTAATATTCTTCTTTGTTGTAGCACTAAAGGAGGTGAAACGCTTCTCCAAACCCAATGTCTACAATTACACCACCCTGCGACTAGATGAGGATGAACAGATTCTGTACGTCGGTGCCCGAGAGGCAGTCTTTGCACTTTTAGTGCATGACGTGACCAAGGAGGTGAAAGAAGCGGTAAGCAATGTTTTAATTTTACACAACGTGTTTCAGAAATTAATGTGTTGGGCAGTGATTTCACAGCTCCTCACTAAAAAGACCCATTTTCACAGATTAGCCTTGGTGTTGTTGGCATAGAAAAGTTACAAACAACCCTTAAGCTTGATGGCTTCAAGGCAGTTTACAGGATACCTCATTTATGCAACATAATTTTTGGCAGCAACTCTTCAGACACTGGCCTCTGCAAGCTATATTAACTGTGCAATCCTGGATGATGGTTTACTTAGTTGACTTGGTGAAAATGTTAGTGACATCAAGTGATGTTTGTCACAGTTGGCCAATAACAATTTGCTGAAGTGAACAGTGATTTTTGATCTGAGGGCAGAATGGACTGTACGACATGCTAAATTTACTACTTTTTGTTGCTGTGCCATTCAATAATGGGCTGGGTAGTCTTGTCTCCTCCTGTCCTGCCTGGTATTGTCACGTAATGACCCTCTGGGCCAATTGGTATACTTAAAAGTAGTGATATTACTGCATACTGTCTGTGGTCGTATCCTTTTGGTCATCATTTTGCTCTGTACAAACTCAGTTTAAAGATGGTGGTCAATTTGTTTTGGGATTAATAGCACAGATGTGCTAAATTTAGCATTTGAATTGCAGATAATTAATTCATACATTTAATGACGACTGTTAATTCAAGTAAATGACTACAATTTGCAAAGCCAAAAACACCCAGCTGCGCTCTGTCCAGCGTTACAGATATTTGTGTGCATCCCTGGTCTTCTCAACAGCAACAGTGAGAGTGAGCATGATGATGGATGCTTTCTGTAACATGGCTTATCGAGCTACCAAATGATACCCTAGAGGAAAGGGTGATGAGCCAAACTGACTGAGTGGTTGTCTGGAATGTTCCTCCCCTGTGAAGTTTTGACTGGTTGGTGGGTAAGCAAATGGAGAATAGGTTTGTCGAGGACACCAGTATGCTTATATTCAATACAGCCAACATGCCATTTAAGACGTGCTGAAAGCCTGCTGGAAGCAAACTGACCAAACCGTGAGCTGTGTTGCGGCTTCCCAAAGAGGCTTTGAGCAAGAAGCTAGGATTTATTCTTCCAACCCTCGCAAATTTCCTGAGCTAGGGACATAATAGGGCCCCTTAAAGATCAGTGAAGATGTGTACGTGTTCTGGAGGGATTGGTGCTGGGCCCACTGTTGTTTGTCATTTATGTAAACAATCCGGATGAGAATATATGAGGCGTGGTTAGTATGTTCGGGGCTGATACCAAATTAGGTGGTATAGTGGACAGTGAAGAGCATTACCTCAGTACAGTGGCACTTTCGATCAAATGGGCAAATGGGCTGAGGAGCGTCAGATGGCATTTGATTTAGATAAACGTGAAGTGTTGCATTTCAGAAAGGCAAACAAGGGCAGACTTAGATACTGGTAGGGCCCTGGAGATTGTTGTCAAACAGAGACACCTAGAGGTCCACGTGCATAGTTTTCTGAAATAGGCATCGCCAGGTACGTAGGATGATGAACAAGGCATTGACCTTCATAGGTCAGAGCTTTGATTACCTGAGTTCAGACATCATTTTGTGACTGTACAGGATGTTGGTGAGGCTGCTGTTGGAGGAATACGTACCGTTCTGGTCACCCTGCAACAGGAGGAGTCTTGATAAATTGCAATGCGTGCATAAAACATTTTCAAGGATGCTACGGAGAGTAGGAGAGACTGGATAGGTTGGGGCTACTTTTCTCCTGGAATGTAGGAGGTTGAGGGATAATCTGAAGAGTTTTGTAAAATCATGAGGGTATACATAAGGTGAATGGCAGGTCTTTTCCCCACAGTAGGGGAGTCCAAAACCAGAGGGCATCGGTTTAAAGTGAGATGGGAAAGATTGAAAAGGGACGTGAGGGGCAGTTTTTACCCAGAGGGTGGTGTTTAAATGGAATAAATGCTGAAGGTAGCATGACAGTGCAGGTACAGTTTTTTGGACAGGTAGGTGAATAGTCAAGGTTTAAAAAGATATGGTCAAGTACAGGCAAATGAGATGTGTTTAATTTGGGATACCTGGTTGGCATGGATAAGTTGGACTGAAGGGTGTTTCTATGCTGTATTACTGTGACTCTGACTCTGACAGTGTTCTGAGTGCAGCCTGCAGAACAAAGTTCTTAAAGTAACCTGTTATGTTTACCTGTCATGATTACTGAATAGGATGCAAGTGTTTGTGAAGACAAGAGTGCTGGTGTCAAATTACAGCTAAATCCAGCTCTTGCATCCCCATTGCTTGCTCATTTTCTCGTCTTATAAATAAACGCTTAATTACCATGTATAATTTTAGTGACTTTGGCTCAAATTCAAGGGCACTGTCGGATGAATGGTATTGTTCTGCTCAGTGACAAATGGGGTTATAACTCTGGGCCAGTCTGTACAGCTTCCCTGAGTTTGAAGGTGTCATATGCTTGTTCCGGGTTTTTGTCACCTGGAGGTGTTTCAGCAATTGCACCCAAGTGTATTAGTGCCTCATTCGGAATGTTCGACATGCTACACTTCAGTCTAATTTAAACGAGCATCTATGAGTCCGACAAGATGAGAGCATGCTGTCCACCTCTTTCTTTTCCACAGGCTAAACCAGCCATGTAAAAGCCAAACTAGACAGCCACATTGAGTTAAACAAAGCAAATAATGCATTTTGTAATATGGCATGATTTTTTGTAACATTGCATTTAGCACCATCTCCCCACAGGAGCATTACCTGGATGAGAAACCTTGTAGCTCATGATGTGCTGACTCAGCATGACCCCTGGTCCATGCTCAAATTCCTTTTTGTGCGATGAAATCTTTTCAAAAAGCTGACGAGCTGCTCAGTATTTGCTGGACATCAGTGTGACAGGATGGATCTCCATCTCTGCCCTAGTTCCATGTTCACAGTGTGAAACAGGCCAGAAACTTAACCTGCAAGTTTGGGATGTGAATCTATCACTGAGTTCCGACAATTCATTGTGCACAGGAAGTTGGAACAACATCAGATGTTAGCTGAATCGCATTCAAAGCACACACAGCAATTCATCTTTCCTCTGATTTTTTATGAATACACTTCACCGAAGGTCCGCAGTTAAATTAAACACTTCTCCCAAAATGTTTTCAAAGGAGAGGAGGGACATTGCCAAAATAAGCATTGGATAACGTGAGTTGGCAAAGGATTCAATTGCAGTTTGTTGATTAACTGTCCCTTGTCATGCACGTCTAAAGAAATTCACCACCCCTGCACCTGATCACTCTCACTTTTACCTCAACTGCTTGCTGGTCCCATGAACAGGATATTCTGTTACCAAAGTTACAGGACACCTGTATTCCCATTGAAAATGGTTCATGCTTAGTGTGTATACTAGTCATTTTCTGTAAGTAGTCATAACGGATTGCCCAGGATGATTGGTTTTCCTTGGTCATCCATAAACTCTTAAACTATCTGTGACATTGAGGCTGAGGCAGCCAAATTGTAGACATGGCACACCGAATAATTTTTCTATGCTCGGAATTTGAGTGATTTGCTTTCTTGAACAGGAAATGGTAGCTGTAGTTGATGGAAGCAGGTGGGAATCTAAATGAACTGGCGTCTGCTATGGCAGGATAATACTGTTGTCGTTGGTACAGCTGTTCATGACTGGAAACAAAGTGTGCCTTTTTTTTTCCATTGGCTTTCTTTCAGTGCCACTTGCTAGATGTTCACAGTTATCAAAAGTCCATCAAGAATTGCATTCTTGCCAAGGTTTTGTCATCTTGACAGGCAACCATAGTACATAATCTCCAGCTTTGCTAGTGAAGAGCACAATGGGGGTTCTTTTCACTGCACCTCATTATATGCTAACTAAGTCTCGGTGACTTGGTCAATGTTGAGTTGTGCAGCCATCAGTATCTTGCGGCAAAGCTGAGATGTGTTTTGCATTGCTCCATGTTGCTTCATCACACTTTCAAAAACCTTAGCCTTCCGGAACACTTGTCCTTTTATGAGTCTTCTCCATGTGGGCACTGGTTGTCTCCGTTAAAATTTCGATGTTTAGCTTCAGGATGTGGTTTGAATTCAGGTCATGAAGGGGACCCCTTAGGGCCGTCTTGCACATCAATACTGGAGCTGATACTTAAGTTTTAACTCTGGACACAATGGGAGAGGTAATGCAATCAACAAACATGTAGAATTAGACCCCATATACAAACTGTACAGATCAAAACTGGAAATGACACTACTCACCATAACAGACCGGACAGTATAAATTGCAAGTGGGGTAGAATAACATCGCTTCATCGAAGGCTCCACTGATGATGTTTCCTAGCATGGTGACGAAATGTCTGAACGAGAACAAGCCAGCTCGGCGAGGAAGTCAACAACCTCACAAGAGAGTGAACTCTGAAGTGGACATGTCTGAGCTGTTAAATGCCCCACATGGGATAACACCAAGCCATAGGTCAGCCAGGCTGAGAGTTAGCAACAAACCTATCATTTGCCTTTCGAGCCACCTCGGCATTGGGCATATCATTTTTGGTCCAGCCATTTTTCTTAGCTCCATATTACTTCATACTCAGCTGTGAAAAAATCTGGGTTATGTTTCATGTGCTGCGGGCAGTCTTTGTCTGAAGAATGTTTCATAGCATCCTGTCTGAATGGCTTAACTCATTGTTGCTTAGGTTTCAGCTCCACACTCCACAGACCTTTTATAATAGCAATAGAATTTATTGTTGAAAGCCTCATGGTCATACAGTGCGGAAACAGAACCCTCAGTCCAACTTGTCCATGCTGACCAGCTTTCTTCAAATGAATTGGTCGCACTGATTTGCATTTGGCCCATATCCCTCAAAACCTTGCCAATTCATGTACATATCCAAATGTCTTTTAAATAAAGTTTGTAATTGTACTCCCCTGTATCAGTTGCTCTGGCAGCTCATTTCATACATGCAGTACCCTCTGCGTGAAAAAGTTGCCCCTTAGGTGCCTTTTCAATCTGTGCCCTCTCACCTTAAACCTATATCCATCTAGTTTTGGACTCCCCAACCTTAGACCACAAGACCATAAGACATAGGAGTGGAAGTAAGGCCATTCGGCCCATCGAGTCCACTCTCCCATTTAATCATGGCTGATGGGCATTTCAACTCCACATACCCGCCCTCTCCCCGTAGCCCTTGATTCCTTGCGAGATCAAGAATTTATCAATGTCTGCCTTGAAGACATTCAACGTCCCGGCCTCCACTGCGCTCGGTGGCAATGAATTCCACAGGCCCACTACTCTCTGGCTGAAGAAATGTCTCCTCATTTTCAGATCTAAATCGACCCCCTCTAATTCTAAGGCTGTGCCCACGGGTCCTAGTCTCTCCACCTAACGGAAACAACTTCCCAGCGTCTACCCTTTCGAAGCCATGCATTATCTTGTAAATTTCTATTAGATCTCCCCTCAACCTTCTAAACTCTTAATGAATACAATCCCAGGATCCTCAGCCGTTCATCGTATGTTAGGCCTACCATTCCGGGGATCATCCATGTGAATCTCTGCTGGACACGCTCCAGTGCCAGTATGTCCTTCCTGAGGTGTGGGGCCCAAAATTGGACACAGTATTCTAAATGGGGCCTAACTAGAGCTTTATAGCCTTGGGTATTCACCTTGTCAATGCTCCTCATGACTTTATAAATGTCTATAAGGTGACCCCTCAGCGTCCTGCACTCCAGAGAAACAAGTGCCATCAGCTGATCTGTTCTGAATGTGAACAGGTTACAAGGTTCATTTGAAGCAATTTTGTCTCATTACAGAATTCAATTTTGTACTCCCTCTCGGGACAAATAAGGGATGTATGTGAGGTGAGCTCACTTCAACAGTAGTACATGCCAGTGGAACTGTGGAGCAGATAATCACTGCTCTGGGAGAGAAAATTGAGCATAGGAAAACAGACTGTATGAGGAAAAGGCCATTTATGTAATTGATTGGATTTTTAATTGCTTTGCACTTATCTTTGAGGCAGATTGTCTGGGATGCCCCAGTTGAGAAGAAAACGGAGTGTGTTCAGAAGGGGAAAAATAATCAGGTATGTTGAATTGTTTTAACATGGTGATTGGCTTATTGTTGCAGAAGCACTGTAGAGTAAGCATATTTGACCAAGGCATGCAAGTGGCAATCTAAGTCATCCTGCAAGCCCCCCAGCACATGGACATAAAATAGTAGCCTTGATTGTAAACCTAGAAGCTGTTGCATTTTTGATGCCACCGAGGTTGTGCTGGCAGTGAGCAATTTGAGGAACATTAGTGCCATTTTACAATTTGGACATGAAACATTGGCATTAGTGAGCAGAGCTTAAAACCTGCCAGTGCAATGCGTGGAAGTAATGAGCAATCAACCAGTATCTGTCATCACGTGCCTGCTATAGTAATGGACTGTCACCAAACTTGGGAGGTCTGACAATTCGTATATGGTGGTGAGATCAGATGGGGAGAGCTTTAGTTGTTCCATCACGATATAGAACTGAAGTGTTTATTTGTTCTCCCCTCAGACTGACTGCTTCAATTACATTCGCTTCCTGCAGAACTTCAACAGTACTCACTTGTATGTCTGTGGGACCTATGCTTTTCAGCCTAGGTGCACATATATCGTAAGTACCGTTCCTATCCAAGGATAGTGCCTTCTGTTAGCTTTTCTTTTCGGAACATTCTTGCATGAGCATTGAAAGAAGGAGCACTGTTGGACTGTTGCTATCAAAATGAGGGCTGAATTAACATTTTTAGCCCGAATGGCTGAGGGAGATTGTGGTCCACCATGTTACACTCCCACCCCAGCACAATCAGAAGCTCCGAGATTGAGGAATACTGATGGATTTGTCTGTCAAATAAAGGAGCATTTAGTAAAATGATAAATGGTAACACTGGGTCAGTCTTGCAATTGGTATCAGTTTTGTGTTTTTTTTTCTACATGAACAGGTCTTGTTGGCATGTCAAGAATGATTGATAAGACCACTTTTTGGTGCAGCGAGTCAATAAACAAACTAGCTTGATGGTCACTTCATGGTCAACTTGCGGGGAAGTTTTGTTCTTCATTAAAACGTGCTGCTGGGTGCAGATTGCAGGCTGTAAAACCTTCAAGGAATATATTCAATACGATTGCCCCAGCAGTAAATGATCTGGGACAAAGGCTTGACATGTAGACTGGCTGGTCACAGTCTTAGCAATGTAACACACAACAAATAAAAGACCAGTCAAGTGATTGCTGTATCAGCTCTTTGAAAAGACCATCTGGTTTTTCCCATCACCCTATTCCTTTGTGTTTCGCTCAAGTAGCCAGCACTTGTTCTCCTTCAGTGCACATCTAGTCTTTTTGAGAAAGCTGTCATAGAAGCTGTTTCCATCAGCTTTGGGACATTCATGTAAATCGATCATCATGAGACAAATCAGCCTGTTCCTGCTACTTATCCTTCAGTCTTGCCCTGTTCTGACGATCTGAAGTAGCAGACTAGGATTTCAAGCCGTGTTGGTGTCAGCTCTGGTATTGACCTGCGTGTATCAATCACCCCTCTCCTCAGAGTAGCAGAATTCAATTGCTAATCTCCCACCAGGCTAACAACTGAGCCCACCTACGGCTTCTTTTATGTCCTTTGCCCAGTTTTTAAATGAATAGACATCACAGCTCTCCTGGGGCTGTACACATGCGCAACAGGATGGGCACACACTTGTTCCATCCTCTGCAAAGTCACAAAAAGCTAGAGTTGAACCATCGTTGCTTGGAGGGTGGAAGAAAGGGTGAGAACATCTACTGTGCAACCACTTTTTCCATCTGACAGTTAGTTGGTTGTGACAGCATTTCATAAGGAACCTCTGACTGGAAGCATCCATTTCACTAATGCCAAGTATAAGGTGTAGGTCAGGGATGTTAAGCTTTTGATTTGCGGGAGATTAAATTTCCTTAAATGCTGTAATGTCTGAATGGGGAGTAGTAAGAACCAGCTGATTATTTGCTAGTCTGAGATGAAGTGATACCAGCAAGGGACATTGATTATGGTTGAAAACTCTGAATGAGGAATGATTTGGGATGAGGTGACGACAGAAGGAAGTGATGCAGTATGTAACATTCTGTCCTTAATCCTACACTGGGTTTGGTCTAGTTCTCCCTGTTGATTGCGTTAGAAATCCTATTGCCTCTACTTTGCCAATGTTCGGCTGTGGGCATGGTTACATGTTTCCAGGTTTCCAGGTTTTAAAGTCGATTTATCTGTGGCAATAATCTACTGCACACTATATTGTTCCTCTTTCACTATGTTTGTCTTAGTCTCTCAACTCTCTCTCTCTGTCAGTAGTGTCCCGCTTAAGTTGTCATTTACACCATCACTTGCATTCCTGAATGATTTTCATTAACCCCTTAGCTGTTATGTGGCAGCAACATTTTTTTTTGCTGAAAAAAACATTGTCATCTTTGATTTGAATGCTGCTAACCTTGGATGAAGGTTTCATCTCTGGTGTAGAACCTGTTGAAATTTGTGTTTCTTCTCAATCACTGCATCTACACGAATAACTTGTTTTAAATTAGTGAACAGTTTTTTATTTTGAAAAAGGATTCAAAATGTGTTGTTAAAATGCAATTTCACAGGAAGTGCGAAATTTCACTTTAAACCAAGTGGCCATGGAGGATGGGAAAGGCAAGTGCCCTTATGATCCTGCAAAAAGTCACACTGGTCTAATTGTGGGTGAGTACATGAGGAATACAATTTGAAGAATCCTTTAAAGCAAGCAGTTGCAGCTTTGTGAGCTGCGTTGTTCTGCCATTGAATGTGGAGAATAAGTTTCAGATGGTTCCAGCTTTGTCGTTCTGGCTCATGTCGAAAATAACCATTCTGTAACATGTGAAACTAATGTGTTTGAATGCCCAGCCTGTGTCTGATGCTGCACTGGATGTTGCGTTTAGAGTGGAGAGTGGAGCTTGAGTGCTCTAATAGACTTAGTTCACAAAAACAAAGCGATGCATGTCATCATCTGATGGATGCTTGGCCATGTGGTTTCAGTTGATTGGCTGACCTGCTTTCCAATGCAAAGACTGCACAGTAGTTGCATTTGTCTTCACAGAAGTTGCATTATAGTCACTTACATGGATCATGGTGACACCCAGTGTGATATTAAGCGCTGCTGACAAAATTACACTTGAGCTTTATTTTGGTGGGTGGAGGTGGGAGGGCAGGGCGGCAGAGAGGAGGGGGACATGTGTCTGCACCTGCCTGTCATGGGAAGTGGCAGGCAGCAGGTGGTAGGGAAGTTGTGATTGTGAAGGACAGAATTTGCGGATGATAATTTGGCTTTGATCACAGGAAATGACCTGTTACGCACATTCTACAAGTTGCTGAGTGTGGCCTCAGCGAGTGATTCTGGTAGACTGACCAGCTCTGGCATGTGTGCAGATTTGTTCCACTTGCACCTTTGCTCATTGGCTGCATACACTGCACTGGGAGCCAGCCAATGCTGCTTGGCTGCACTTGTTCAGGCTATGAAGCATCCAAGGGGAACAAATCAAGTCCGGATTCCTAGTCTTGATTGCACTCCAGTAGCTGTACTCAGAAAGTATATGCAACTGAGATGAGTCTGGTTGCAGAAAATGTCATGCGAAATGACTACTGTGTAGGTTGTTGTCATTGCAGGGATTAGAACGATTGTGATATCATGGCACACTAGCAACAGTTCACATTCTGGTCATGGACAAAAATGACTTCAAACTGGAACCAATCTGAGTTAAAACAGCTGGCTCTGAAATGAGGCAGCAGGAACAGGGGACGCAGTTCATGGCTTCACAAATGGTCAGACATAGTGTAGCTCCTCTCTGTATTGTGCAAAATCAACTATGTCACTCAAATGGGGATGGAGCTCCAAGCAGAGATAAAAAGGTACTGCAGATGCTGGAGAATCCGAGATAACTGGCTCCATCCCCGCCTCTTCGACTTGTCTGCCTCCTCTCCACCTATCCTCTCCTCTATCCATCCTCTATCCGCCTCCCCCTCTCTCCCTATTTATTTCAGAACCCTCTTCCCCTCCCCCATTTCTGATGAAGGGTTTAGGCCCGAAACGTCAAGTTTTCCTGCTCCTATGATGCTGCTTGACCTGCTGTGTTCATCCAGCCCCATGCTTGTTATCATGGAGCTCCAAGCAGTTGGACTGGGGTGCTGGGCAGTGACAGGTAGAGCATTTGGAAAGAATGTGCATGATATTGAACATGGGAAAGATGTAGCACAGGTTATATCACATGCTTGCAACGAAACTGGTAGTTGGAAGCAAACAGGCAAGTCCTGAAGGCCTAGGTGATTCATTTGGAAGTCAGCAGCTTTTTTTTTTTTGTTTTGGGTGTTCGGTTTTCTTCTAATAAGAGCTCAAGTCTTCACTGCTGTGTCCAGGAAAATTTTAAGGGCAATACATTGTTTTAAGTCAGACTGAGTGAAGATTGTATTCCAGATGCATCGTGGGTCCAATTTGTGAATTGTCCACTGATTGAAATTGTGCCGAGGGTAGCTTGGCAATTATGCACAATGAAACAAATTGTGGAAGTTTGGAATGCTGTGAGCCATGACTCGCACAGGGGTTGGATAGCAGTTGTTTGTTTTTTTTTCCACTTGGTAGTGATCGCCCATCAATCTGGGCAGCTGTGCCATATTAGCTGATCTAGGCTTGCTCAGAAAAGGCATAGGCAGCATTGGAGATTTTTTTTTCAACAAATAATGACTTGTTCTGCAAAAAAAGTTGACTTTAGCTTGGTAATGCTCCTTTTGATTGCTGTCTCTGCAGATGGGGAGTTATATTCTGCAACATTGAACAACTTCCTTGGCACAGAACCAGTGATTCTGCGGAACTTGGGGCGTCACTACTCAATGAAGACGGAATATCTTGCTTCCTGGCTCAATGGTAAAGTCATTTCTTAATAACTTTATTACGGTTTATTTTCTTCGAAAAGATTACTGAGTGTGTGGAGCATGGAATGCTGCACACTGTGGGCATGAAGTGCTGCAGTTAAGTCATGTAGACCCCAGGTCAGTTGCGGAATGAAAGTTTCCGTGCACTACCTCATCAAATGCTTGCTAGGTATTAGAAATCGGGTCAGATGCAGACTCAAAAGTCAAGTACTAGATACATACGTAGAGGTATGTCATTCTTCATCATAGAACATAGAACATTACAGCGCAGTACAGGCCCTTCGGCCCTCGATGTTGCGCCGACCTGTGAAACCAATCTGAAGCCCATCTAACCCACACTATTCCCTTGTCATCCATATGTTTATCCAATGACCATTTAAATGCCCTTAAAGTTGGCAAGTCTACTACTGTTGCAGGCAGGGCATTCCACACCTTTTCTACTCTCTGAGTAAAGAACCTACCTCTGACATCTGTCCTATATCTATCACCCCTCAATTTAAAGCTATGTCCCCTCATGCTAGCCGTCACCATCCGAGGAAAAAGGCTGTCACTGTCCACCCTATCTAATCCTCTGATCATCTTGTATGTCTCTATTAAGTCACCTCTTAACCTTCTTCTCTCTAACGAAAACAGCCTCAAGTCCCTCAGCCTTTCCTCATAAGACCTTCCCTCCATGCCAGGCAACATCCTGGAAAATCTCCTCTGCACCCTTTCCAATGCTTCCACATCCTTCCTATAATGCGGCGACCAGAACTGTACGCAATACTCCAAGTGCGGCCGCACCAGAGTTTTGTACAGCTGCAACATGACTTCACGGCTCCGAAACTCAATCCCTCTATCAATAAAACCTAACACACCGTACGCCTTCCTAACAACCCTATCAGCCTGGGTGGCAACTTTCAGGGATCTATGCATATGGACATGGAGATCTCTCTACTCATCCACACTACCAAGAATCTTACCATTAGGCCTGTACTCTGTATTCCTGTGTCTCCTTCCAAAGTGAATCACCTCACACTTGCCACCTCTCAGCCCAGCTCTGCAGCTTATCTATGTCCCTCTGTAACCTGCAACGTCCTTCCACACTATCCACAACTCCACCGACTTTAGTGTCATCCGCAAATTTACTAACCCATCCTTCTACACCCTCATCCAGGTCATTTATAAAAATGACAAACAGCAGTGGCCCCAAAACAGATCCTTGCGGTACGCCACTAGTAACTGAACTCCAAGATGAACATTTCCCATCAACCACCACCCTCTCTGTCTTTTTACAGCTAGCCAATTTCTGATCCAAACTGCTAAATCACCCTCAATCCCATGCCTCTGTATTTTCTGCAATAGCCTACCATGGGGAACCTTATCAAACGCTTTACTGAAATCCATATACACCACATGGATGGCATTTGTTTAATACTTGAAGATCACTGGTTCAGGCGCTATGATTGTAGAGTCTGTTTGAGTGGAGATGACGGGTGGTAGGGCAATGTCATGGGAGATCATGTTTTAAAGTCTCTGGAACGATGATAATATAGGACAAAGTATACAAGATGAAATATTACGTTCTTGTGATATACACGTCGCAATAAGCATCATTCACTTCAATCTCTGCAGCAAGTCTAAAAATCAAAATGAAAGTCAAAGGGGTTCAAGATCTAGTGCAATGATTTTGAGAATTTTTTTTTGTGAACAGGACAATTTGAGACCCAGCAGCGAACAGGAGGTATTTGACTTGGCATCACACTATGATGGCATTACACTATGATGGCATTACTTCATGTCCTTTTTGTTGAGGGACACTAAAGTATAGCAGCCATATGTGAATTTTATATCAAGTTAGGAAACAAGACTGTGCCCACGATAATTTTGAGCCAACTAAAGCCATATGTGGGATTGAAAGCTGAGCTGGTTGAAATGAATTGGTGCACGGGGTTGTGGGCCAAAGGAGTAGAGACAGGTGTTGTGGCCATTGCAGGGGCTGTTGCAGACTCGTGGAAAAAATTATGTTCCAATAAAAAGAAAAATTGTACACAGACAAGCCACAACCAACAGTTCAGGAAAGCATGAAATGAAGCTTAGAAGTTGAAGAGAATCTGTTAGGATCAGGGGCAGGGTCCATGACTTTGTCAGAAGATCAAGAACGTAAGAGACGAGTCAAAGATTTAGTAGGAGGAAGAAGTTCAAGCACGAGAGTGAGCTAGCAAGGAATAGCAAGAGTCAATATAGGAATTTGAAAAGGAACATTTTCAGTCCAGTGAGTGTTGGTCCTCTGACGGCTGATGATGGAATCAGATATGATCTGGTATCTGTGGAGAAAACATGTTTAGCATCTGCATTAAAGAGGATACAGAGTTTTCCACTAGTTGGCTGGAATTGGGATGTGGTCAGCAAAAAGGAATTCTGCACAAGTGTAATTGAGAAGCAAGGGTGTTTAAGCAGATGAATAGGATGATGAGCTGACAAGTGTCCAGGGTGAGAGAAATTTGGTAGTATGCTCTAAAGAGATGTGTCCCAAGGCTGTGGGAATGACGATTATCTGAATTGAGGAAGGTAGAAACCTGATAGGATAGTTAATTTAATGTCTGCACTGGTGATGTTCAAATGGATCAGTCATGTTCTAGCTGGGCCCTTAGGGGAGAAAAGAATGGCCAGATAATGGGGGAGACTCAGCGTGGTTTTCTCCACGTGCAACCTCTCATGGTACTTGTTGGAAGGAGTAATGTGTATTCTGTGTAAAAGGGAATGTGTTCTGGTCGTTGGATTTGCAGAATGCTTTTGGTTACACTTGTATGAAGGGTCACTGCATAAAGTTAAAGCTGACTGTGTAGTGGTTACATTGTCCACTATACAAGATACTGGTTGGCGAAAACAAGATGCACGCATTGTGCTTGACAGCAGTGGCTTGGATGAGGCAAGTGAAGAAACAGAAGCTAAATTATGAAAGGACACTAGGATCGGTCACAAAGTATGTTGTGAAGAAGACACCGCCAAGCTCCTGATGGTTTATTACATTTATTATTAATGGTTTATTATTAATCAGTGACTAAATGGACAAAAATCTGGCTTTTGAAATATCGAGAGGAAACTTGTCAAGTTCAAATTAGTATGAAGAGTAAACAGATGGTTAATTCTACAGTGAATAAGTGCAGGGAGATTTGGGTTTTCTGATGCATGATTTGCAACAAATTTTATGTGCAGTTGCAAATGCTTGCATCCATAATTACAAAATGATGTGAGCACAGAAAGGACTTTATGAAGTGCAGAGGGTGAGAGTACATGTCAAATACCGTGTGGTATTCTGGTCTCCTCACCTGAAGATCTAAAAGCATTAGAGGGAGGACATGGGTGGGTTGTTTTCAACTTCCGATGAAAAATGGAAGGAGTAGGCCATTCAGCCCCTCTAACCTGATTAACAACCTTCGTGACTGGTCTGCTGCTGGCCTTGACTCTTCTTTGCTGCCAACATACAGCCCTGAACTCGACATTGTGTCAAACATACATCCAAATTCTTGAATAACTTCCTACTCATCTAGCCTGCAGAAGCAGCTTGGGTAGATAATGTCAGGCCTTCATGATACTCTGGGAGAGGATGAATACTTGGAATAAGTGGGCTGTATTTTGTAGATGGGTTGAGCTTAACTCAACTGACATTTAGTGACTGGTGACATGACTGAAGATGTTGACTGAGTTTGACAAGATGGGTATGGAAAGGATGCTGCATCTTGTGGGTTATTGCTCAAGTAGGGGATTTTGAAGAGAATGTTTGTCTGTTTCTAAGTGGTTAAGGTAGTCAGAAAATATAAAATAGATTTGCCAGCGGTGGATAACATGATGCATGTCGGACAATCTAAGGCTGTCCTAGAAATGCACATGAAATTCAAAGCATGAACAGATGAGCCATCATGTTACTGAATGGCAGAGCAGTATTGAGAGGCTGAATGGTCATCTCATGCTGTTTGAATTTGCCCCTTCCTTTTCAGTCTGGTTTGGTTCCATTGTTGCAATAGCACTCTGCTTTCTTCATTGCCTTCAGGAAGTTCTGGTGCATACTCCTTGAAAATAAGAACCACATTACCTAGCACAAGGTAATCTCATTTTGACATCTGTACTCCCACTAACTTCGTACACAAATTTGTTTTGCATTCCAACAAAAATGTAGTAACTAAGGTTAAGTCAGCTAAATGTAAGATGTGCCTTTGGGATTCAAGTGTGAACCTCTGCCCCATAGCAAGTTAGGGCCGTTGCCCCATTGCACAACACAAACTGTCCTCTCATAAAAACCGAAAGTACCGTGGATGCGATACATCAGGAACTAAAACAGAAGTTTTTTGAAAAGCTCAGCAGGTCTGGCAGCATCTGTGAAGGAAGGAACAGAGTTAACATTTCGGGGCCTGTGACCCTGTTCTGTTCTGAGGAACTGTTCTGAGGAAGGGTCACAGGCCTCTTTGTTTAGATATTGGCACAGGACTTGCTTCTGAGAGAGATC